>BSBK01005139.1:0-600000 GCA_027943335.1 Chamaecyparis obtusa | reverse complement strand
TCTCTTAAAATAAGAAATGTAAAAATGTATTCAAAAAATAAATGAGTTGTAAAGGGGAGTTAAACATGTTGATGTTTGTTTTGACACATTATAGGAGATCTTAGGTTGGAGATAAGATGGGTGCCATCTTTCAAGTGGTTTTTAGCCCATGGATTTGTAACACTGTTTCATGGTTACATGTATTGTATCTCCTATATATTAGGTGTGTGAGATATATGTTGTGTGTAAGAGTCTTATAGATATTGACTTACCTTCAAATATCTAGTTGGTAATACTCTTATGACAAGCTTGCTATGCAATTATATCATAATTTGTTGTTTATTTTTTAATAATATATTGGTCAACTTTTGGAGTGTGGGATTTTTCTCCCAAAAAGGTTTTCTCTACATAAACTATTGTATTGTGGCATGCAATCTATTTATATTTATTTCTATTAGGTTTTTGTAACTATTGTAAAGATTTAAGAAAGTTTTTCACATAACCATCCTTTCAAGATTAGTGTAGGAATTTGATCCACTACCTCAATTTATTTACAATAAATGTCTATGGTAGCATTCAACCATCTACATAGACATGTTTTTGTACTCGGTTTGACTCCACCATGTATGAAATATGTGATAATATGTATATTTCAACACTTGTACTGATTTTAACTGACACTATTTATAAATGCATTTATTATTGGCATGATTAAATCATGTGGATTTAACTAGAATTGAGATAGGTTAACATGGAGGGTCACTCTATCCACTTGTAGATCCAAAAAAAATCCCTAGGTGTCATGAACTTCATCATAGTTTGGTGGTTTTTTTCTCTTAGAGCTCATAAAAGACTACACTATAATGGTGTAGCTTTCAAGGATCAAGTGATTTGGGGAATGATAAGAGGCCTCTTATAGAGTTCATCCACCCACTTGGATGTGTTGGAACTATCAATTTTGCCCACAATTTATAGCATGAAAAATATGCTTCTTGCTACATATGCAGTGATCTCAAATGATATTTTTTACAAAAATAAATTCATTTTTGGACTAGTCAAAATATGTCAATTTAACTATAA
Source organism: Chamaecyparis obtusa (assembly GCA_027943335.1). Lineage (NCBI taxonomy): Eukaryota > Viridiplantae > Streptophyta > Pinopsida > Cupressales > Cupressaceae > Chamaecyparis > Chamaecyparis obtusa. The sequence goes on along the minus strand of BSBK01005139.1, from coordinate 598,941 downwards.
TTAAGATAGGTAATATACATGGATTCTATATTCATATGTAGGTCTAGATAGATGAAACATTTTTAGTTTCCATGATATCTAAGAGCTGCTCTATCATAGTTTGACAATGCTTTGATCTTACAACTCTTAAGGGATTATACAAAAATATTGTAGCTTGCAAGGATTATATGACCTAAGAATAAATAGATGCCATTCATATCATTCACTAACCCATCCAAACATGTTTCCATGGCTGGATAATTATCCCCATCATGCAAGAAAAAAAATACATACTTTTTCCATATTTATATTGCCCTCAACTGATGCTTTTTATAAATACATTCATTATTTCCATTGTCAAATGGTATGGTGTTGATCATACCTAAGATAGGTTACTATGAAGGGATCCCATACACACCTATGGATCTAGATTGAAGGCCTGTAGGTTTCATAAAATGTGAGAAATACTCCATCAAAGTTTGGTAACTTTTCTCTTTTAGGGCTCTTAAAAGACTCCACTACATAACCTTTAAAGCTCAAGTAATTTGGGGAGTGAATAGATTCTTTTATATTATTCACCTGCATATCCTTCAGTATCTAGAGCTTTAAATAAGGATACTAATGGTGTAGTTATGTTAGAATATTTAATCTTTACTTGTCTTAGGTTTCTTTATTTGTATTTAGTTTGGGATATTCTTTTGGAATCACTACATGTAATTTGTCCTATTGTACATGTGTGAGGATGTAATGCCCTGCCAAGGAACCCTCAGAATATAGGGTCAAATATGCAACAAACAATTTATTTTTGAACATATTTGACCCTATATTCTTAGGGTTCCTTAGCAGGGCATTACATTTGGTATTAAAGCACATCTTCACACACTGGGATCTCTATGTATATGTACCCATTGTATTTGGTTTGAAAAATGTGTGGTTGTTATATTTTATGATTGCTATTGTTAGCCTTAGTATGGTTTGTTATTCATGTTTTATGTGATTCTAATCCACGTCTTATTTTATCTAAAGGATGTCTCCTAGGGGTATAGGTGGTCAACAAAATTTTCATAAAAATGACCACGAGGAGGAGCATAACAAGGAAGAACATCATGAGGATCATCATGGGAACCAAAGAGAGGGTTGTGCTGGTAATGACATGAATTTCCAATCAATTCAGCTTCTATAGGAACTTATTACTCGGTTGGTACCTTGTCAAGAGGAATCTCACCACAAGGAGTCTCAATTATCTAATCAAGGCGATCATGAGGAGAGGAGAGAGCATGAGTGTTCTTGTACTCTACTTGGCTTGAGAGTAGAGCATAGGAGAGATATGAAAATGGTGGATGAGGATACTATCCATACAAGACACATGAGAGATCTTATGAGGTCTTGTCCACCTACGTTTGATGGTTCTTGAAGTTGTACTAAGGTCAAGACTTGGCTTTTAGATATTGGACATTGCTTCACTATGTACCATTATGCAAGAAACACTAGATCTTAGCATACCATTATGAACCTTAGGAGTTTTGCATATACTTAGAGGTGTATAGAGGAGAAGAAGATCCAATTGGATATTGTGATTATTTCTTGGGAGATATTTGAGGAGTAGTTACGTGGGAATTTCCTTCTTGACCAATACCGAGAGGCACTTTTTGATGCATTTCATAATATTCAACAACGGACAATATCAATGGATCAATATGAGCATGAGTTCTTTGAGCTGAGGTAGTATGTTAATTATACCCATGATGAGCCTATCTTAGTACAACACTTTGTTTGGAACCTTAATGGTCATATTGTTGGAGATGTTCATATGCAATAGCCTAGGACACTTTCCCTTGTCACCAAGAAGGCAAGATTGGCTAAGGATAACATTGCTAAGGGTTTTGGTAGTGGAACAAGTGCACAATTTCATAGTGCACAACCTTCTGAACTAGGTACACAAAGTACATAGGTACAACCTGTAGGTTTTTTTAGGTCTTATTCGGAACCTCCTAGGGAAAGTTTCCATCATCAATGTAGACAGAGACCTTTTCAGAGTTTTTCCTAGAGGCATGAATCTAGTAGTCACCATGCAGGACATCATGGTGATTCACATCATAGGGATAGTTCTTATAGTCAACCATCACATAGTGCACCGTCGGGTGGTCAAAAAAACTCTAGTATGGGAGTTTCTTTTAGTTGAGTACACCTTTCGTCGGTTGTGGTCTTGGTAGGGAGCTTGTTTCTCATGGGGCCAACAAGGTCACATAGCCATACATATCCTCGAAGGACAACTTTAGAATTGAGTTAGAGAGCTACTATTTCTGAGCCTATTATTGGGGATGTAAGTAGATCTCATAAAGTTTTAGCACTGGTTCATAACCATCAAGATGAGCATCAGGACACTCTTGTAGAGACTATAGGTGTGTTGTATGGTATATTTACATCTATATTGTTTAATTTTGGTGCTTTATATTCCTTTATTCCCCCTTTCTTGTGAATCGATGTGGGCTACTAGGATCATGATGGGTTGATAGCTGGTAGATTGAGTTAGCCATAGGTTCTAGAGTGGTCATGGACTCCCTTATCTATATTTGTGTGTTGGATTATGGAACCTTCACCACTACCATAGATCTTTGTATCCTACCCTTGGGCTCATATGACATTATCTTGGGTATGGATTGGTTATCTTTCCACCAAGCGAGTATAAATTACTAACGCAAGTCAATACAGTGTGTGGATGACACAAGTAGGTGTGTTGAGCTTGCATGGGTCCAGAGACCCATTTCACTTTGTATGATTGCAACCACATAGATGAATTGGAGTATGTAATAGGGATGTCATTTATTCATAGTCTTTATTAGTGACCTTGATGGGATTGAGAGTCAAGAGGTGTCTCTTGATGATAACCCACTACTTTGTGAGTTTGTAGATGTATTTTTGAGTGAGATCCTAGGTATGTCACCTCATTGAAACATTTTTTTTTCTATTGAGATCATTATCAGAGTTGATCCTATTTCTCAAGCATCTTATTGTATAACCACTCAAGAGTTGAGTGATCTATATTTGTAGATAGAGGAGTTTTTGGCCAAGGGCCATATTCATCCTAGTGTTTCCCCTTGGGGAGCACTAGTCATCTTTGTGAAGAAGAAGGATGGACCCTTGTGTTTGTGCATTGATTATTGGTAGTTGAATAAGGTGATGGTAAAGAATCAATATCCCTTGACAAAGATTGATGATTTGTTTGATTAGATGAAGGGAGCGAGTGTTCGTGTAGATAGATCTTAAGTCAAGATACCATTAGCTTCATATCCATGAGCTTGACATTCATTGTACAACTTTTTGTACTTGATATGGCCACTATGAGTTTATGGTTGTACCCTTTGGGTTGACTAATGTGCCATTGGTGTTCACGATCTTGATAAATGGTGTGTTCCGCACCTATCTTTATCATTTTGTCCTTGTGTTTTTGGATAACACTTAAGTGTATTTGGGGACAATGGAGGAGCATGAGGGCCATTTGTGTCAGGTTATGTTGTGTCTTCATAACCATTAGTTGTTTGGTAACATAGCCAAATATGAGTTCTTCCAAACTAAGGTGAATTATTAGGTGCATATCATCTTAGGAGAGGGTATTTTTGTGGATCCTTCAAAGATCAAGGTCATTATGGACTAGTCAGCATAGACCACTATTCCAGAGGTTTGTACTTACATGGATTTGGTGGGTTACTACTGCTAATTCATGAAGGATTTGCACATCCTATCACTTCTCTTTAGAGGAAAGGGAAGAATTTTGTTTGGTCTACTCAGTGTGAGTCAACATTTCAAGCTCTTAAAGAGTGATTGACTAGTGCACCTATCTTGGCAATGCTAGATCCTGTAGGTGAGTTCATGGTATGTATTGATGCATCATTGGGGGGTGTGGGGGTAGTTCTTATGTAGGAGGGATGAGTGATAGAATATGATTCCTTGAAGCTCAAGGATCATGAGTTGAACTACCTGACCCACAATTTGGAGTTAGTAATAGTTGTGCATGTGTTAGTGCACTAGACAAATTTTCTTTTGGGCCACAAGTTTTAGTTACATAATGATAATTTTAGCTTTTAGTATATCTTTTCTCTATCGAACCTGAATGACAACAACATCATTGGTTAAAGTTCCTTTGTTAGTATAATTTTGATGTTCATTATATCAAGGAGAAAGAGGAAATTGTTGCTGATGCCTTGAGTAAGAGAATAAATTATATACATATTTTGCCTCTTGGTGTATATTTGTGCAACCATATTCTTTGGGCTTTACTTGGTGACACTTGGTATCAGGAAGTTAGAGCAGAGATTAAGTCCAAACATACCCTTGTAGGATTATTTTTGGATTTCTCTTTGGATTTAGATGGACAATTGCAACACCATGGGAATGATTATATGTTAGTGTTAGGTGATCTTTGTTATTTAGTGTTGTTTGAGGTACATTGTGCATTGTATTCCACACATCTTGGAATCAAGAAGATGCATGTTAACCTTAGATAATTATACTTTTGGGAAGGGATAAGGCATGATGTTATTGATTTCATGGCTAGATGTCCTGAGTGTTAAAGAGTGAAGGCAAATCATTAGCATCTAGTAGGTCTTTTGAAGTAACATTTCATTCTTGAATAGAAGTGGGAGAATATATTTATTGGTTTTATTATAGGTCTACCTATGTCATCACATTGTCATGATGTCATTATGGTTACTGTGGATAAGTTGTCCAAGGTGGCTCACTTTTCACCCATGAGAGATTCTTATACTATTTCTTTGGTAGCACATACATTCATGAAATATATACTTCAATTGCATGGGATACCTCATAGGATCATTTTAAATAGAGATCCAACATTTACTTCCGCATTGTGGAGACCTATCTAGCATGATTTGGGCACATAAATCAATTTTAGTTCAACATATCACCTCGATATCAATGATCAGATAGAGCGGGTGAATCAGGTTCTTGAGGACTTGCTTCGCATGTATGTGATGGATCAATAGTAAAAGTGGGAGGACTATTTGTACTTGGTTGAGTTTTCCTATAATAATGGCTACCATAGTTCTCTTGCTATGTCTCTCTTCCAAGCCTTATATGGTTGACCATGTCATAAACCCTTGAGTTGAGATCATTTGGAGGACCATGTAGTGTTGGGTCTCGAGATGCTTCAGGATATGAGCAATAGGTGGTTCACATTAGAGATAATTTAGTTACTACTTAGGATCAATACAAGATGTACACAAATGTCCATAGGTTAGGTCATTACTTATTGGTAGGTGATAGTGTGTTTTTGTGAGTTCATCTACAAAAGAGCCTCATGGGCCATGGGAAAGGCTCTATGTTAGCACTGCATTTTGTTGGACCTTATGATATTATTGAGAGGATTGGTCATGTTGCCTATTGCTTGGCATTGTCACCTAGCCTATCATGTATTTATGATGTGTTTTATGTTTCTGTGCTCAAATAATATATTCCCAATGTGACCCATGTTCTTGATTGGGGTTCCTTATAAGTAGAGGACATGCAACTTCCTTTGGAGCTAATCAAAATTCTTCAGTATCAGAGGCTGACCCTTAGGGGCCAAGACATTGAGTAGGTAAGGGTCCAATGGGACCCAAGCGATGAGACTTCAACTACTTGGGAGGATGCTTCACAGTTGAGAGATTTGTACCCCTATCTTTTTGTAGGCTTCCAAGAGTAAGCCTATGCCTGGGGGGGGGGGGATGTAGTGCCTCCCATGGTTGCATTTCATTCCATGTGATTTTGATCTTAGATTGGAATATGTTTACTATTTTGGTTTTATTAGTATCATATCTTATTAGATGTTAGATTATATTGTTTTTGCTTACCATTTTGATCATATTTGCATGATGATGTTGTTTTGATGTGACATGATGCTTTACAATGATATCTAGTGTATTATGTATTCAAGAATAATGGATTATGCTATCATGAGGATTCTATCTAGTTCCTTGTTATATTGCGTCATTATTATTGTTGGGTGCTTTATTGGAATTTTTACAAATATATGCTCATATTGTGCAAATAAGTATTTAATGCTTTAATGTTATTTAAATGATTATCTTCATTGAGGATTATAATATGGAATGACCAATATCACAACATTCTAATACATATGACTGATTGCATCACTAGAGCATTAGTGTTTCATTAGGCGTATTTTATTATTCATTTATATGCTTTAGCTATTTATACTATGAGTAGCTACACTTGATGTTTGCATATTTTAGTGAACAAGTTCTAAACATTTTTCCACCTGAGTTGTAGGTTCGAGTGTGTCTTATCTCTAGTAGTGGCACATGAGCTTGTTTCATTGACCTTTCATGACTTAGCCAATATCATCCTTGTATGGATAATGTATCTATAATTGATTATTATACCTCTGGTAAGTGTGGGTAAATCTAGATTTCATATGCATTTGTGATAAACCAGTTATGTGTTTGTGCATTTAGAGTTCTCGCAGTTATCACAGATGAGTTAGGATTTAAATGTTGATTTAATTATTTTAGGAGTTTATTTTTATTTATCAGCTAATTTGTCGTAGTTGAATTCCATTTAGTTGGAATTAGTTTATTTATTCCAAATATTTTCTAGGAAGTCTTTAGTTTGTTTTTATTTATTTAAGTGATTTTATTAAAGTCCTTTTTTTTGGCAAAAGTGACTTTATCTTGTGGAAAAAGAATTCATTTCCACACCTCTTGTTTGGAGAAATTGAGATTATGCTCCAATTTGCATTGGAGAAAATTGATCTTTGTTTGTTGGGTTTGATCTGTGCATCAGATTTTCATGGGTAGCAGATCATTGGATTCATGTCATTGTTTCTATCATTTGTGTGGATCCATTTGTGTTCTCATCCATATGATATTCAATTATTTTAATTTATATACATTTATATTTAGGGATATTACAAATTCTATATTTGATATCTAGACTGATTTGTGTTTTAATTGAATATATATATTTTTGACCAATCTAAGGTTTCTAAGTAGTGTGATTTATTCTTGTATAGTTGCTCATGTAACTCTATTTGGTGACTAACATCATTCTTAGTTCTTGAAAGATAAATTTATAAATTACGCAGTTTTTGATAGGGTGATTGGTTTTGCATTTCCAATCAATCATAATGCATTATTTTTCAATGCCAATTTCTTCATGAATAATTCTGGAAAAATACTACATAGATTTTGATTGGCTAAAACATTGTTTATCTTAAATTTAAAACTACAATTATTTTTTTAATACTTGCCATGTTTAAAAACTATAATGGGATTGTGTTTTGATGCATGATGTGTTGTGTGGCATGTCCATTCCCAAACATTGAATGAATGTAAATACATGAAGTAATTTGGGTCATGTTTAAAAGGGTAATTCTTTGAGACATGTCTTCTATTTTTCCTTGACATCCAATCCAAAAATAGTGTAAATAAATATAAAAGAGAAACAATAACAAAACCATGTCTACCATACCCCAATGTCACTTAGCTAATCACACCACATTCCATAGGTTGGATTCCCTTTCTATTTGAAAGACAAATTTTTCATAATCATCAGAATCCTATTAAATAAATTATTGTTTTAATTAGGTGGAAATTTTGTTAGTTTGTTGGTTATACTTCATCGTGTTTGGTTTTTATTTTTTTCTATGCCACTCATAGCTACTCATCCATTTACTTTGAAGATTAAAAACATCCATTGTAAGGCTCAAAACAAAGATTATGTGGCAATTTATGCTAAGATGAAGACCTTATTTAAGGGTGTTAAGATCTTTACAGAGGATGTTATGGTTAATAATAAATTTCTAGCAATGCATATCATGGATTAATTAAGGTGTGCTTTTTCCAACAAGGCCATCCTTTTTACAAGAGGCACGAACCTTGTGTTTTCCATCATGGTCTCAGTTTCCTCTAGCATCACTAGTATTTTGATTTCTCATCTCAACCAATGAAATTTTTCTATTTACTTTATTATTTATATAAGGGATATTCTTCTGAGCATTTTGTTTGAGTGAAGATAAAGAAACAAAATTGTAGACTAATTAAATCTATCTTTTGTAGAGTAATTAAATCTATCTTTTGGTGCCAATAATAGGATTTCTATATTTTTCATAAACTAGACCTCTTGCAAAGTTGTATTATCTCTATCTTGATGGATAAAATAAAACTTCTATACAAATTAAATGTATAAATTATTTCAACTTGCAAATTTTATAAAGTATATTTCAAGTTTCTTGTATTTTCACTTCTAGAATGATTTTGCTAGGCATCTTTGGTTTTTAATGACTAAAACTGACTAACATTTAAAGAAGGAAAAGTTGTGATATTTCATATCAAACTTTAAATTAAAGTATACTAATATTTATATTAAAATGTACGAATGTTTATGTTTTGAGGATACCCACATGAAAATTGATGTGTTCTAATTAAAATAAATGCTATTAAATTATTATTGTCTTATAATTTATATATCTTTAAAATTAAAGTGGCTCATATTTTTTTAATTAAACATTTGCAAACTAATTAGATTATTTTTGGATAATGAACTCTCTCAACTACATACATTTCATGTCTATTTTGCCTACATGTACATACATTTTATGTGGATGAGCATTACAAACAAACATGGTCGTTATGGTAATCCTTTATATGATTTTTATTCAAGATATCCATGATTTATATCATAAATAATTCCAATTTGCTGAAATGGCCAACTAGATCGGAGCTTAAGCTGATAAATAAGTTGTGGCCAATTCATCTTACACTATACTTTAGGGCAAGTTGAGGGAGGAACAACTGGTTATGGTGGGCATTTAGGCATGGAGCCCTTGGGGTATCTCTGCACATCTTGGCAGTAGTCATATGTCATATAATTCTTCCTCACATATTGCAAATCAATAATTTGTTGCTTACTGAGAGAGGTATTACGATTGGCGCATTATGTGCATCAATCACATCAAATTCAAATGGTAAATCTTCTTCAATTTCATTAACATGTGCATTCATTACATCATTTTCAAATGGTCTATGTTCATCGCATTCATTAGGTGGATTTAATGATCTCATGCATTTGAATTGGTGTATGTTGATCATTTTGATTTGGTGCATTCATCATATCAATTTCAATTGTTGAATGTTCATCATTTTCATTAGGTGCATTAGATGACGTACCTTCATCTAATTTCCTCATATGTTCCCTTTGTCTTTCCTTTTCTACCTCTCGTTGTTCAATCATTCCTCTCTTGTTCTTTCCCATTGTTGATATTGATTATCCTACACGTAACATCATGAGGAAAATCCATAATCAAATAGCATAAAAACAACAAATGAGCATCATTTTATTATAATATAAAGTACCCATGATAAAATAACTTAAAAAATAATCCAAAAAACAAGACAAATCAATCATTTCCAAGAAAAAATGATAATAAAATAAACAAAACCTGACTGTTACTATCCTAGAAAATCATGTGCAACAATAGTGGGGCCTTGAAACAACTTGCATTGCTATTTTTTAGGCCATTGGGGCTCAAATATAAATAATTCCTCATAACCCATATGGGTTATGTAAAGTAATGAAAACGTTCACAATTTCTCATAACCCGAACGAGTTATGTAAACTTATGACAACGTTCACAATTTCTCATAACCCATATGGGTTATATAAAACTAGAGAGAGAGAGAGAGAGAGAGAAGTCATGCATGTATACAAAGATATTTACATATATCTATATAAATATATGTATAAATAACTATAGATATGCATATATACCTACATAGAAACATATCATATATGTATATCTATACAAATGTGTATTGTATTACACATTTACAAGCAATTTTTTTAATGTCTTCATAACCTGTATGGGTTATGTGAAACTAAAAATATTGTTTTATGTCTTCATAACCCGTACGGGTTATTCATAACCTGTACGGGTTATGTAGAACTTGAAATTATGATTTTTGCTTTTCAAAACCCGAGAGGGTTATTTTGTACAACATAACCCATGTATGGGTTATGTTTTGGTAAAAGGTTTGGAATATGACCCTAAGGCTTGCAAGCTCATTTTCCCTCCAATTTTGTCCATTTACATATTTTTCCTTCTTTCAACATGATTTCTCAACTTTGTTGTCATTAGCTTTACAAATGATCAAGTGGGTATCTCTAAAATTACTACCATCATCTCACACGTCTTCAAAGATTTCCGACCATTTAAATTTTTCTATTTTTGGACAACATTAAAGCTCATAGTAAACTTTAATTTTCTTTACTAGTGTCTTCACACTCCTAATAGACATATGTGTACCATTTTTTTAATAACTTTTGATTTACTTGACCAAATTCAAAAAAAAATTATGTATTATTGTTATACACTACATTCTATACATTTGAATTATTTTTTGCAATATAGATTATTTTGATGAAAGTTATGCCCAGCACATGAATAGGTACCAGATTTTCAGGATGCGATCACTTCAAAAAATCATAAAAATAAAATACTCAACAAAAAATCACACAAAAGTACACAAATTCTAGATCTCACTCTTACCTATCATCCTACCAAAGGGTTTTTCAAAATACTAAATCTAACTATATAGTTTGTGAAGCGCACGAAAACAAATATTTTTTATTTTTTTGAAAAAATCAGGAACAATTTTTCATGCGTGAGAGGTTTTACCCTCTTAGTCTTATCCATTTTTTTAAAACTTTAGTAGTTCAGAAACTAGATTAAGAGTACTACAATTCTTATTATTTACACAACTCCTAGTTTTAAATGCATGACCCTCAAATCTCTCTGTGAAGTTTAGGTTTACCCGATTTTAGAAAAAGGTGGCCACTTATACCCCCCTTTTGTTCACCATCTTGGTGCACTTACCCATTCAATTATTTTAATTTATATATTCATTTATATTTGGGGATATTACAAATTCTATCTTTGATATCTAGATTGATTTGTGTTTTAATTGATTTTTTTTTTTGATAATCTAAGGTTTCTAAGTAGTGTGATTTATTCTTATATAGTTGCTCAAGTACTCTGTTTGGTGACTAACATCATTCTTAGTTCTTGAAGGATAAATTTATAAATTATGTAGTTTTTGATGGGGTGATTGATTTTGCATTTCCAATCAATCATAATGCATTATTTTTCTATATCAAATTCCATTATACTATTTGAAATGTGAAGATATCAATTTCTTCATGAATAATATTGGAAAAGTACTATAGATTTTGATTGGCTAAAACATTGTTTATCTTAAATTTAAAAGTACAATAATTTTTTTTAATACTTACCATGTTAAAAAACTATAATGGGGGTGTGTTTTGATGCATGATGTATTGTGTGGCATGTCCAATCCCAAACATTGAATGAATGTAAATACATGGAGTAATTTGGGTCATGTTTAAAAGGGTCATTCTTTGGGACGTGTCTTCCATTTTTCCTTGCCATCCAATCGGAAAATAGTGTAAGTAAATAAAGAAGAGAAACAATAATAAAATCATGTCTACCATACCCTAGTGTCACTTAACTAATCACACCACATTCCATAGGTTGGATTCCCTTACTATTTGAAAGACAAATTTTTCATCATCATCGAAATCCTATTAAATAAATTATTATTTTAATTAAGTGAAAATTTTGTTAGTTAGTTTTAGTTCATAGTGTTTGATTTTTATTTTTTCTATTCCACTCATAGCTACCCATCCATTTACTTTGAAGATTAAAAGCATTCATTGTAAGGCTCAAAACAAAGATTTTGTGGTGGTTTATGCTGAGATGAAGACCTTATTCAAGGGCATTAAGATCTTTATGGATGATATTATGGTTAAGAGTGAAATTTTGGCAATGCATAGCATGGATTAATTAAGGTGTGCTTTTGCCAACAAGGCCATCCCTTTTACAAGAGACATTCAAACCTTGTGTATTCCATCATAGTCTTAGTTTCCTCTAGTGTCACTAGTATTTTGATTTCTCATCTCAACTAATGATATTTTTTTATTTACTTTATTATTTATATAGGAGATATTCTTCTGAGCATTCTGTTTAAGTGAAGATAAAGAAACAAAATTGTAGGCTAATTAAATCTATCTTTTGTAGAATAATTAAATCTATCTTTTGGTCTCAATAAGAGGATTTCAATATTTTTCATAAACTAGACCTCTTGCGGAGTTGTATTATCTTTGGCTTGATGGATTAAAAAAAAACTTCTATCCAAATTAGATGTGTAAATTATTTCAACGTACAAATTTTATAAGCATATATCAAGTTTCTTATATTTTCACTTCTAGAATGATTTTACTAGGCATCTTTGGTTTTTAATGACTAAAACCACTAACATTTAAAGAAGGAAAAATTGTGGTATTTCATGTCAAACTATAAATTAAAGTGTACTAATATTTATATTAAAATGTACTAATGTTTATGTTTTGAAGATACCCACATGAGAATTGATGTATTTTAATTAAAATAAATGCTACTAAATTATTATTGTCTTATAATTTATATCTTAAATTTAAGTGACTCATATTTTTTCAATTAAACATTTGCAAACTAATTAGTAATTTTTGGATAATGAACTCCCTCAACTACATACATTTTCATGTCTATTTTGCCTACATACATACATTTTTTGGTAATCCTTTATATGATTTTTATTCAAGATATCCATGATTTATATCATAAATAATTCCAATTTGCCGAAATGGCCAATTAGATTGGAACTTAAGCTGATAAAGAAATTGTGGCCAATTCATCTTACACTATACTTTAGGGCAAGTTAAGGGAGGAACAGCTGGTTATGGTGGGCATTCAGGCATGGAGCCCTTGGGGTATCTCTGCACATCTTGGCAGTAGTCATATGTCATATAATTCTTCCTCACATATTGCAGATCAACAATTTGCTGCTTACTGAGATGAGGGGAAACTAAACATCCATCTAAGAGCACTTTGGAACAGTAGTTATCCTTTTCATGGCACCCAATTGTTTGGAAGTTGGTGTAAGTGGAGAGAAAGGGTTCATAAGTATAATTGGCCTTGTATTTCCCTCCATCTGTGGCCCATGAAGATGCATCCCAAATGGTTGCATACACTGACATTGGCTTTGATGGGTATATCACTCCTAGGCTCTTTGTCTTTGGAAATGTCCTTATGGGGATTCCATCCACCAAAAATCTGTAACCAAAACAAAACAGCAATAAAATTGAAGGATATTAGCTTGTGAATCTATTTTCAGCTGTTGTGAGATGTTTAGGGAGGGAAAAAGAAATTTACAGGATTTGAGAAGGTGTCCAGAGAATGCTGTAGTTGTGGAAATCCTGAGTTGGGTCGAACCAGAGATGAAATTGTTGCTCTCTGCCGATCAGATTTCCATCTCCTGTACCATTGCCATAAACATTGGTCTGCAGTTTGTAAGGCTCTCCAGGTATTGTTCCCAAGAACTCTATGTCTATTTCATCATGCCAGCCTGGGTAAACTTGGTTGTTGGAAAGCTGATCATCACATTGCAAACACACCCACTTGTATTAAGAATTTATTTAGATCAAAAGAAGAAAATTATACAGCTGAATGCGATTTGAAATGCCAACATTATATGTTTAATTAATTTAAGAAACAACTTTCCAAAAACTTTTTTAAATATATGTATTTTTTTTTTTTTGAAGTGTATCATAATATGTTTGTGTAAGGAGAGTTTATATGACAATCAAGTGGGAATTGGTTCTTATATAAAATAACACACTAAGTGTTGGGGATCGGTTAGTCTTAAATAACACACTAAGTATTAACTTGTTTAAGTGGGGATTGGTTATTCTTAAATAACATACTAAGTGTTAATTTATTTAAGTGATTCTTCTAAAATCGTACTAATATGTGGGCCTTATTTAGAAGGTTGCTTCTACAATCAACTGTATATATTCTTAATCGACATTTCAGATCACATTAATATTCCGTCATCAAGATAATCAATTATATATGCTTTTTAAGACCAGATTCAAATAGCTAAATATTGACTTATTTAGGTAGCACATCTAAAATCACACTCACTTCTCCAATAACCTTCACCCACCTGTTAATGTAATTTCAAATAAACTATTAATATAATTTTAAATATATGAGCTAAATCTATCATCACTTAGATTATGTCATCTAATCAAACCACTTTTTAACAGAAGTTTCATATCACACAGTTGATTATCTTAATGATAGATCACTTAATATGATCTGAAACATTAGACAATAGATTGCAAAAATAATCTTTTAAATCAAACATTTAATACTAATACTAATCTGAATAATAATTCTCAAGATCTCTTGTAACCATAAATAACCCAATTAATGATTGCATCTAAGTTCACCAGTACATACATAGAATGAAGTGATGATCCCTGCAGTATATCCTGTCTGGAGCTTAACAGCAGCACTGAAGAAGCCATACATGTAAGCCTCTTTAGACTTGAATCCACTACCTGCAATCACCCATCATTCTATTCAATTCATATATAATCATTTTTTCAAGGTTGCAGGGAGATGAGGGTACTTGGGTACTTTAGAGACAAGTACTGGTATGACTATTTTTTCAAAATAAGAGACTGGGTATTTTGGGTATATTATATATAATTTATTATTTTATAGAAAATTTGAAAATATAATGATACCGAGTTTCTTAAACAGGAACAGTGATATAGCTTACTGTCAAACATTAACTTTGAAATGTCATACAATCATTGTATCAAAGTTTCAAACTGATTAAAGTGATTACATATTGAACTAAGCTTGATAAACAATAAATTAATAAGTAACAAAAATAAAAAATCATAATCAAGGTCCTTAATTATAATGCTCTCCACTAATATCCGATACACCGGTACCAGTACCCGGTACACATCCCAAGAGTATAGATACAAGTACCCATGCAACTATACCTTTTTTTTGGATAAAAAAACATAACATGCATCATAAGTAGATATCTGTAATGGTGTCTTACCAGATGAGTTATCTAATGTGAGTGTGACAGAGTATTCATCTGGAGAAACAGTTTGGTGTTGGCCACCCCAGAGATTAGCATATTCTTCAGAAAACTTAGAAACTCTTAAATACTTCATCAGAGGCACTGTTGGTTCTTGAAGAATACTATCATCAGCCAAAACATGCATACAATGATATTCAGCCATAATTAGCATCAAAATCAATAAGGCTGACATGAGAGAGAAAGCCATTTCGAAGCTCTGCTATATTAGAATGTGTTTTCATACCCACTAGTATTGTGGGTATTTATAGTAGAGTTGCTGACAATTTAATCAATCAGATTCTTTATTCAATTCAAAATCCGGCATCAATTTTGTGTGTAAGGCAAGCTAGTAAATGTATAAAAAGTCATACTGAAATGCAGGGCATTCCCTTTTTTCTGATTCAAGGCTTGCTTGCATTTCAATTGTAATCATTTCAAGCCGTGTGGGAATTACGCGAAACTGTACTGATGAGAATTACGTCCAACGTTTTTCTTGCTCAGCTTTAAATAGAAAAATACAAGAGAGATTGAAGCTTTTTTTCCTTCGCAATATGTGCGAAGGAATGATCTCGTCTCCTTTCGTCGGTTACAATTCTGATACGGCACGTTATGCCATGCGCGCACATTACAGATTTAGTGTTTAAAACTTCAAACTTAAAAAATTTAATTAGCACATTTATCTTGAAAAAGTTAAAGAAATATCGTATATAGGTGTCTATTATTTTTTAATTAAAAAATAGGAAAAAAATTATAGAGATTGATATTTTGTGTCTTTCACATAGACTTTTTAAACAAGTATTTATTTTTATTTGATTATTTATTTATCTTTTGATCGATAAATTTATTTATATTATTTTATTTAATGAAATCAATAGTTTAGAATTGAACAAAATGATGCAAGATGAAGAAATAATTTCAATTGTATGATTTATATTATTTAAAAAATTCTTTATGATACAAAATAAAAAAACATATGTATAAAAGGAAAAATCTATCTTTTATTTTTACCCTTTTTTTTGATATTTTTTATTTAACATTATCTTCTTTTATTAAGATATTTTATTTATATATTTGAGTTAAAAAAATTAGGCTCTTTTTTTTAGGATTAGTTTTTTATTTGATTTAAAATTTATTTTAATTATTTATCTTTTTATGAAATTACAAAAAAAAATCAAAGTTATTATATTAATTAAATGTATAATTATCAATTTTATTAAATTTATAGAATAATTATACATTGAAATAAAAATTTATGTAGTATTTTTTTTATCGATGAAAATAACTATTTTGTATTAATTTAAAAACATGTATTACATTAGTATAATAATTTCATCTTTCATCCTCCCTTGAATTGTATATCTCTGTTAATTACATAATCTTTATACATTTTTATTTTGCATATAATTATCACTAAAAATATTCCAAAAATGCTATTGAAATGACTTGTCACAACCTACAACCATACTACATGAGACATACATTTACAATAAATCCCATAACAAAAAACTTACTAAAATGGAACAAAAATGGATTCACCCCTAAAAAATTAATTTGTTTTCCCTTTGTTCTTCTTTTGTGTCTTCATAGAGCCATTAATGTAGTAGTCACTTGGCTCAAAATTCAGCCCTTTCTTGTCACGTTTGCCTGCCTCTGTGTGTGTGTGTGTGTGAGACTCCCAACCCATTTGGGCATCTATGCATCTTTTCCTCTTGCAACTTTTTGTGCTCTAGACAATGAAGGGTCAAATAACGCCTTCTCTTGGTCTGATTTCCCTTTAATCCCCATACTTTGCGTAAAACCCTTCTCTAGAATAACCATGGAAATAAAATATTTGAGCCCAAAAAACTAGTCATCCTCCACACATTCCCTAATTACTCTTCTAGCCTCTACTTTTGTCCCCATCTCCAAACTCCACACAAGAAACATCAAAACAATATCTACATTAACCCTATAGCGATGCTCAAATTTCATGAATTCTTCATCTAACATGATGTCAATGATTTGTAAGAATACAAGCTCTTTGATCTTGAAAACCCACTTCAAACTCTTCTTGACATTCTTCCTAGGAAAGCAAGCTATTGCTTGATGGTGATCAATGTGAAACCAACCTCCATACTGCCTCCACACTAGACACCTTCTTTTCCAAGCCTTCACTTTGTTTACCACTAGTAAATCCCGCCTTAAGTCACAACATGTCTCAGGAATGAGTTTCCTTATTTATTGCAAATTACTCCAAGCCATCCCATCGATTGTTGTTATATCCTCCAGATTCTATATATTTGTTCAAGTTCCATGCCATAACCTCCCCTTTAACTAAAGAATTAACAATAATCATTGAACTGCATTCTAGGTGAACTTTCTCCGCAAATAGATTTTTTTCCATTTTCACTATTTTAAGCAATGCTTGTGCCTCAACCTCATTGCTTGTTCTGTCCTAAAGATTTTTTGCTCCCAATGCTATGATATTCCCAAAAGAATCTCTTGCGATAAATTTTAGCACCTAAAGGATCTGGGTTGCCTCTCAATGCCCATCAAAGTTTATTTTGATCCAGCTCTCCTCCAGACTCTCTCATTTACTACATTTGATCTCCTAAGCGAGTTGGATTAAACTAGTGAGGGCCATTAGCATGCTATAATTTAATGAATTGCCAATGAGATTAGATTTTACTATCTTTACTTAAAAAGGAGGCTTTCATTGTATTTACTTTAGAAGCTGAAGAACTTACCAATTTTGAAATGGCCAATTCAATTCTCCCACAAACCCACTAGATCATCTCTTTTATCTTGGAAAATTTACATGTTCCTTTCTTTCCACATTTTCCAAATCACATAAGATGAACTTATCTCCCAATTTCTTGAGAAAGTAGACCTTCTTGAAGTAAGATGCTGGAATCTTGAAATAAATCATTGATTATCAATGACATAGGTAAACTCCAATTTATCTTTGAAGTTATAAGCCACCAACATTTGTTACAGAAATCACAATGCAATAGAAGATGGTCACTTGAGTTTCTTCATGATTGTCACACAATACACACTTAAAGGGGCCCATAAATCCCAACTTAGTAAGTCTTTCATATGTTAGAGTACAACCCCTCAAGGTTAGCCAAGAAAAGGATCCCACTTTTGGCAAACAATTTTTATTCTGGAACAAAGTGCTCGAGGCCAAACTTCAAATTCACTACCTTCTCCAAAATATTATAACCAATCTTTACTGAGTAATTCCTTTTCTGAGAGCCACATTAGATGATTTCATCATGATTTTTATTTAAAAGGACTTTCCTTGAAAATACCTACTAAGCTAGTCACAATTTTCATGACTCAAAGAGTGTTTGGAAATTTCCAATTCCAAACCATCGTCCCATTGACATTAATCCTTTCCATATAAGCAACCACCTTTGATCCCCATTGAATTCTAGTGATACGTTGTAGATCTCTAAGTCTTTACTCGCCCCCCAAAAAAATTAAAATCATCCCAAAAATCATTCCATGAATCTGTAGATCTTCCATCCCCTAACATCTAAGAGATGTGGTTAGTAATAAAAAATCCACATGAGATCATAATTTCCATGTTGTTGAACCTTTAGGAGGATTTTCAATTTTTAAAATTCTATTCCATTCTTGACTATCTAGGTATTTAGATTTTAAAAATTTCATCCATCTCTGTTCTAAGTTTTGGAACATATTCAAAATTAATTCGGCTGCCAACCACCGTCACCACCTCTAGTGGTCTCTAGCTCTGGCTTAGTCCGCCCCTCCTGATGCTCCTAGCACCCGCCGTGGCTCTGATTGGCATCCTGCCACCTCCTCCAAGTTTCCCCGCCTGGCGCTGGCCATTTCTCCACCCAAGGCAGAAGAGAAAGAGAAGAAAGAAGCTGAAGATGATGGTTGGTCACTTCCCGACCCTCCTGTTAACCCCAATGATGTGTGGGGTTCTGATGATAAAGATCCTCCTCCTTCTGGCACCGCTCTTTCTACTTAAAGGCTTTATGCCTATTTTTTTTATGAATAGTTGTTAACTATTTTTGACTTTGCCGTGTGAACTCTGCGGGGTGATTGCTATGTCCCTCGACCCCTTTTTTATGAATATGTAACTTTAATATTTTATTAATAGAAAAGGCACTATTCATAAATTTTTTTTTTTTGGCTCCCATCACCTCATTCATCAAGTCCCAATTTATAAGGCACACGCTACCTGCAGATTTAGGTCGACAAATCTTGTCCCAAGATATCAATAGGATGTTGTCCTAATCTTGAATACCATTCCAAAATATTTGTCTCATTCTTCTCTCTATTTCTTTTGTGATTTTGGAGGGGATCTTTAGGTAGGACATTAAAAATAGGAGAATAACTGAAACTATAGATTTTAGCATAAGAATGCATCCTACAGAAGAAAGCCACTTGCTCTTACAACCTTCTAGCCTTCTACTACAACTATCCAAGATGTTGTTCTAGATCTTTGGTTTGATGCACTTGCAAAGAGAGGGATTCCTAGGAATTTACGAGGAAGAAACCTCGTTTTAATCCCCAAAATCCTTAAGGTTTTGATTTTCTTCTCACTTCTAGTATTAATAAAGAAAATATCATATTTATTCCTATTAATGTTTTCCCCAAACACTTGCTATAATAATCTAAAGTGGACTTCATAATATTGACTTCTCTAAGTGAGGATTCCCCATTAAAAGGATATCATCCACAAATTGCAGGTGGGATGTTCTCTCAACTCCTTCAACCACTTTCACCCCTTTCTAGAGACTTTCCCTACTTTTTTTTACCGATGTGTCTCCCTAAAAATTATTCCATTATGATGAATAGAAATGGATAAATGAGATCTCCCCGACAAATCCATCTTGTGGCTTAAAAAAAAACCTTAGGGGCTCTCATTAACTAAAATTGAGAAATGAGGAAATCATAAACAAATTTTAATCCAAGATATCCATTTTCAACCAAGGCCAAAATGATTCATCACCTTCAACAAGAAGTCCCTATCAACTTGGTCATAGGATTTTCTACTATCCAATTTTATAAACATCTAGTGCATCTAATGTAATGAGTAGCATCATTGGCTATAATAATACCTTCCATTATCGATCTTTTTGGAGAAAATCCACTATGTTCCTCCGAGAAGCCCTATTTATTATTATTTTTAATCTATTAGTCACGACCTTGGAAATAATTATATAAATAACATTACATAATGTAATAAGTTTGAAATCTTCAAAGGTTTTTTAAGAACCAACACAATCAAGGTGTTGTTCATGTCATTAAGAACTACAAAACCCTATTGCAATTCTTCCACTTTCCAAAGATCAACTCCAAAAAGTTCCCAAAGTTTTAGAAAGAAAAATGTTGGGAACCCATCTAGACCCAGGGGGACTTGGGGCCTTGTCTCCTTCCATAGGAAAAAAGTGCCATTTTAACCTCCTGTAGGCTTACCTCCTTTTGCAACAATAAATTGTGTTCTTCTAAAATGATACTTGGGATCACAACGAGGATTCTCTCATGTTCCTAGTTCTTGTCCAAGTCCTCTATCAAAAGCTTTTGAAAATATTTTGTTAACTACAATTGATGGTGATGATGAAGAAGATCAAGATTAGAGATATACAAGATTGTAGAAGGATTAGATTAGTTGTTATTTTGTCATTGATGTCAAGCAATTGATTTCTAGTT
This sequence comes from Chamaecyparis obtusa, assembly GCA_027943335.1. Classification (NCBI taxonomy): domain Eukaryota; kingdom Viridiplantae; phylum Streptophyta; class Pinopsida; order Cupressales; family Cupressaceae; genus Chamaecyparis; species Chamaecyparis obtusa. The sequence continues at coordinate 578,272 of BSBK01005139.1, read as the reverse complement.
TATATTGAGTTGCCATATCATTTAGAGTATGATATAAGTTGAGTGAGTTAAGGAAAAAGAGGAAGTGAAAAGTTGTGAAGTTGAAGAACTTAATTGGGAAGCTAATACATATCAAACAATGATAAGGTAATAAATGTTTAGCTATTTTCTACTTTACATATGAAGATATCAAGTTGGTAAAGGATATTGGACAAGTGAACAATGAAAATAGTTTGGTTATCGAGTAGGAAGGAGTTACTCGGTAAAAGGAAAGTAATATTCGATAAAGAGAAAGGAAGCCAAGACACTGAGTGTAAGGAGTTAGTTATCGAGAAAAGGAAACAAAATTTTGGTTGAAGGAAAAGGAAAGGCACTGAGCAAGGAACAAAAATTAAATACAAGGATCAGAGTGACATTTAATGTAGAGCCACAGTGATCTGGAAGATTCTAAGGATGAGGAAGAGTTAGTTAAAGAGATCTACGATGATAAGAAAATTTAAGGCGATGATCTATGGTAAAGATTAAATGGCAAAAAGTGAAGGTACAAGTTCCAAGAAAAGTTCAAGTTCTGAGGTGATGATAAATTTTTTTATTGAGCGCTAAGTTCATTGAATCAGTTCAAGAGGTTAATCTAACGGTTTAGAATAAACAAAGGAAAACGTAATAAAGGAGATTAAGAGGAAAAAAAGAGTCTATATAAAGGATGAAATTGAATGGAAAAAGAGTTGGCAAGTTGAAGTGTGGATGTGTAACCGAGTGATGTAGTGAAGAAGAAAAAGTTTGAAATCTACGTCTGCAAGAAGATTTTGTTGAAGTGTGAAGGCCAGTGGATAGTGAAGGGAAGAAGTGAGGACAAAGAGAACAAAATGGATCTAACTAAGCAAGAAGTAGTTGCAGATTTACTTATCAAATTTCTATACTATTGCTTATTAACATTTGTAGCAAAAAAATCTTTTAACTGAGTGAACTTAATAGTCTTATTGTAAATCCTCGAGAGAGGTGACATTCTAGAAGAGTGTTTAAAGACCTTTAACTAGGTCACTCCTAATAGGGTGAAGATCCTAACAGGTCTAAGGAAAATCCCCTAATAGGGTCACATTTAACAATGTGCATTGTAATCTTTAACAGGATTGACTCTTAACCAAGTATACTTCAGAAGGATATTTTTTATTAGTGGGTGACAATTTCCACAGTGATTTTTCCCAAATTGGGTTTCCACGTTAAATGCTAGTGTCAAGTGTTTTGAATGTGTATTGTGCATGTTATTTGTTGATTATTTGAAGTTGCTACTATTGTTAATTACTATTGAAGTTTGTCTTACCGAGTTGAATCAGAGTTAAGGTTTTAAGGTTTAAAGAATCACTTATTACTGATTCACCCCCCTCTCAGTAATCCAACAATTGGTATCAGAGAAAGGTACTCTAAAGGGATAAGTTTAAAATAATTGAGTAAAATATTTGAAGATGTATAAGAGGGAGGCACCAAAATTTAATAGGGATAACTTCTCTACATGGAAAAGCGGGATGAGGCTGCACGTATCTAAAATATGAGTAATGATAGGATTTTGATTGTTGAAATATTTGTTGATGACATTTTTTTTGGAGGAAGGGTAAGGGTATGTGCAGGATCATGGTATGCCAAAAAGTGGCGATGTGAAAAAAACCAATTTTCACTCGTCCAAAAGTGCACAAATAGATTTGTTGACTTTTTAGTAGGCCTGGGTGTCAGTACACCTGTCCAAGCCAAAAGCCAAAGCTAAAGGGAAAATCAGATATTTGATATTTGCCAGTAATTATAAATCACTGTACCCAGCCATGTTCAACATTTTTTCATTGTAAAAATGTGAACGTAGCTAGGGCTATCCGATATCTGATATCATTTCCCCTATCTGATTTTTCCTAATTTTCCAGGTAAGTGAAAGCTTCTAATTTGTATTGTTTTTATTGTTTTTAAATAGATATATATATATAGTTTTTTATATAAAAATTAGGGGAGCAATGATTTTTTGGATTGTTTTTTAAAATTTATTATAATTATCGATTTGTTTTTTCATTGTTATCAGACATGGAATTAGAAAAACCTCCTAATGATCCCGCAAACAATCTAGAACCACCTCCCAACAATCCCCCACCTTCAGAAGACGTACCAGTCACAAACCCTCACCGTTTAGAAGATCTAATAGGAGATAATCTAAATGAACTTAGAGGATTTCAAACCGCATATGCCAATATCCCCACATTGCACCCCATGTTTACGACATTGAACTCAATAATTGAAAACATGGAGAAACTGACACAACAACATAATGCTGCACTTCTTTGGTGTGAATCCATGCTTGCCCAGTTTGACGATGGGCTTGATTATGATCAAGTCATGAACCTAAATATAACAAAACATGACATAGCTAATCTTTTTGTGGATCCTAAAAATAGTCTAAAAGTAGACCATAAAAAAACCAAGTTGTCAATTAAATGGTGTACAAATAGTGCAATACGTGACAACTTTTGGAACCGTTGGTGGATGGTTTTTGATAGACCACCTCACAACAATTTGGATGTCCCATTTTATTTTATTAGAAAATTGTATGCTAAATTTGTGCTCGGTCACAAGGTGAATTATTGGAGTATGAGGCCGAACTAGGGTGTAGATTTAGGCACTCCATAAGATAGGCCATGTGCACAATGGGTGAAATCCCGCACATATGTCCCCCCTTCCGAGATTTCACCACCTCCCACAGTGCAGCATTCAGACATTATTGTTGAGGCCGACTCACAGACTATTTGAGCCATTCACACATTGAGTGATCTGCTGGTTACACAAAGCACAACATTATTGTCTCCTCATCCTAATACTTCTGGCACTTCCACATCCTCCGTGAGCTCACATGTTTGTGTGGTCCACACTTGCATTATATGCAAGAATCTGTGCCCTGGACCCCTGACTGATAGTGATACATATAATTTTGGCTTTGATGGGGAAAATTATACACAACACACTATAGGCATTGAAGCCGCTCATGTAGATGTGCATCAGGAGCCTACAGAGCCATGGACTACCACTATTATGGTAAGGGTAAACCATTCACTTTTTACATTGTATTTAAATTTTATTATTCGTATTTTTAGTAGAATTTCCTTATAATAATTTCCCACTTATGTCTTTTTATGTGTTACATTTATGTTCAGTTGATGACAGAGGAGGAGATGGCATAGGTGGAGGGATCCATGCTTTCTTGCATATCATTTGGTCTTGACACTTCCACGGTACATATATTTTAATGTACTCATTGGTTTCCTTTTAAATTATGATAATAGTATATGTACATTGTTTTCTAATTTTTATGGTCATCTTTTACATACTGACACAGGTGTCACCAGTTGCCACCGAGGGGCAATGTGAGGGGGTGCAGGTGTCAGCCATTGATAAAGGAAAGGTAATTAAGTAATTTAGTTTGTTTATGCATTCATGTATACTTGTCAGTTGTGCATACTCATTTTTAATTTACATGGTTTATTTGACAGAGAGTGGCATATGATGATGCCGTGAGACCCTATCATCATGATAGAGTCATAGGCATATCCGCTCTCAGTGATAGCCCCATGGTACATACATTTCTAAAGTTATTTGTGTGTATTTTACTATCAAGTATATATAATATGGTCAAGTTATGACAGTATAAAGTATCTGTTTGACTTTTGTAGGTCACTCCTAGTTTGAGGGAGCCAGAACGCCAAGGGTTTGTATCGCTGATGACTCAACCAACAATCCCTGAAGAAAGTTCAACATAGGTAAGTTTTAATGTTAATTATTTTGTAAACATATATTTGCCACCAAGTTTTTGACATTAAATAGTATAACTCGTAGATCAATCTCATGTTCGCAAACATATATAGGTGGGAGTCGACATTGGTGGCACTATTCTTGCGCTACCAAGGACATATATTAGGTCTTCTGTCCATAGGAGGAGACAGAGAGGTGAGGTATACGAGAGTTCAATTTTAGTTTAAATTTTATTTATTATTGTTGTCTATGATTATGAATTTTAATCTAACTTGGGGTTTCACTTTTGTGTTTGAATGCAGGATCCATCAGAGCCCAAGCGTACTTCAAAGAGGCTGCATTTTGATGATCCACCAGTAGAATAGGATTTCCTAGAAACATTTATAGTTGAACTTCTTATTTTGAGATGTCATATGACACATTTTGAGATGACATATGCCACATTGTATCTAGATATGTTGACATATAAATATGTACAGAATTATTGTTCATTTTGATATATATATATATGAAACTTGATATTTGATCCAATTTGTTAATTTTGTGTTCATTTATTCATTGTTAGGATGTAAATATGCTTTTGTGTATGTACTCATGTGTACGATTTATGCCTTAAGTATATTCATGTATATTTAAGTACATTATTCATAACCTAAATTCATGTGTATGGGCTACGTACATGACTTAATTGAATTCATGTTGTATGCTTTATAATCTATGTGCTACATGTATGCTTCATGACTTAAGAAAATTTATGTGTATGCTTTATGTGCTACGTGTGTTCACATGTGTAATTCATCATTTGAGGTATATAAAGATATCTATTAAAGTGGTTTCAAGGTTTCTAGACTTACTCTTTACTCCCAATGGCTAAAAGACTTCAAACTGGCCTAATTACATAATCAAACACCCTTTTGGAAATAATCAAATACCCTTTTGGCCATATCAAAACATATCTCAAATTTAGGTATTGGTCTTTTGGACAAAATAGCAGTACTCTGCCTGTTGTGTGCTATAATTGTGTCACACTTCTATGAATCATTACATTCAAGAACACTCAAGAATGAGGTCTCAAAAATCAATCCATAGCTCTCTAGGCATGGAGTGCAAGGGTTTTTAAGAATGCTCTCAGCTAGAGCTATTAAGCCAATAACCTTGCTAGTAAACCATGCAATGGGAGATTCAAATGAAGACAAGGGAAAGAATGCCAATATCCTCAAGAATAAAATAAAATGAAATGCAAGCTAGATTAAGATGAATATGCAAGCTAAACTATGGAAATGAAAGAACAAGTATTACAAAGCCTCCTAGTTAAGCTAGATGAATTAATCTAAAGCATAAAAGAAATCTAAGCTAAGAATGCCATGAAAATGAAGCTACTATGCAAGAAATGAAACTATGATAACATGTAGATGCAAAAGCCAAGAATGCTCCAAATCTCCAAAAAGCTCCAAAGTGACCTAGAAAACCTGCAACATAACATTAGCATAAAAAGTTGGAGATCTAGAATGAAGAAAAGAGCTCTCCTTTTAAAGGAAATGAAAAGGAATGGACCATGGAGATTAAGAGGCAAAATATTTAATCAACGGTGGAGCTTAAAAGAGGAGAAATCCATGTGCACAAATATCCTCCAATGGGAAAATAAGAGTTGACTTTTGTGTCCATATGAGACAAAAAGTGCTTTTTCCCTTTTTATAAAATAAGAATAATGCTTTATTTGTGCAACTTAGGATAAGAGGAAAAGTGGGGGCTTTTATTTATTAAAAGGGGAGAAAATATTCTTTTTAAATAAATAAAAACTTAGGATAAAATGGTTAGCCCATAGAAAATAATCGAATAAATGATAGAACTAGGATTTGATCAAGAACAAGCAATTAATGATTTAGCAAAAGGGGCTAATAGTCTAGGTGCCCATTTTTAGGTGTATACATTTGCCCCTCTGACTAATGTGTGATCGATCTGGGAACACATGTAGTCAAAGAATGAAGTTGAAATGTGAGATCGATTTGGGATCACAAAGCAACTCAGATCAGCCAAGAAAGTAAGAGATAGCCAAGAAGGCAAGCAATAGCGTTCTGACTCCAAAGAATGAAGTGCAGAAAAATAGCAAATCCTGCATGGTCAGCCTGGTAGCGACAGTACTAAACACTTAGGAAAGAGATAGCCAATAAGATATGATGTGTTTGCCCCCTCAGGATCGAAAGTGAAATTCAGGTAGAGGGATAGCAGAAGCAAGAGAGACATGATCAAATCACTAGAAATCATAATCGAAGAGAGAGAACAGAATAACCATCAAGTAGTGAAGATATGCCCCACACATGGGACACGGGGCACGAACCAAGCGGTCCCTCAACCTGAAAACACCACGGAGGGGAAGAATTTGAACTTGGGATTTGAAAGTGAATGAAAGACTGGAAGTTTGAAAGAGATGGGGATGAAGAGGTGAAGAATGCCCCAGTGAAGATCGAAGGATCAGGCCTCAAAAGGTTAGCCAACTGCATGAAAGAAGGAAAAAAATCATTGGGATGATCAAGGTGAACTCGGATTTCGGTTTTGATCCCGAAATGAATAGAAAATGATGGGATATGAAATACAAGAAGTGAAAGACATGATCGGGAAGAAGTGAAAGGTGAGCGCAGTTGATTAACAAGTCCACGTAAGATGAAAAGAAGAGCTCTCTCCATATGCAAGATGCAAAACTAACTAACATGAACTTAAGAATGCAAGCTACATGAAAAGTGGTTTACTTGCAAGGTTACAAAGCCAATAGACATCTAATATTCATCATTGAGCGTTATTGGTAGCGTCGCAAGATCATACAATGCACACTAGTATAGCTATGTGGATCTAAATATGATCTATATCAGATAGGAGTGTGGAAATCCCACCTAGGCATCAAAGACATGTAGGTCTAGATGACTAATGTAGTGAGATCACCTAAATTTTGATATGGCAAGATTATGCTTGTATCAAGACACATGAAAGTCAGGATAACTAGAAGCATGCACTCACAAAAAAAAGTCAAGGATAATACCTTGTCAATCCATAGTGTCAAGTAAGACCAGGATAAATGCTCATGACAGTAAGGATCAACAAAATATACCCACAGGCAGAAAGCAAATAAAACATGTTCTCATTCCCTCAGTCTTCTAGCTACGCGTCATCGAAAATGATCATAGGGGGAGAACACCCAGCAAAGAAATCATCATAAACAACACACAAAGAAATAAAGCCAAGCAAGTCTCAGCGAGTCAAATGTTTAAGTGCGTGTGTGTAGGTCATAGAGTCAAACTTTGAGTATTGCATCTGCCAATGAGAAATATTGCATCATCTAGACTGCGGGTAGGATATCTGATAAGTGTTGAGAAACACTCGACACTAGGGTAGTGTTGAAAAACACAATTGGGGTGGTGTTGAAAAACACCTTTTGCGAGGTGCCTAAGAAACCTAGATGCACAAAGAGACCCAAGATAAGCTTAAAACAACGTATGCCCCCTAGACTAAGATAAGAGTCAATTCCAGGCTAGGAGAGGCAAAGCGAGAAGTGGAGCGAATGAGCGCCACGCAAGACTGATAGACATAGGTGCAGAGGGTCTCAAGCAACGCCTGTTTCCAGGTTTTCACCACTTGATAGATTTATTGCAATTTTTTCAAGATTTTTTTATAATTTTTTTGTATTTTTGCTACCAAGGCGCCTGTTTCCAAGTTTTCACCAAGGCACTTTTTTTTTTTTTTTTTTGTTGAATTTTTTTAGCATCATATATGAATTTTTTTGGAATTTTTTTAGGATCATAAAGTATGTACAAAGAATGCCCCAGACAGAAATGGGCATCAAACTCTCAAGCAAGATCACATCGTGTAGTCCCAATGTCTAGCAAGGTGGAGGACACGAGGGATTAGCAAGCTGGTGGAAGAGATGGAAGATGAAGGAGAATGAAGGGAAAAAATCCTCAATGGAAAACTCTTCAAGAGTACTCAAGCCAGGGAAAAATTGTCATTTAAAACACATTTGGACAAGCAATGAGAGGCTAGCATAGGATAAGTCACAAAAGCGCACTACAAAAGAAAGAAAGGATGCAGTCCAAAGGAGTAGACATGTCAAGAGACTTCATAGCATCGTGTTTTACTCTTTTTATTAGATCAAGACCAAAGGGGAAAAGGATAGCGAAAGGCTAGAATGAATGGAGGAAAATAAATATGAAGGCTAAACATGAATGGAATGATAACAAGATCATCGTAAGATAGCTCACAAGATAGCAAAATATTTGTGTATAGCTCAGCATTGTCAAGATCAAAGAGAGAAGACAAAATGAATGAAATATGTAGAAGAACTACACATGATGCCTGATTGCCAGGTTTTCATCACGGTACTTATCCAAGGTGCCACAAAGGAGTGATTTTCACCATAGGACGAATTTATTTCTCTTTACTTTTGCTACCAAGGCACCTGTTTCCAGGTTTTCACCATGGCACATTTTCAAATTTTTTTTCTTTTTTTCTTTTTTTTTGTTTTCTTTTTTTTTTGAATTTTTTGAATTTTTTCTTTTTTGGAAGAAGGCAAGCTTTGCAGATAATGCTCTTTGAAAGGATAAACCATAATATGCCAAGGATTCAAAATGATATGCTCAAAGATGCTGATAGGGAGAAGAAGATGGAAGAGAAAAATGGAGGATAAGATTTTATGTAAAGCAAGTGAGGCTAGAAGATAGGAGGAATAGGCAAGTGAGGAAAAAAGATAGAAGGTAGAAGGATAATGAATGGAAGGATTGTGAAAGGGTAGATGGAAAGGAAGGAAAGATCAATGTCGACACACACCTTGAAGGATGGCGAGAGGATGGAGGAAATGTGAAGGAAGGAATACGAGAAGGAATATAGAGAATATTTAGCACAGGTTGTGGTTCAGGCACAGGGAATGGAAGAATGTTTTTGGAAGAAGATGAAGTGGAAGCCTTTGGAAGCTTGAATGTCAACTTCACTTGTTGTTCAATATTAGACTCTTTCAAGAGATATTTTGGAATCCATATAGCCTTAGGCTTTTTATTTCCTTTTGATGATTTAGAGAGAATATCTTCAATGATGGATTTTGGAACCCATACTTGTCTTGTAGTTTTCTTCTTAGATATCTCTTTTGACTTTATGCTTCCATGTTGATTAGAGGAGACATGGTGATCTTTTTTTTTTGATGGATTCTTGTATTGCTTCTTTTTCTTGTATTGAACATTCAAGTTACTTCCAAAAGACTTGGCACTTGTGGAAGAAAGAGTAGGATATGACTGGTTTAGATGGGTAGGTGGATGAAAATGATTCAAGGGTATGCATCTATGTTGATCTTGAGGAAAGATAGGAGATGGAGGGATGTAAGGACCCAAAATGGATGACGAATTAGGAGAATTAGGAGGGGAAAGTGAAGGGACATAAGGACCCAAGATGGAGGGAAGACATGAATCCGTTAGCAGTGGTGGGAGAGGTCCAAGGATGGAAGTGGAAGATGCAAAAGGATAATCAATAAGTTCATCAGCATCTATATGACAACCAAAGATATCAACATCTTTGGAGTGAGCATTGGAATTTTTAATAGAATTATGGACAGCTTGAATAGGAGCATCTTTTTTGATAGGATTGTTCAAAGCTTGCAAAGACTTAGGAAGAGTAGAAAGCGGAAGCGAGCATGGAGCGGTAGAACAAGAAGATGGAAGACTTTGATCTTGACAAGGACCTTTGGATAACACAAGTTCAGAATTTGCTTCTTGATCTTCAATAGGCTTAACATTAACAGTAACAACACCATTTTTAATAACCTTAATGGAAACATCATCTTTGGAAAGCGCAAGTGTGGTAAGGTTATTTTGATCACCAATAAGCTCAATGGTGCAAGTAGTAGCTTGATCTTTCTTAGGAGATGGTGGAATAAATGCAGAAGAGTGTAAAAGATCAAAAGAACCATAAAACGGATCAGAGACATCATGAAAATAATTGGATGACATGGAGGGTTCTTGATCTTGATCTTTTTTTATATTCTTTTCTTTATCATTTTTAAAGTCCTCTTGACATGGAGCCACTTCTAAGGACAAGGAAGCATGTTGGGATTGTATGGAAGACTTTAGAAGAGATGGTGAAGAATTAGCTGAAGTAGGTAGTATAGCAGGTGAAGGCTTAAGATCTTTCGATTTAGCATCATTAGAAGTATTTGCAGCCAATAGAAGGTTAGCTTGAGTTTCTTCAAGAGGTAGCTCTTGAGGATAGCTATAGGGAACTGCATGAAAGGCATTAGGATCTTTGTTGGATGAAGGATTTGCAAAAGATTTGGAAGACTTAGAAGCTTTAGGAGATGTATGAGTATTGGAAGAAGTAGGGGATGGAAGGGGACCATCACAAGACAAAGGTTCAGCATTAACATGATCTTTCTCGAAAGTGCAATTTTGACTTTCAGTAGTGGAATTCTTAGAGGAAAGATTCTTGTAGTAGTAACGTTTATAATCAGCGCGTTGCATTTTATAGTCCTCAGCAGTAGTAGATGGATCATCATCAAAGTATTTTTTACAAAAATAACCAAACTCTCTTTCGAAATCAAAATCATATGGATCACCATCACAATCTCTCCAATATGACAACCCATTTTCAGTAAGCACAATTCTATGACTAGGAGGACTCTGAGGAATAGAGGTGTCATAAGTATCACTACATTGTCCATCATCATAGTCATCAAAAGTATTACAAGGATTGTCACGTTGCTCATTATGGTATGGCTCATGAAGAAAAGCAAGACTCTTGGGGGAAGTAGAGGAAGAACAAGATTGTGAAGAAGAGGAAATTGAAGACTTAGTGAAAGAAGAAAACTTAGCTAAGGAAGAATTAAAATGATGTTGAGAAAAGTCATGATAAGATTTGGAAGTTGAAGAAGGAGAATAATGTTTGGAAAAGGCATGGTAAGATGTGGAAGATGAGGAATGATGAGAAGACCTAGAAGATAAAGAGTGTTTGGAAGAAGGAGATTGTGAGAGAATCATGTCTATAATCCTAGCAAAGGTGTCGGACTCAAGCATCTTTTTGTTTACTCTTGCCTTAAGTTGATGACTTGCAGGATGGTTGGAAAAATAATATTGTTCGAATTGAGCAATGAGTTCGAGATCATCCCTTCTCAAGAGAGGTTCTATAGCAAGATAGTTGAAACTCATGATTCTAGAAGAGGAGGAATCAAGCATGAAAGAAATGAAAAGAAGAGATGAAGTAGAAGAAAGTAGACTAGATAATAAGAGGAAAAGAATCAAGAAGACATGAAAATTTTAGGAAGAAGAGAAAGAAGCATGAAGAAAGAAGAGAAAGGATGAAAATGGGAGACTAGGAAGACATGAGAGATGTGGAAGAAAGGTGACCAAGAGTCATTTTGAGAAAATTGATACCATTGAAATTCATTTGGATACTGAGCAACATGTAATAACCCCTAAGATCTGACCTGGACTGACCAATGAAGACCGAAAATGACACAAATCAAGCAGACAACAAATGTTCACTATGTGATAGTCTCAAGGCAAAAAGTATGACTCTTGACCAGTGAACGTGAAAAATGCAGTTTTGAAAGCAAGTTGGTCAATGTTGTAGGTTGGATAGTAAAATTTCTTAGTTTGACAAGCATTAACAATAGATAAAAGACAGGTTTGCAAATAGTATAGGATCAAACATGTCATAGAACACTTGAATCAAGGGCAAAAGCAACCTTGTCAAGACAAGCACTTGTGATATCAAAATAGAAAACCTTATGAATGCTACCATTTGTTTGAATGTTGAGAATGTTTACACTGGTATAGCACAACCGAAGACAATTCAAACAATTACTACCTAGAAGGACAAGGCTCATTACTTAGCAACTTGGCCCACAACTTGATGCTCCCTTGCCTCACACCAAGTGGTTGCCCACAAGAGATATTGGCGTTGTCATGAAAGTGTCAAAAACACAACCAAAGGAACACATATGGTGAGTGTCTTGGGGTGATCCAGGTAAGTCCACTTGGATCAATCCTTGCACCAAGAAGCTAAGCGGCTAAAATAAGGTGGCCTCTATCTAATGGTTCGTAGTAAGGGCTTCCGTTCATAGCACCCCTCTTGCTCCTCATAAAAGACTAGGACCTTGCGGCCTCAAGAGTACCTTAAGCATTCTTGCTTAATGCTTTCCTCATGGTCACAATCCCACAAGTTACTCACATCAAGTGAAGATAAGTACTATGTCTACCAAGGTTTTGTGTCCTTGATAGCCTTGAGATTATAGTGGGTTGGAATAGCTTGGTATTAGCTTGTCCCCACTTGGGTCATTCCTCTTGATTGCTCAAGAGCAAGCCCGCTAAAGGATTCTAAATCTAAACAAAAAGTGGATCAATTCTTGAGGTTCAAAGTTTTTGGTTCACCACAAGGGTGAAGAGCATACTCCCCTATTTCAAAAATTTCTCCCAAACACACCAAGCAAAGATTTAGTTACCCCCTTGCTTTCAAAATCCCAAGATGGGTCAAGATTTCTGTTTCACCACAAGGGTGAAGAGCATACTCTCCTACCACCTCAAAATTCCTACAACAAGGTATTAAGTGCCTATGAAATGAAACAACTAGTATATGCCACACTTAATAAATAAAGTAATTAAACAAGCACTTGATTTGGTTTTTATGCTTAGGGCAGCCCTGCAAAAACCATTAGTAGCCCTCTTTGACATGCATTTTTTTGGAAAAATATCTCAAGCAAGTGCACCTACAATCACAATTTGTTAGACCCACAAGGGTTAGGAAAATCCAAAATTTAACAATGGTTAGCACATGAAAAATCAGATAATCTGCAAAAAAATAATTGATCAAATGACAAAATCTAAAAATGAAACCATCATGGTTGGATTAGGCTTGGAAAGACCTTTCCAATGATATATCACACTTCAATTTTCGATACCATTTGCAAAAATTTCTCAAAAATGGGCACCCGTTTTCCAGCGTGGCACGGATTTGAAAACGCTGAAATTTTTTAAATTTTTTTCAAAAAGATAACAAAGAACCTGAAACTTGCAAGATAACAAAAAAAGCTAAAAACAAGCTCACTACTAGGTACAAGCGACAACACAGTCACCAGAAATGTCATGCGACACTTTTCCGTATACGAGTGCGGCACTTTATCTCTAGGCGACAGTTCGCACTATATGCAGGTGACATAACTCCTCAAACCATGCGACACTTTTTGTCAGAGGGGGCAACACTTTTAACTGGTAAAGTGTTGCACCGCTATACAAATAACTGTCGCACGACACTGGCAAAATGTCATGCGACACTCTGAGATAGAAAAACTAGAGACCGAAAATAAAGCCAAAAATTGATAAAAATTTTGATAGAAAATGCAAAATTAAAGGAAAAAGCTAATCTACTCTGCCCCACGGTGGGTGCCAAAAATGTGTGCTATAATTGTGTCACACTTCTATGAATCATTACATTCAAGAACACTCAAGAATGAGGTCTCAAAAATCGATCCATAGCTCCCTAGGCATGGAGTGCAAGGGTTTTTAAGAATGCTCTCAGCTAGAGCTATTAAGCCAATAACCTTGCTAGTAAACCATGCAATGGGAGATTCAAATGAAGACAAGGGCAAGAATGCCAATATCCTCAAGAATCAAATGAAATGCAATGCAAGCTAGATTAAGATGAATATGCAAGCTAAACTATAGAAATGAAAGAACAAGTATTACAAAGCCTCCTAGTTAAGCTAGATGAATTAATCTAAAGCATAAAGAAAATCTAAGCTAAGAATGCCATGAAAATGAAGCTACTATGCAAGAAATGAAACTATGATAACATGTAGATGCAAAAGCCAAGAATGCTCCAAATCTCCAAAAAGCTCCAAAGTGACTTAGAAAACCTGCAGCATAACATTAGCATAAAAAGTTGGGGATCTAGAATGAAGAAGAGAGCTCTCCTTTTAAAGGAAATGAAAAGGAATGGACCATGGAGATTAAGAGGCAAAAGATTTAATCAACGGTGGAGCTTAAAAGAGGAGCAATCCATGTGCACAAATATCCTCCAATGGGAAAATAAGAGTTGACTTTTGTGTCCATATGAGACAAAAAATGCTTTTTCTCTTTTTATAAAATAAGAATCATACTTTATTTGTGCAACTTAGGATAAGAGGAAAAGTGGGGGCTTTTATTTATTAAAAGGGGAGAAAATATTCTTTTTAAATAAATAAAAACTTAGGATAAAATGGTTAGCCCATAGAAAATAATCGAATAAATGATAGAACTAGGATTTGATCAAGAACAAGCAATTAATGATTTAGCAAAAGGGGCTAATAGTCTAGGTGCCCATTTTTAGGTGTATACACCTGTACCCCTACAAATACACTAGGAACACCTAAAAAATGTGGTCTTGTAGCATCTCACAGATCGCCAATACCTCTCACGGGGTTTGAGTTATGAGCCTCGAAAGTTTGCTAATCAATCGTACTTAGTGCACCTTGGGGACACTTTGGTCCAGCATGGTCTGGAATGTTCTACTGAATCAATGGTCAAAATGGGGTTGTCCCTACCATTTACCTACCCAACTGAAGCTAATGGTGTAGTCCATTCAGTGTTTGGATGAATGTTTTGGAAGTAATCTATTGGTGCAACTTTCAACTGACCCTCACTGCAAGTTTTGGCATCGAGTGAGACTGGTGTGCCAAATTTAAACAAATTTGAATCTCCCAGAATGAAGAGAGGTTATTTTAGGCCTTGGAAATGCCATCCTGTAGTATCTCACAGATCTCTGATACCTCTCACAGGGTCTGAGTTATGAGCCTTGAAAGTTTGCTGACCAATCATGCTTAGTGCACCTTGGGGACACTTTGGTGCGGCGTGGTCCGAAACATTCTACTGACTCAGTGGTCGAAATGGGGTTGTCCCTAGCATTTACCCACCCAACTAGAGCCAATGGCATAATCCATTCAGTGCCGGGATGAACGGTATGGAAGTAATCCATTGGTACAGCTTTCAACTGACCCTCACTGCAAGGTTTGGCATCGAGCGAGACTGGCGTGCCAAATTCAAAAAAATTTGAATCTCCTAGAATGGAGAGAGGTTATTATAGGCCTCAAAAATTCCATCATGTAGCATCTCATGAATCTTTGATACCTCTCACGGTGTCCGAGTTACGAGCCTCGAAAGTTTGCTGACCAATCGTGCTTAGTGCACCTTGGGGACACTTTGGTTCGGCGTGGTCTGGAATGTTCTACTGACCCAGTGGTCAAAATAGGGTTGTCCCTAGTGTTTATCCACCCAATTGGAGCTAATGGTGTAGTCCATTTGGTGCCGAGATGAACCGTTTGGAAGTAATCCATTGGTGCAACTTTCAACTGACCCTCACTGCAAGTTTTGGCATTGAGCGAGACTGGCGTGCCAAATTCAAACAAATTTGAATCTCCCAGAATGGAGAGAGGTTATTGTAGGCCTCAGAAACATCATCTTGTAGCATCTCAAAGATCTTAGATACCTCTCACGGGGTCTGAGTTACGAGCCTCAAAAATTTGCTACCCAATTGTGCTTAGTGCACCTTGGGGACACTTTGGTCCGACGTGGTCTGGAACATTCTGCCGACTCAGTGGTTGAAATGAGGTTGTCCCTAGTGCTTACCCACCCAATCAGAGCTAATGGTGTAGTCCATTTGGTGCCAGGATGAATGGTTTGGAAGTAATCCATTGGTGCAACTTTCAACTGACCCTCACTGCAAGTTTTGGCATCGAGCGAGACTGGCGTGCCAAATTAAAAAATAATTGAATCTCCCATAATGGAGAGAGGTTATTTTAGGCCTTAGAAACACTATCATGTAGCATCTCATAGATCTTTGATACCTCTCATGGGGTCTGAGTTACGAGCCTCGAAAGTTCACTGCCTAATCGTGCTTAGTGCACCTTGGGGAGACTTTGGTCCGGTGTGGTCCAGAACATTCTGCTAACTCAGTGGTCAAAATGGGGTTGTGCCTAGCATTTACCCACCCAACTAGAGCTAATGGTCCATTCCATTCAGTGTTGGGATGAATGGTTTGGGAGTAATCCATTGGTGCAACTTTCAACTGACCCTCACTGCAAGTTTTGGCATTGAGTGAGACTGGCGTGCTAAATTCAAACAAATTTGAATCTCCCAGAATGGAGAGAGGTTATTGTAGGCCTTAGAAATTTCATCCTATAGCATCTCATGAATCTCTAATACCTCTCATGGGGTCTGAGTTATGAGCCTTGAAAGTTTGCTGCCCAATCGTGCTTAGTGCACCTTGGGGACACTTTGGTCCGGCGTGGTCCGGAACGTTCTACTGACTCAGTGGTCAAAATAGGGTTGTCCCTAGAATTTACCCACCCAACCAGAGCTAATGGTACAATCCATTTGGTGCTGAGACAAATGGTTTGGAAGTAATCCATTGGTGCAACTTTCAACTAACCCTCATTGCAAGTTTTGGCATCGAGCGAGACTGGCGTGCCAAATTCAAAATTTTTTGAATCTCCCAGAATGGAGAGAGGTTATTGTAGGCCTTGGAAACATCATCCTATAGCATCTCATGGATCTTTGATACCTATCACGGGGTCTATGTTATGAGCCTCAAAATTTTGCTGCCCACTCGTGCTTAGTGCACCTTGGGGACACTTTGGTTTGGCATGGTCTGGAACGTTCTACTGACTCAGTGGTTGAAATGGGGTTGTTCCTAGCATTTACCCACCCAACTAGAGCTAATGGCATAGTCTATTCGATTCCAAGATGCAATCCTTGAACACTATGCCTTCACCCAGGGAATCATTATTTTACTTTGGACACATTTGACCAATTTTGACTCAATGACTCCAACCATTACATCATTTAACGATACAAATATAATGGAATTAAGACAATAGAAATGTAAGGATACAAAATTAAGATGATATAAATTATATAAGGATACAACATTCATAGTAAGGAAACACATTTTTTGCACTTTACATGGCATTAAGATGATACAAATGTGGGCTTTTAATATTTGCAAATCAACACCATGGGCTCTTTTATATTTCCAATTTTGCATCTAATTTTGCATCAAATTTTTTATATACAAAAATTGGCATCTAAATATGCACATTACATTCGATTGTTGTTTTTATATACAAAATTTGGCATCTAAATATGCACATTACATTCAATTGTTGTTTTTATATACAAAATTTGGCATCTAACTATGCACATTACATTTGATTGTTGGTTTTATATACAAAATTTGGCATCTAAATATGCAAATTACACAACTATATATAAAAAATAAGTGTCCTTTTTGCTCCAATCCCTGCATTCGGAAGGTAGAAGAAAAGTTAATAGAGAATATAAGACGTGCCCTTTTGGCATCTAAATATGCAAATTACAGAAATATATTTTAACTTGAGAGTTGAACTTACCTACTGAAGTGTGCTTGAAGGGTCATCTCTATGCTTGAGAGTATTCAGTATTGCTTCATGATCAGTAGTACCAATAGTCCAAAGTTCCTTTGTCTTTGGTTTTCCTTGATGTTTCAACAACTTAACATTGGCTGCTATAACAAGGTGTGAATACATGAGAATGGTTTTGTGCTTCTCATAGTCTTCAAACATAGGAATGCCATTATTTCTAATCATATATGTGTGCAACCATGTTCCCACAACACCATGTGATCCTATTGGATATGTGAACATATCATCATTTGTTGTCGATTGTGCAAGTTTCTGCTTTCCTCATACACAACATGCTAACCAGTAATCCGATCTCTCATCATTCCCTTTTGGTGCAACCAATGCAAAAACATGTCCTGGTCTGTAGAAGATCTGAAAGATGGTCGTAGTCAAGTGAACAATCCATGTCATCATTTATTATAGAGACTGTGAGAGATAAATGAGTAAGATAATGTGGAACCCATGTATCAACCTACTCACTTGACTCACACTGATCCCAATCACACTGAAGACAACTCAGACAATAACAAGCCAACTCTCATGTCCAAATGGTCCATGTACTAGCATCTGAGCTTCAAAATGAATGCATTTTTGAAGAATCTTTCATAGTTTGACAATCCAACCTATCTCCTATTGTGACTAACTCAACCAACCAAAAGAATTTGCGCATTGCTGAATCAAGAGTCCCCCCCTGTGATAATGTTGAAGTACACCAATCAATAATAGAATGGGCATTAATGAGTTCTGCACCTGAAATCCTTAGTTGCTCCTTAACTAGAGCTCTCTTTACACATGCACCTGCTCCATCATGCTCCCCTTTTCCATGACCAGCCTCAAAACAACTCCAAATATGAGGTACACCTCTCTCTACATGCATTCTACATAACCAATAAAACATACGAGTATTTTTGAATTGACCAATGCAATTATCTGACCAAATGAGATGTCTATCCATAGCAATATTATTTTCCTGCACCCACTCAAAATAATTCTCAAAGCAATATTGGACAAACTCAGATGAGTGCGATCTATCATCACTCATATAAAAATGGTACTCTCTGATTATTTTTTGGTCATCTTCTGTACTATCAGGGGAATGTCTATATGTTATGTGCACAAAAATAGAAACCTGAATAGAATTGTAATATTGAGCTTGCAACTCATTTTGGGGCTGCAATGTATAGTTCTCTACAAAGTCAACAACCAATGTAATAGTGCCAATCAGGAAAGTGTCCTTACACATCTTGAATTGTTGATCCAACCACTGAGACCTGTGACTATGCCTTGCATACTTGTAAAAAAGATTCTTCCTGAAATCTAAAATAAAATCAGCTACATTGCATTCTTTAGTAACCAACTCACATCTAGAGCCTTCACCTCCACTTTTTAATGTATATTTAATGGTTTCATATACCTTTTTGTGGACAATTGTCTTTCTAAAATCGTGTTCACAGCCCTCGTGAAAACATTCAACAAACTTCACTAGCCCACCACACTCTGAGCACTTGTCATTTAAGAAATATTTTCTAACATCCATCTTCTCTAGGACAAAAAATGATCTAGCAAGTCTCTTGATGATTTTGGAAGAGCACTTGCACCACACTCCTCCAACATTTCACTACTATGCAAAGTAGAATGAATGGATCATAACAATTCATGGTGCATTGAAAAATCCACATGATATTTGCAACAACAAGTATTTTGAATCTTAAGAGGCACACAAAAAAAGGCTTCAGGGCTTCAAAAGTTCTTTGTGATATTTGCAATGTTGGATGTGTTTCACAAATTTTTTTGAACAACATTGTTTGACTCACTTGCAAATAATGTTTGGGATGTGGGGTGCGGTCTCGAATGCCAATTCTCAACTTCAAGACATCCTTCACATTTGGTGACACTCTTGAGTTAGATTTCCAAAATAGTTGAATTTGATCCTTCACAACATCGGTAAGCTTCTTATCACAACGTGAAAGTCTCCCACCATAAGCCCATGTATCATTTTGAAGAGGATCATCAAGTCTTTCTCTTCTTGCAAGTGCTCTATCCAAAGTTTTATGATTTAGCTTCAATTCAACACAAGTTTGTCTCATCAAATGAGCCTTTCTAAAATGATGACTTACCAAGGAGGTTGTAATAACCCTCCTCGTGGCTCTCTTATTTTTTTCCTTGGTAGTCTTCCCAATGGAATTGAGAGCACTAAAAAGATTTCTCACAATAATAGCATTTCACTCCTTTTTTTTGTTCACACTAATCTTCAATTTGACTAGTATACGTCTCATCTTTTGCATCTTTAACAATTGCAAAAACATTTGACATTGCTCAACCAATGTCTTGTGCCTAAAAAATTGATCAAAAAGTTTTGAAACCCACAACTGAATAGTTCTTTCTAATCTCTTGCCATCGAAATTGCTCATTATGTTCTCATCAATTTCAAGTAACCATTTAGTTCTTCTTGAAGGTCTCAATTTTGAAGTTTGTCTTTCTTCCTCCAAAGGGACTTCATTTCTCATATAATTTGGAGATGTGTAATGTTGATTTGGTTCTTCTGTGCCATTATCATTGTCAATTCCTTCATATTCAATCAGTGGATTGTCATTGACAATGTCCACACTTCCATTGGCCACAACTACATGTTCATTTTCAAAACCTACATTTTCATCTTCAAAACCTAAATTCTCATTTTCAAAACCTACATTTTCATCTTCAAATTCATGTTCTTCACTTGAAACCACATTTAAAGGTGGGTTTATGCTGACATCTTCATTCATATTTAACTTACCTCATCTCTTGTTCTGATGGGTAACCCTATCCATTTCTCTATACACTTCAACATCTTCATTTGTGAGTCTCCTCTTCCATTTATGCTTTCGATGACTACTACTCCCCATACTTAGACCAAAAAGAAGATGCAAATACCTTTGGTAATAGAGAAAATTACCCCAAAAAAAGATGAAATACCTTTGGTAATTGAGAAAATCACCCCAAAAAGTGGTTTTTTGTCTTCTCACTGCAACTAGAATTCCCTAATTCAGGAAAAACACGTGACTCTCTGGAGGGACCCAGAGAATCTTGTTTTTTTTACACTAGTAAACAAAATCAAATATCTGAAATTATCAGATGTTTGATATTATCAGATATCCGGTATATCCCACCAAAATTTTGGCAAAATCTATCTCTCTCTCTCTCTCACCTTTCTGTCTCCTCTCTTTCTCTCCTTTCTCCTCTCTCTCTCTCTCACCTAGAGAGAGAGAGAGAGAGATAGAGAGAGAGGAGAGGAGAGAAAGAGAGAGAGAGAGGAGAGAGAGAAAGGTTAGAGAGAGAGAGAGAGGAGAGAGATAGAGAGAGGGAGAGGAGAGAAAGGGGTCATGAGGACTTCGTACGACCCCTTAGGACACACTTGAGGGTTCTAATGTGTTGAAAGGGGTCACAAGGACTTCCCAAGGATCCTAGTATGCTTTATCATGCGTTAGGACCCCTAGGAAGTCCTCATGACCCCTTTTGACACATTGGAACCCTCAAGTGTGTCCTAAGGGGTCGTAGTACCCCTTATGACACACTTGAGGGTTCCAATGTGTCAAAAGGGGTCTTGAGGACTTCCTAGGGGTCTGAGTATGTCTTATCACATGTTAAGACCCTTAGGAAGTCCCCATGACCCCTTTCGACACATTGGAACCCTCAAGTGTGTCCTAAGGGCTCCTACGACCCCTTAGGACACACTTGAGGGTTCCAATGTGTCAGAAGGGGTCATGAGGACTTCCTAGAGGTCCTAGTACGCCTTATCACACGTTAGGACCCCTAGGAAGTCCTCATGACCCCTTCCAACACATTAGAACCCTCAAGTGTGTCCTAAGGGGTTGTAGGACCCCTTAGGACACACTTGAGGGTTCCAATGTGTTGAAAGGGGTCATGTGGACTTTCCAGGGGTCCTATTATGCTTTATCATGTGTTAGGACCCTTAGGAAGTCCTCATGATCCCTTTTGACACATTGGAACCCTCATGTGTGTCCTAAGGGGTCCTACGACCCCTTAGGACACACTTGAGCATTCAAATGTGTCAAAAGGGGTCATGGGGACTTCCTAGGGGTCCTAGTATGTCTTATCACGTGTTAGGACCCCTAGGAAGTCCTCATGACCCCTTTTAACACATTGTAACCCTCAAGTGTGTCCTAAGGGTTCGTAGGACCCCTTAGGACACACTTGAGGGTTCCATTGTGTCGAAAGGGGTCATGGGGACTTCCCAGGGGTCCTAGTATGCCTTATCATGCGTTAGGACTCCTAGGAAGTCCTCATGACCCCTTTCGACACATTGAAACCCTCAAGTGTGTCCTAAAGGGTCGTAGGACCCCTTAGGACACACTTGAGGTTTCTAATGTGTCAAAAGGGGTCATGGGGACTTCCCAAGGGTCCTAGTACGCCTTCTCATGCATTAGGACCCCTAGGAAGTCATCATGACCCCTTTTGACACATTGGAACCCTCAAGTGTGTCCTAAGGGGTCCTACGACCCCTTCAGACACACTTGAGAATTCAAATGTGTCGAAAGGGGTCATGGGGACTTCCTAGGGGTCCTAACATGTGATAAGACATACTAGAACACCTAGGAGTCCCCATGACTCCTTTCGACACATTTGAATGCTCAAGTGTGTCCGGAGGGGTCGTAGGACCCCTCAGGACACACTTGAGGGTTCCAATGTGTCGAAAGGGGTCATGGGGAATTCCTAGGGGTCCTAGTACGCCTTATCACGCATTAGGACCCCTAGGAAGTCCTCATGACCTCTCTCTATCTCTCTCTCACAGATCTAGAGCCTTCACCTCCACTTTTTAATGTATATTTAAAGGTTTCATATACCTTTTTGTGGACAATGTACCTTAAATGTTCTTACATGAATTTTTATGCCACTGTTAGTTTCTAGAACAGATGATGAGCACACGGTGGTTCTACAACTGTGTGAAATTTCTTTTCGAGAGTTAAAAAATCAATTGATTATATTCAATCGAGGGGAAGTCCATTGAAATCTACTTATTCAGTATAGTCAAACCACTGAAATTACAAGGAGTTTGTAGAAAAATCCTGTGCTGGATATTTTCAAAAGGATTTGGGCTAAAATTGTTTGTCCTCAAATCAACTGTGCAGGTATTTTTTCAAAATCATTTTGTATATCAAATAATATAATACATACTAATATAAAAATTTATATTATAATATTTATGCTATGCTATTATTATTTAATAGTAATATTTAAAATGAAATTAATATTAACATAACAAAAATATAATTTAATATGAAACTTGAATTAATATTAACATAAAAAGAATACAACTTAATTTATAAGACAATTAATATTACTATTAAAAAAATATATTTATTATGAAACTTGAATTCGGGAAAAGCGGGGCAATTGAAATTTCAAAATAGGTGGGCTTTTTTGGATATCCGATAATATCAGATATCTGAAAATATCAGATATTTGATTTTATCAAATATCCGATTAGGCTTGGTATTTGCTTCGGCATTACCAAACGTGGGTGGTCAACCCTTTAAGCGTGTTTTAGGAAATAGTTCTTGATACCGAGACTTCGACCATGTAGTTGATGACTATTTTTTCACCCGAAATTGATGAAACAAAAAGGGTTTCTTAAAGACATTATTAGCTTTCCATCAATATAATTGTTGTCAAATTTTGAGTTCAGTAAGTAATTATTACTTATTTTTCAATTGAGTTATCTTTAAAGTCATAATTGACATACTGATTGAAAAACAACTATAACTTTCAAACCGTTTAACCTTTTTGAAATCCAAAACATGCGTCACATTCTATGCTTCGGCTACTATAAGAAAAAAAGAAAGTTTTGAATTTGGTAAAATTTTGAATTAGTTAAGGTGGTCAAACACAAGAGTTTTTTTATTCTAAAAAAGTTATAGTAGAAAATTCATAATTAATTATTTATTTGACCAAAAATTACAAAAAAATATGCGTCGCATCCAGGCATGAGTCTACTACTTATATCTAGAATCTTAGGAAAATATATTATCATTTGATTGTGATTAAGGTGGTCAGATATACACATACTTTTTATCTTTTCCCTAACATTTTCATAGTACTGCATTGAAATCTAAAATTTTGAACAATTAGACAACAAAAATTTCAAACAAGGGTTAGTAGTTTAGAAACTACATTCAATTTCCTATAGATTCTACTCTTACAACTTTTTCACATAAGGTTCATAAGATGTTCAACCTTTTACGTCAAGTTGACTAACCCTGATTTTCTAATTTTTCATTGCCACTTAAGGCCATAGTTTGGTATACCATGATCCTGCACATACCCATAAAAGCACAATCATGTGTCACCTTTTAGGATAACTTATTAGCACAACTGAATTTTAGTATTTCTAACTAAAAAATAATTTTGGCCAAACATATGATCTAGCTAGATTCATTCTAGCTAAGTTTGATAAGTTCTTTAACTTTTCCAATTGGAAATGTCTATTAAATGCATGTTTTATACCACTTTGGGTCCAATTACCATAAAAATAAAATTATTTCAAAAAAGTGGCATTTCAATAACTCCTAATATTTTTAATGACATTTTTAAAAAAATAAAAAAATATTGCAAGTAGGTATTTTAACAGTCAAGGAAGTGTTGATTCAGAAAAAGAAAAAAATAGTAAATCATAAATTAACTAAATTTGAAAAATATATGGTGAACTAGAGGAGAGAGTCCTCTTCAAGAATATATATTTATTTTTTTGATTGGGATAGAATTGTTATGAAAAATGTGTTGCGAGATGAAAACTGTCGATTTCTGTGAGTTGGAATTTGAATTGTTATAAAAGAGAAAATATAGGTCACAAACCAATTTTTATTTCTTCATGCACTAGATATATATGTCATCTATGACATATTTTGAAATTAGGGTAAAAAATGTTTATTTACATATAATTTTTTGGAGGGAACTAGACCCCTAATTTTTAGATTTTTTTAGCAACTGAAAAAATGTCTTTAAATTGTTTTAAAAAAATCAATTCTTATTCAAAAAAATTATTAAAAATACTAATCATAAAATTCATCCATTTAATCACATTTAATTAGTTTACATCATCTTCAAATTCCAAACATAAATGTCATTTTTATACTATTGAAGTTGAACAACTTTGATTTTGTTATCCTTTTCCTTTGTAAAAGGGTGACAACTTATTGTGCTTTTACCCAGAAGTAACATGTTATGCAGATCTTTTTCTAAGGAGATGAGAAAGAAATTTGAGATGTCCATGATAGGTGAAATACAATTCTTTCTTGGACTACAAATTCAACAAGTTAAATATGAGATCTACACCACACAGTCAAATTACATCAAGGAGATCCTAAATACATTTGGTATGAAAGATTCAAGACTCGTTGGAACACCAATGGCTACTGGTTGCAAATTTTCAAAAGAAGATGAGTCAAAATAATTGAATGAGACACTTTACTAATCAATGATTGGTTACAAGCTACAATATATTGTACATAGTAGACCTGATATTGCTCGTGCAGTAGATATTGTTGCAAGATTTTATGCCAATCCTAAGGAAACACACATATCTGCAGTCAAAAGAATATTCTAGATATCTGAAAGGTATTGAATACTTCGGTCTACTATAAAAGAAATGAGGATATTTTTATCTAACAATTTACACTGATGCTGATTGGGATGGAAACATTGATGATAGGAAAAGTACAAGTGGAGGATATTTCTTTTTAGGAGAAAGATTAGTGACATGGCTGAGTAAGAAAAATAAAATTGTATATCACAATCTACATCTGAGGCAGAGTATGCAAAAATAACTATAAATTGTGTAAACATTGTATGGATAAAATAAATACTTTAAGGTATGCAAGAGGAGATTACCGATCTAGTTACTATTTACTGTGATAATACAAGTGCTATCAACATATCAAAGAACTTGGTGATGCATTGCAAGAGCAAACACATTTCTATGAAGTATCATTACTTGAGAGAACAAGTTCAAGAAAAGCATGTGATATTGGAGTATGTGAATTAAAAGGAGTAGATATAAGATATATTCACCAAGCCACTACCGAACGATGCTTTTAAGTATCTCAGAGGTAAATTAGGGGTACTTCCCCTATCCAATATTCACTAAAGCAAGATGCAGGTTGCATCAATTTAAGGATTCATTCTAGAATATCTATTTTGTGAGTTGATGCTACTGTTCACTCTTTAGGTGATGCCTGAAGTTGTGAAAACATGATTATGTATGCAATGAGATATCAGTACATGCTAGGTATGATTCATTTCCTAAATTTTTTTTCAGGAGTATGTGTCTTTGACATTGTTGTCAAAGAGGGAGATTAAGCAATTTGATGTTGATAGAGAAAGAGGGAGAATAAGCTATTGTTGATGAACACACATAGGAAGCAAAGAAAGATGATAAAGTTTAGAGGGAGTAAAGAACATAATAGAGATATTAGAGTATTACCATCATCAATTGATAGTGTTTTCATCAATGCCAAAGAGGGAGATTGTTAACTAGAAATGATGGTGATGATGATGAAGACCGAGATCAGAGATATGTACAAGATTGTAGAACAATTAGATTATTTGTTATTTTTTCATTGATGTCAAGAAATTGATTTTTGGTTTATATTTAGTTTTCATATCATTCGGAGTATGATATAAGTTGAGTGAGTTAAGGAAAAAGAGGAAGTGAAAAGTTGTGAAGTTGAAGAACTTAATTGGGCAACTAATACAAATCAGACAATGATAAGGTAATAAGTGTTTAGTTGTTTTCTACTTTACATTTGAAGATATCATGTTGATAAAGGAGATTGGACAAGTCAGTAAAGAAAACATTTTGGTTACCAAGCAGGAAGGAGTTATTCAGTAAAAGGAAAGTAATATTTGGTAAAGAGAAAGGAAGCCAAGACATTGAGTGTAAAGAGTTAGTTACCGAAAAAAGCAAATATAATTTTGGTTGAAGGAAGATGAAAGGCACCGAGAAAGGAAAAAAAATTAAATACAAGGATTAGAACAACATTTAATGTAGAGCCACATTGATCTGGAAGATTCTAAGGATGAGGAAGAGTTAGTTAAAGAGATCTACAATCAGGAAAATTCAAGGTGATGATCTATGGTAAATATTAAGCGAAAAAAAGTGAAGGTGTTAGTTCCAAGAAAAGTTCAAGTTTTGAGGCGACGATAACAAGTTTTAATGAGTGTTAAGTTCATTGAATCAGTTCAAGAGGTTGATCTGATGGTTTAGAATAAACAAAGGAAAATATAATAAAGGAGATTAAGAGGCAAAACATAGTCTATATAAAGGATGAAATTGAATGGAAAAACAACTGGCGAGTTGAAGTGTGGATGTGTAACCAAGTGATGTAGTGAAGAAGAAAAAGGTTGAAATTTGAGTCTACAAGAAGAGTTTGTTGAAGTGTGAAGGACAGTAGATAGTGACGGGAAGAAGTGAAGACAAAGAGCGCAAAAGGGATCTGACTAAGCAAGAGGTAGTTACAGATTTACAAATCAAATTCATATACTATTTCTTATTAACATTTGCAGCAAAAAATCCTCTTAACCTAGTGGACTTAATAGTCTTATTGTAAATCCTTGAGAGAGGTGACATTCTATAAGAGTGTTTAAAGACATTTAACTAGGCCACTCCTAACAGGGTGAAGATCCTAACAGATCTAAGGCAAATCCCCTAACAAGGTCATATTCAACAATATGCATTTTAATCTTTAACAGGATTGTCTTTAACCGAGTATACTTTAGAAGGGTATTTTTTATTAGTGGGTGACAATTCCCACAATGGTTTTTCCCAAATTGGATTTTCACGTTAAATACTAGTGTTAAATGTTTTGAATGTGTATTGTGCATGTTATCTATTGATTATTTGAAGTTGCTACTTTTGTTAGATACTATTGAAGTGTGTCTTACCGAGTTGTTATCAAGTTGAATAAGAGTTAAAGTTTTAAGGTTTAAAGAATCACTTATTATTGATTCACCCCCCTCTTAGTAATCCAACATATTCTACTGCCTCTTTGTCTATTTTTGCTTCCCCCTAGTCCATTGTCCATTGTTATTTTTCATGGCATAATCCTATTCAAATACCTCCTTGTCTTGACTGAGTGTGAAAAAATATTATTTCTTGTCTCCCTCTTTCAACTAGCATTTCCAAGATTTGTGCCTCCAATGCATCTCTTCTCTTGCAAAAAAAATTGCATACTGAGAATTGACACTCTTTTCCTCATTAAAATCAATTTCCTCCATAGGGTAAGTGCACAACTTGATGAGAGACCAAAATAATGTTTTAAGATGCCATTTTATTTTTCTTGAAATCAACAAATTTTAAACTTTGATGACAAAATCAAGATAGTTACACTCAAAATTTTATGATACAACAAGAACAAGAGTTGAATTAATCAAAATCTAGTTTCTAAAATGATAATTTGTTTTGAAAATTGTGGAGATTAAGGGCCTCAAAAAGGGGGAGCATACAATGTGGTCTTATGTTTTTACAACATAACATAATGTCTAGTGTGCTCTCCCTAAAATGTCAACTTTTTTTTAAAAAATCTCCCTAGTGAGAGATTAGCTAACGCCATGTAGTTTATCCTAGATTTTTTTTTGATAAACATATAGTATTTACAAATTTTTGAAGTGGACACATCCTGAAAATGCATATCATGAGGCTAATACAACTACATGTACTTTCTCTTAAATTGTATGATTGATTAAGTGTTAGTAGTAGTCATTTCAAAATCCATTTAGGATTGGAAAGATCTTATAGTCATCATTGAGAGGGAATCTCAATGTATTGATGTTGGTTTCTCTCAAGTAAATCTCAATTATGACTCTTAGGAATTTGAAGAAGATGTACCAACCATAAGACTGGTTGGAGATTTGATCTATCCAACATTTCCATCTACCCATAGCTAAATATTACACCCCATGCATTATCCCCCACCTATTTCCATCCTTCCATTCTTCTTATCCAATCCTATGCATAAACCCTTATCCTAGTCCATCTTATCACCCATTTCATCCCCTTTTCCATCACCCTATAAACATATCTAAGCATGCCTTCAACCACCACGGTGCAATGTAGCACATCTTCTAGGGTTACTAGCCAAAGGACAAGATTCTCGAGTCTTTCTTGCATCTCCTATCTTGCATACATTGTCTTCTAAAAAGTTAAAAATACAAAAAGGTCAAAAAATATCACCTTAAGAAACACCTAGCAAACAAGTGCCTCATGTGACACACACAAAAAAGAAAAGAATAAATTGAAAAAAATAAAAGAATAAATAGAAATAATTCATACTATGGTGAAAACCATATGTTGTGGCATTTTGGGTAAGTACCATGATGAGAATCTAGCACATAGGCGTCATGTGTAATCTATTACCCTCTTACAGTCTACACTTGGGGGAAAGCTTCATCCATTCTATCCTACCTACAATGACCTCCATGATCCGTCATATTCTAGTGTCCACCACCCTATCTACCTCTATTTTCTTTTCTTTCCACCCTTGATCTTGTCAAGGATTCATACAAACTTTTCACCTCACCTTAGCCACACCCTTTAGTCCATATCCCTTATCTTATCCATCCCTTATTTTTGTAATTCATTATCACCTTTGATCTTTTTTAATCTATTTCTATCCATGCTATCCTCAATTTTGAGATCACAAAATTATGGCAACCCTACAGAATTTTCTTGTCAATTCGTAGAAGTATCCTTTATGATTTGAATTTTTTGGATAAAGTGTTATAAGGACAATTTGTTATCCCTAAAAATCTCTTTGTAACACACGTTTCATGCATTCTTTAAGTTATTTTATTTGTTTTTAATCTTGATTTTCCCTTGAGTCGATAGCCCTTTTAAATATGCTTGTTTCGAGCTAACTTAGACATTAAACATAGTTTTATAACTCAAGTTATGATGTAAAAGGTGGGGTTTTTCAGGTTGACTGCATATTCTTTAAAAATCCTTAAAAGGTGGGGTTTTTAAAGTCAATTGCACGAGTTCAAATTATATTTGATACATTAAATGGATTTCAAAGTTTATTTTCAAATTTCAACTCGTTTCGAGTTGATTTGATTATAGTTTTTAATGTTTTCGTGAAATTAGCTTCAAAATAATCTAATTTCATGTTACTTTATTAAAACACTATAGTTATATATTTAATTAATTCAAAATTAAAAGATTTAAGTATAAAAGACGTGGTTTTTATTCTTCATTGCATATCATCAATGTGCAAAACACTTTTTAAAACTCACTTCTAAGTCTTTTTCATATTAAATACATTGTTTTTAATAGTGACTGCATGTATATTCTATGTATTTTGAACATATGCAATTGAACCTCTAAAGAGTGTATTTAATCCTTATGAGTGTTGTTTTTATATGCGATTGCATATTTAAAATAACATATTTAAAACTCTCCAGGTGGCTTTTTCTCCATAAAAGTCATATTCTAAAAGATATGTAAATGCACTTAAAGGTACGTTTTACATAAACAATCATTAAAGGTGTCAAATTTTGAAGCCTTTATATGTTTTAAATACATGTAAGCTCATTCCCAAAGTGCGTATTCACTTCTTTATTCACTATCTTTCCTTATGGTGTCGAATTTTAAGAGCATTGCATATTTTAAAACATGTGCAAGGACATTCTTAATTTATTGTTTTTAATATCTTCCTCACGACATCAATTTTAAAATGGATTACATATGCTTTAAAAAAAGTGCAAGAGCTTTTAAAAACAACATTTTTAAACTCTCCTCTTGGGCGTCAAATTTTAAGAGCTGTGCATATTATGTATATGCAAAGAATTCTTCAAAACAACATTTTCTTTCTTCTCAACTTACGTTTCCAGCCTTAAAGCTTTGGCGTCGATTTATGGAGGAATTACATATGTTGAAAAACATATGTAATAGCTTTTCAAAACAACATTTTTAATAATATATTCTTGGCATCGATTTTGGAGGGTTTTGCATATGTGTATATGCATCATCAAAATGCATTTTCCTTTCCCAAGCTGCTCTTCTATTCTAGGGTGTCAATTTTTGTATGCATTACATATGCTGTTTGCATTTACAAGCATATGTATGTTGAAGAAAACAGTCCATTCTTGGCCATTTTTCCTTCAAATCACTTCATGGAAGAAGGATTTGAGTGTCTTTAATTAATTTCTCAGTCCAAGAACTGATTTTGATGAGTTATTTATTCTTTTTATTGATTTATTTTCTTGTTTTGATTAAGATTTATGCTCTAGATGCCATTTTTCTTCCTCACTGCATATACAAAAGAAATAGTCAATATGGTTGCTATTTCTTGGCATTTTATCTCTCATTCTTTCCCACTTGGCTGTATATGCATATTGACTGTCCAAAATTGAAGGAAAGAGACTAGGAATGTGATCTATATATACTCTTTCCATCCAATCTTTCCTAAATCCAAAAATCTATTGGATTTATTTCAGATTTGGCTCAAGATTTTGAGAGATTTCATCTTGAGGATTGAGGTAATTTCTTTCTAAACTTTTCCTTGTTTTTCTTCCCAAGTTATTTTACTTACATGTAAAGATTTCATTTTTGATTTACATGTGATTAAATTCATGTTTCTTCTATCTTCTATCTTCTATTCTCAAGATGCATATGCAAGAATTTCATCTTCTTTGCATGTGCAGTTGGGATTAAAAACCCTGTTCTATGATGAAGGAAACAAATCCAATGCAAGTTCATACATGTGCTATCTCCCAAAATTCTACTTGCATAATTTGTTGTTCCTACCACTTCCATATGACATCAAACTCATAATGGTGGTCAATTCAAGCTCCATTATAAAAATAAAAGATATCCATTCATTCACTTGCCTTCCCATCTTTCATAATTCTCGTTGTCCACACATGTAGTCACCTCCAAGAAACCCATTTTTGGGTCTTCCTTATCATTTTTGAGCTAAAATTCATTCACCTCTTTGCTGTCCTAAAGTTTTCCGGCCATATTCCATGTTCATAGTCTTCCAAAATCCATACTTGTGCATCCAAAAAATGTAGTGGATCTATCAATTGAAGATATTATTACCTTGTGAAATCTTCATGTCACAGCTACTTAGGCATATCATATTTCTTTGTTAGGAGAATCTCTAGCCAACACTAGAAAAGGAAGATGAAAAAGCCTGAAGGATTGAAAGGGAGAATCAAGAAAGTTTGAAACGTGAGAGGCAAAACTAAAAAGAATGATCTAAGATGGTGTTGCCTTCCTATGCTAACTATCCAATTGTGCAACTAGGTTTGGATATAAATGTAAGGCATGAAGATATCATTTCAGACCTAGGGGCTTTCATTTGGAATCAAAGAGAAGATGACACACACTATTCAGTTGCTTGGGCCATCTTGGAGGAAGAGGAGGAAGTTGGTATTGAATTTGAAAGAGGAAGATATAGAGTTGAAAGGAGACTTAGAGAAATATTGGAACGTGAAGAAAGAGAAAGGATACAAAGAGAAATAGAAGCCCATAGGAGAGCTCAAAGGCCACCCTTAAGAGAAATTCATCTTCGAGGGAATCAAGTGAATCAAAATTAGAGCACAAGCTGGATAAGAAGATTGGATCTTTCTCCTCAGAAACATTTGAAAGACTACAATCAGAAATAATTCTTTCAAGGAAGAGATGGAAAGAAACAAACGCGATTCTCAAGAGACAACCAAGGATGCAGTTTCCTTTTCCAGATCAAGATGCTTTCACCAAACTAGAGCATATCAACCATCACACATCCTATAGCAGCATGAAGACAAATGAAGGATGATGTAATAGGTGTTGTGTCTTGTCAGGCACTTAGATTTTTTTTCCATCATGTCTTTGTAATTTGTATTTGACATATGTAATTGCATGTGATAGTATCATGTGCAAAGTTATAACATGTAATCAGGTTGCAAGTGCATTAGGCATGCAACTTTGAAAAAGTCAAAATTAGTTAGTTAGTTAGTTAGGGAATAAGTCAAGGTGGTTAAGGATTTTCCTCTTTTCTCTCCACCTTTCTCTCTCTTCTTTTCCTATATAAAGGAGGGAGCTCATTGTAAATAATCATCTTTTGGCAAGGCAAGAAAATTTTGCCAGTTTGTATTGTGCACTCTAAGACTTTGTGCTTGGATGTAAATCAGATTGCTTTCAATAAAAGAGGCAAATTGTTTTGAGACTTTGTGCCAATTCAAACTGTTATGTGACGACATTTTCATGAGTTGATTGTGAGTTTTAATGCTTTGATTCAAGAGGGATTTGGATTCAATTGTGCAGACTTTGAGCTGCCTGTTGGATTCAAAGCCAATTTGAACTTTTAAAGACTTTGTAATGTAGAAGGAAAAATTGTGATAGATAGTAGTGGCTGTAATTACTTAGAGTTGAATACTTTGGGCTTCAGTTGTAAGTGTTTTTATTAAATTTGAGAGTATCTAGTAAGAGACTTTGTGCCTTACTGGTTATTTTGCTTGAATCCTCATGAGACAAGCGCATGAGACTTTGGGTTCTTATTTTTGTTTCACAAAATATAAAAAGAAAGCTACTGCCCCTGGTATTGTTCCAATATTATCATAGAAATAAGGCACTTTTTGTTAAGTTAGAAAGTAGTAGTTGTATGCAAATAAATACTGAAAAAAGAGGAATTGATTGAGATAACTGCCCTTTTTGTAATTTTAGTTAAGTTCCTATTGAAGCCACCAACGGTAAGAAGGGAGCCTCCCCTATTGCTGAGAGGAGAGAGAAATCTCATGAGACATTGCCTAAAGTTACAATTTTGTAAGGTGTAGTCTTAGCGGCTTACAAAATTTTTAGCCAACAATCCTGCCAAAATTCATCCCTTGATTGATCAAAACTAAGGACAAAGTGTAAAACATCTTTCAAAAACCTCTTGACATGTCACCCATGTGGACCACATGTCATTCAAGGCATCATGCCATTGCCTACATAGTCATTTATCCAGTCTCTTAGATTGGATAAACATGTTGTCTCATTGTGTGATAGTCCTTGCAACCAAATCAGCTCCGATTCCATAATAATCTACCCCCATCTTTCACCTATCCATTTCCATCCCACCAGTTCATTCATCCATTCGTAATTTTTTATGCCTTGCTAGATAATAGGGCAAACAAATGCATCTTGTTTCAGAATAAATCCTGGCATATGCCTTTTACCTTGATCAATGATCTAAGTATGTCTTGAAAAAATCCAAAAAATCATAAAAAGTCTTGGAATTTAAAAAAAAAAATCATAAAAGTCCTAAAAAATCTTAAAAATTAGAAAAAGTCTTGAAAAAAGCCCAAATTTTATTTTTAATTTTTTTTCCAATAAACCTTCTTAGTCATTTTCAATAAAACAATCATCTTTCAATGACAAGCATTGAACAAACACCAAATGTAGCACAAGTATGAACTTAACAAATCATGCAGCAATTGACAAACTTATCAACTAGTCCTCAATCAAGTTGATCACCTTGTCTTATCAATTAGTTAGTCATAATCAATATTTTCATCACATGGCCCTTATGTCTTATATAGAGGATGGATATATACTCAAAAATAGATAGGTCAATCTTATATGAGGTAGCTCATCCCTAAAACTAGACATCATGATCATCATCAATGAAAAAAAAATACCTAACAAAGAAAAAGATCAATATGACTATTGAATTGTTTGGTCAAGTAAGTCTTCTTTTATTTTTTAATTTATCTTAATTCATGTTCCTATGCTTCTACAGGATATCCACAAGTGATTAGAGAGCCCATGATGGTTCATGACTTTATTTTTCTTTGTCTATTATTTGTGGGATATTTTTCATGAAATCTAAGGACATGTATTTTGGGTGTTTATGATTGACACATTCACGTATGGGAAAAGTATCATATGCAAAAATATTGTCATATATAGAAATGCTCATGATTGTTGCACATGCATTGACCCTTAATGTCCACACCCTTATATGGATGAGAACATCCCTTGTCTATTATAAGTGCTTGTGAACTACAAAGGTAAAAAGCTCATCTTGATTTTTAATATCTTGATGAGGACATACCCATTTTACTAAATACAAGTGGATTAATGATAAAAACAATCGCTCAAAGAATGGAGATTCAAAAGAATGTGGTATTTATATATTTGGGATTTCAATGATGGTTCATCCTTCCACATAGTTTCCCTAATGATTTCCTAACCTAGTAATCTCACTAACACTTCTTCTATCAATCCATACAGTCAATCAATCAATCTATCAAAATGGTCAAGTCAATTTTTCAAATAAGCCAAATCAATTTTTCAAATTGATCAAATCAATCAATCATCATTTTTCTTATACAGGATGGGTCCTTCCCGAAACTAGACATGATTCTTATCAATAATCTTTGTGTTCGATGTCAATCAAATAGTCTTCATTACCAACTAACATTTTTCACTTCTTACTAACTATTCTTCTCTTTCATCATTTCATTTAGCATTCATCTTCTTCTTTCGAGAGATCATTTGTGATTTTTATTGCACAAACATCTCTCGAGGGCACACCATATTACCTTGTTGCTACCTCAATCCCACTAGGGCATACTAGAGAAAAAAATTACAATTTATTATTTAGAACAATGCTTGAAATTGCATTGTCTCAAAGAGGGACAAAATGTAGACACCTAAAATTGTCCTACTCTTGCAAGCAACAATTTTACTAACTTTTTTCTTGGTTAATTAGGTAATTTTAATTATTTAATTAATTTAGTGTCATTCTTCTAATTCAAATTCAAAAATAAACTTTTCTCTCCCTTTTCATAATTAAACAATGTTTAGTTATTTAATTATCTAATTTTTCTATAATGTTAATTAATTTGATTTATTATTTAATTAATCAATTTCCTCCATTTAATTAAATAATATTTAAATTATTTAATTAAATGCATTCTTCTAACTTTCCTCATAATTAAATAATTATTTTAACTATATAATTAGTTAACCGAGTCTTCTTTAATTAAATAAATTGAAGAATTTATTTAATTAAATTATTTCTTCTAGTTTTCTATAATTAATTTTTTTAATTATTTAATTGACTAAATATTTCTTCTATAACTAAATGATTTTATTTTTTCAATTCCTTAAAGTCAACTAATTCTTCTAAAATAAATAAATTATTTATTTTATTTATTTCACTCTCATGCACAATTAAATGGTTCTTTAATTATTTAATTCTAATTTATTCTTTTAGTTTCATCTCTTTAACTCCCACTAACTATCAATTCAACTTTCCAATCAATTCAGTCATCTCCAATCTATCTAGTCTTCTATTAATCAATCTAGTTAACAAACAATTTTGTCATGCATCCAACCAACTATCAATTCATCTTAGTTATCTATCCAATCAATTCTATCTCAATCAATCCTGGACGTCCATTATCAATTAGTGCCTCTTAATCTCAAGTGTTCATTGAAATCTAGAATCCTATAAAATGAAGGTCATTCTTCATTATTGGAGGAACCACAACTCTCAAATTTTTGTGTTATCAACTGAGGAGAAAATTCGAGAGCCCCACACTACACAAAAAGAAGAGAAACAAGAGAGGAACTAGGGTGATATTTTATGCATTGTTTGATATGGATTCTTTTATCTATGTTTAATATTATTTTGGTCTTTCCCTCTTGTTAGGAGTAGAGTCTAATGCTTAGGGTAGGATCTTTTATGGTTAGATTTATTTATCTCTTTGCAATGTTTTATTGATGCCACCATTTTATTTCCCCACGTATCCAAAAAAATATAGAAATCAAATATCCTAGCTTTTAACATCCAAAAATCGATAGCCAAACATGTCTCATGGATTTACATAAAGTTTTCAAGAAATTATATAGATCTTTCTACCTCTTAAAGATAAAAACTTGTCTTATCAAGCCTCCAAAATAACATATTGTGCTAAGAACACTCGTAGGCTTGTAAAATTGGGGGGTTTCAAACTTCATACTAAAAAATGTCATTAATGTGAAAATAGTTACAATTTAATTTATCATGTTGTGACTTATCAAATGAATATACTTTTTGAACTCAAGATTCTAAAACTGATAACCTAAATATTGGAAATTAAGATTTCCATTGGGGGTCTTTTTGACAAACTTAAAACTCCCAACATTTTAGTCCCATATGGATGTTTTGTTTTAACTTTTCTTCTTTCAACAATTCAAATGTTTGTTTACATTTGGAATGCAGATTGAGGAAGGATATAGGGTCAAGACCATACACATCCAATATAATATACTAGCACTTGCACCAAAAGGAGGTGCAATGGTTACACCAATAGCAAGATATAGTTAAATAATATATTGGAGTATAATATTGGTATAGTGAACATAAATCAATAGTTGAGATCCTTCTCATGAGTCTCTTACGATCCTTGATTATACAGTTTCAGCTTTTACAATATAAGAAATCATTTAACTTATGACATAGATTATAGGGAATATATTTGATCGTGATTATTGATGTTTTCTTTGTTAGGATTAGGGTAATGGTTAGATATAGAATTAGGATTAGGTTAAATTATTTAGATTAAGGGTAAGTTAGGGATAGGGTTAAAGTTAAAATTTAGGTTAGAGTTAGGGTTTGGCCAGGATTAAGCTTCGAAATTGATTTAAGGTTAATATTAGGTTTAGGCTTTGAATTAGGTATGAAGGTTGAGGTAGAGTTAATTTTAAAATTGAAACTATGATTTGATTATTTTTAGAAAAATTAAAAAAATTTAAACACCTTCACAAAAATATTCAAATCTACAATTAAAATCCTTTAATCAAGGTTGACTGAACAATCATTTTGTAAACCCTTTAATCAAGGTGACATTCTAATGGGATGTTCTTAAGCCCTCTAACCAGGCCACTCCTAACAGGGTGATTAAATCCTTTAACATGGTCACACCTAACAATTTGTATTGTAACCTTTAATAGGGTTGGCTTCTCACAGAGCTCACTTCAGAAGAGTGAAAATTTGGTAGCATGTTACTGGTGGTTTTTCCCATATTGGGTTTCCACGTTACATCCTAGTGTCATAATTGTGTGAATGTTATTTGATATGTTATGTTGTTAAAATTTTTATATTCTACAAGTTGATTACTTTTGGACAGTGGATTGCAAGTTTTATGTTATTGATATATTCTATAGAGACTGAGTGAATTGCTAAATAGATCTAAGTTTGTTGAAGTGTTGAAAATTTGAATTGGTACATCTGGACCTAAGGATAATTGATTCACCCCCCTCTTAGTTATTCTAAAATAATTCTAACAAGATGGTTCATGACTTTATTTTTCTTTGTCTATTTTTTGTGAGGTATTTTTCATGAAATCTAAGGACATGTATTTTGGTATCTATGATTGACACATTTACGTATGGGAAAAGTATCATATGCAAAAATGTTGTCATATATAGTAATGCTCGTGATTGTTTCACATGCATTGACCCTTAACATCCACACCCTTAGATGGACGAGAACATCCCTTGTCTATTATAAGTGCTTGTCAACTACAAAGGTAAAAGGTTCATCTTGATTTTCAATATCTTGATGAGGACATACCCGTTTTACTAAATAAAAGTGGATCAATGATAAAAACAATTGCTCAAAGCATGAAGATTCAAAAGAATGTGGTATTTATATATTTGGGATTTCAATGATGGTTCATCCTTCCACATAGTTTACCTAATGATTTCCTAACCTAGTAATCTTACTAACACTTCTTCTATCAGTCCATACAGTCAATCAATCAATCTATCAAAATGGTCAATTCAATTTTTCAAATAAGCCTTTGATCAATTTTTCAAATTGATCAAATCAATTGATCATCATTTTTCTTATATAGGATGGGTCCTTCTTGAAACTAGACATGATTCTTATCAATAATCTTTGTGTCTAATGTCGATCAAATAGTCATCATAACCTACTAACATTTTTCACTTCTTACTAACTATTTTTCTCTTTCATCATTTCATTTAGCATTCATCTTCTTCTTTTGAGAGATCATTTGTGATTTTTATTCCACAAACATCTCTCGAGGGTGCACCATATTACCTTGTTGCTACCTCAATCCCACTAGGGCATACTAGGGAAAAAAATTATAATTTATTATTTAGAACAATGCCTAAAATTGTATTGTCTCAAAGAGGGACGAAATGTAGACACCTAAAATTGTCCTACTCTCGCAAACAATAATTTTACTAACTTTTTTCTTGGTTAATTAAGTAATTTTAATTATTTAATTAATTTAGTGTCATTCTTTTAATTCAAATTCAAAAATAAACATTTCTCTCCCTTTTCATAATTAAATATTTTTTAGTTATTTAATTATCTAATTTTTCTAAAATGTTAATTAAATAATTTTACTATTTAATTAATCAATTTCCTCCATTTAATTAAATAATCTTTATTATTTAATTAAATGCATTCTTCTAACTTTCCTCATGATTAAAAAATTATTTTAACTATATAATTAGTTAACCGAGTCTTCTTTAATTAAATAAATTCAAGAATTTATTTAATTAAATTATTTCTTCTAGTTTTCTATTATTAATTTTTTTAAAATTATTTAATTGACTAAATATTTCTTCTATAACTAAATGATTTTATTTTTTTCAATTCCTCAAAGTCAACTAATTCTTCTAAAATAAATAAACTATTTATTTTATTTATTTCACTCTCATGCACAATTAAATGGTTCTTTAATTATTTAATTCTAATTTATTCTTTAACTCCCACTAACTATCAATTCAATTTAGTTATCTCTCCAATCTATCTAGTCTTCTATTAACCAATCTAGTTAACAATTAATTTTGTCATGCATCCCACAACTCTCAAATTTTTGTGTTATCAATTGAAGAGCAAATTTGAGAGTCCAACACTACACAAAAAGAAGAGAAATAAGAGATGAAGTAGGGGGATATTTTATGCATTGTTTGATATGGATTATTTTATCTATATTTAATATTATTTTGGTCTTTCCCTTTTTTTAGAATTAGAGTCTAATGCTTAAGGTAGGATCTTTTATGGTTAGATCTATTTATATCTTTGCAAGTTTTATTGATGCTAACATATTATTTCCCCACATATCCAAAAAACATCTACAAATCAAATATCCTAGCTTTTAACATCCAAAAATTGATAGCCAAACATGTCTTATGGATTTACATAAAGTTTTCAAGAGATTATATAGATCTTTCTTACCTCTTAATGATAAAAACTTGCCTTATTAAGCCTCCAAAATAACATATTGTGCTAAGAACACTCGCAGGCTTGTAAAATTGGGGGGTTTCAAACTTCATACTAAAAAATGTCATAAATGTGAAAACAGTTACAATTTAATTTATCATGTTGTGACTTATCAAATGAATATACTTTTTGAACTCAAGATTCTAAAACTGATAACCTAAATATTGGAAATTAAGATGTCCATTGGGGGTCTTTTTGACAAACTTAAAACTCCTAACATTCTAGTCCCATATGGATGTTTTGTTTTAACTTTTCTTTTTTTGACATTGCAAATCTTTGTTTACATTTGGAATACAGATTGAGGAGGGATATAGGGTCTAAACCATGCACATCCAATATAATATAGTAGCACTTGCACCAAAAGGAGGTGCAATGGTTACACCGATAGCAAGATATAGTTAAATAATATATTGGAGTATAATATTGGTATAGTGAACATAAATCAATAGTTGAGATCCCTCTCATAAGTCTCTTACAATCCTTGATTATACAGTGTCACCTTTTACAATATAAGAAATCATTTAACTTATGACATAGATTATAGGAAATATATTTGATTGTGATTATTGATGTTTTCTTTGTTAGGGTTAGGGTAATGGTTAAATATAGAATTAGGATTAGGCTACTATTAAGATTAAGGGTAAGTTAGGGATAGGGTTAAGGTTAAAATTAAGGTTAGAGTTAGGGTTTGGCCAAGATTAAGCTTCAAAATTGATTTAAGGTTAATATTAGATTTAAGCTTTGAATTAGGTATGAAAGTTGAGGTAGGGTTAATTTTAAGATTGAAATTATGATTTGATGCAAACAAGATTCTATCTAATTCTTTTAAAGAAAATTACAAAATTTTAAACACCTTCACAAACATATTCAAATCTATAATTCAAAAATTACATGGCCCATCATTGGCCTTTTTTCTCTCTACGAAGTATCTTCCTATACATAGTACAAATTTTAATCTGCATCTGTCCTCCCATAAATTCCAATTGTCATCTCATAACTTTTTATCTTTGTCTTGTTAGTCATTCTTTATTCCTCCATACCTTCAACCTAAACAACTAGAGCGATTACACTCTCACATGATAGATGAAAATCTACCTCTCTATGTGTATCCCCTTCCCTTCTCTATGTAGCCCGACAGCTACACACACCCTTATTTTCTGCCGCTGCCCCTTCTTTCATTTTTCTTTAATGAATAGAAACAAAATAATGCCAAGAGAATTGGGTGTTTTTCTTTTGGATATTGAAGATTGTATGAGTCCACTATCGCACTTGTGATTTCATCTACAACATTTGACGAAATTCCCTTGTGGTTCAATGGATGCCAGTTCATTTTCTATAATCCATTATTTTACTTCCCCATCTGGTCATGTGTGGATGCTAGTAAAACTTGTTGAATTTGGCCTGCCAATTTCATTCATTTGTCTAATCATTTTTTTACAAATTGCAATCCATGAATTAACAAGTGCCACGTAGTGGCTAAGTACTTTCCTTTAGTTATTGTAGAAACTAAAGTAGAAGTAATAGTATAATATTTTTTAATTATTATGTTTTATATAATTATAGTAGAAGTAATAAATTTTTATAATTAAATTTTTTTAATGTAGAATCATATTGATAGCATAAATGATAGTTGAAATTATAAGAATGAAAATCTAATCATAATCTTAAAAGTATTATGTGTTCCTTTTAACCATAATCTTAATTTTAATTAAATGTATTTTAATTAATGATTAAATTACATAATTATGATTATTTGTTTTAGTATAGTTGTAACAATAAATAATTTTATTTTTTAATTATAATTATTTAAATTAATTATAAATTATAAATTATAATTAATTTAAATGCTAATTTAAATTTTATTTGTATTATTTCTTAATCTTAATTTTATTTTATTAATATATTTTTTAATTATATATGATTGAAATAAAATTATATATATATGATACATTATTATATTATATATTAGATTGTATTATAATATTATTTTTTGAGATTAATGCTATTAAAAATATAATTTACATAATTTAATTATCCACACCTAGATTAATGTGTTACACTTATCACATAAAAGATAGCAAAAAATTAATTAATAATTGTTCATATTCTACAATCATTCCTAAAAATCCATGTATAACACCTCAAATCTATTAACTAATCATAATGAGAAAAAATAAATTTTAGAATTTAAAAATTTAAATAACATGCATGTAAACTTTAGAATGATAAAATAAATTTGAAAAATAAAATAAATTTACTTACCATTGGTTCATATGATTGTTTTTAATAACTAGTTAACTAGTAGAATCCAAAATTCATTACAATAGTACTATGCCTTATGGGCAAGTACTAATAATTCTTAGAGGCATTCTATCAAATAGCTCACATACTTTTCTTTGCTTCTACATTTACATACACAACAACCAAAATATTTGATATTACATTAGACAAAATTTAATTAGGTTTATAATTTGATGGTTCTCCATGTTCATCATCCTTTCATGCTGAATAATTAGTAATAATTAAACTAGATATTAGAGACGCAAACAAAAAAATTGGTGGAGAGAGCCAAACAAACCAAAACTCAAAACAAACAAATGAAAACTAAATATTTTTGGGTGGTCATGATAATCACTAGTTAGCTTGTGTGCTCCTTCACCATGATCATAGTTAAGATTGTAGATAGAATTATAACCTAATTACATCCCCACCTTAATATAACTTGCATTAAATCTAAACATAATATTAACCTCAATCCTAATAGTTATTGAACCCTAACCACACTATCTATATCCCTAAATTATATTTTAAGAACACCAACTCCAATCTTAATCAAATTGTAACGTTTACTCTAATCCAAATTCAATTGTAACTCCAATCTAAATCTTATTTAATTATATTAATTAATTAATTTTATAGTATTATTAAATACAATATATAGATATAATATTTTCTAAAATGACAACAAATGATGTATGAGAGATTTGGTTAGAATAAAATTATAATTTTTTTAAGACTTTTTTTAAAGCTAAATTTGTTTAGTTTATATTTAGAAGATAATATTCTTAATTTGTAATTGATTATGGTCACTCATTTTTTAACTACTAAAATCACATTGAAAAGCTAAATATTCCATTCATTATCATTTATTTTTTAAGTTTCTTTTATTCCACAATTTTTAAAAACCATTATATGAAGGTTGACATCTTGTCTATTTTTATTTATATTGTAGTCACTTCCCCTATTGTTGCTTAGCATTTAAAACTTTAAAAACTAGATTAAATTATAATATTAATATGGGATAGAAATATTAATTATAATATAATAATATAATTATCTATTATAATAATATAAAATATACAAATATTAATATATTTAACAATTATAACATAGTGTTTATTAAAAACAATTGTAGTATATAATATTAAGAAAATATAATATATATTATTTTTTTATATTTGTATTGTAATAAAGAAAATATAAGATAATATCATAATATCATAATTTTTTTTTTTTTTTTTTATATTAATATAACATAATGTATTTTACTATTTTTTTTTTGATCGATAAAGTTTATTAACTTATAAAGATTTTACAAGCTTGGTTCAAATGAACATTCATAGTAAAGAACTAGAAAAAGAAAACCTCTAACCTTGTTGATAAAATTTATAAAAGATTACGAATCTATTTTGGATATACATTGATTTAACGATACAAAAGATTTCATACAATCCAAAAAAAATATGCTACAATTTTCTAACATAAGCACCTCTTCTCCATTTGTGGTCTTTGTTTAAATATTTCTATGAATATGCCCTCTTCCAGCATAACTGCCATCTGGAGCTCAAGTCTTACTCCAAAATTAAGGATTGTGCCTGCACATTGCTAAAAACCACCAAACTCCCTTTGACACAATTGTTGTCAAAAATAAGATACTGAAAAAGGAAATGAAACCTTTCCCAAATAATATATATGTAATTGGATATTACCTGGTCACAACCTTTGCCTTAATATTACATCATCCCATATTACCCAAAAGAGTATTGATAAAATAAATTTCAACCGTGGTTAGCAGATCAAGATATAATTTATCATAATAGAACCTGAGATATAAGACCCTCGTTGTTCTGAGAAAGTATTATTCCCTATTTTATTTTCCTAATTCAATATATTCAAACCTTGTTTTACCTTGTTGTGTTTCTCATATGGACCCTGATTGTAAATAGATTTGTGCTAAGGTTAGTAATCACAGAGAAAATAAGATGTACAACCTACTTGTCCTGAAAGGAATTATGCCCTATATAGCATATCTTTACACAATAAGCCTATTATGTAGCATTCATATCTGAAAGATAGATTAGACATTTCCTATTTATTTGAAGAAGATAGAGCCTGAATAAGACATACCTCTATTAATATAAGAAACAAGATGTATATATATTAATACATATTCAATATATTCAGTAATGTGAGCAATCATAAACTGAACGAGATATTTGGGTAACTGTATAAAATATAAGCCTATATGGAGTAGTATGTATTATTACATATGCTTTCTAAAGAAGGTCATCTCATACATTCCATAAGCCCAAATATTTATACACCCAACAGAGCATTCCATCAGACTAAACCTAATACATAGATCATACATTTATTACTTAATTCAAAACAAAAAAGTGATGAAGAATACTTAACTTTTTCCTAACTAACAAACAAACTACATCTGTCTATAAAATTTTAAATAAGTACCGGTTGCCATTATTAACCATCCATGGTTGAACTACTACAAATTTCCGTAGACAAACAAATTCTAAAATTTTACATGTGCAAGGTGTCTAAAATCTAATCCACTTAGATAATATAGATAGATCTTGAAGCCTTAGAATCAATTATCAAGCCATAGGAGGGAGAGTAATCTCAATATACCCATTTTACCCCTTACTATAGATTCATTTCTGATACCAAAGCATCAAACTGTGACCATGTTTTAAAAAAGAAAGATTTCTATACTAACTTCTGCATTAATAACAAGGCAACATAGTCAACATATGCTTGTCCAACAGAAAAAAAGGATTCATATTAGATTTCGGCTACAATCTATAACACCATTGTCATATACATAATTTCTAAGATTATATTTTACTTATCAGTTTGGGCTATCAAAATTTTTGCAAGTTAAGGATAATAAAGTAGTTAAGCATCTCATCTGTCTATCATG
Source organism: Chamaecyparis obtusa (assembly GCA_027943335.1). Classification (NCBI taxonomy): domain Eukaryota; kingdom Viridiplantae; phylum Streptophyta; class Pinopsida; order Cupressales; family Cupressaceae; genus Chamaecyparis; species Chamaecyparis obtusa. The sequence continues at coordinate 533,589 of BSBK01005139.1, read as the reverse complement.
TTTACTGTATTGAAATTACCAAAAACAACCACACATAATGGCTAGTAGATTTCTATAAGCCCACATCAAGCCCATATTTAGAACTAATTAGTTGTTCCTTATCCAATAATTATGTATGAACTAACCATTCCATACCTCTAATATCCAAATTACTGCAAAAGATGGTATCTGAGAAACAAAACACCAATAATCAATCTATATTGAAACAGATGGGAATGGCTTACTGATTATGGGTTGATGATAATTAGTCCTCTACCAAACCCATCTTAAACCAGGGAAGGATACAAAATCCCAGACAATGATACTAGGTTAATCGGCTCAAAATATTCAAAAAGTACACAAACAGAGCATAAGCCACCCCACACATATATATATAATACACTAGATTTCCAATAGTTTATGTGTATAATATATATACATGTGTCCATGTATACACATATGTTGTTTATCTATATCCAAGTTTATGAATATCAATGTAAGCGATAAATGTTCGAACAAAGTACTTCATAGAGTCTGATAGAAAACTACCACCACATCCACATCAAGAGGATAGCTCTACTAGTTTCTATATATACCTAAGAAAACATGGGGAGGCAAGAAGATCCCATGCTTAAATAAGATAGTATGAACCTTGCAATAGCTTCTACCTCAGATATTGACAGTCCCAAGCATTCACGTATACTTCCGACCCATAAGGACAAAAATACATTGAGTTCAAAAATAGAACTCTAAAAGCCATATTTTATCTAAATAATTAGATAAGGAGTCTGATAGTGTCTACATCAGAGAAAAATAATGAGAGTATAGAATAATAGAGTTTAGAATCTATAAGGAAAGGAAAATTCAAATCCAACCAAACATCGGTAAAAAGAGTATATTATACTCAATGGTCGAGTTCCATGTAGATAGGAAATATTCAAGATTAGTGTATAATCCATATACTCTATTTTCCTAATCAACCAAAATTATTGTGGGGTAAATAATTAGCCAGCCCAATACATCTACACCAAATACAAGAATGAAGTCTGAAGAAAGCTTAGTCACAATCCTTTATACATTATTGGGAAGAGAGTATTGTAGCAATTATTCAAAACTAAGAATGACCTCCAAGGATAGGACTTAATGCTCCAATTTGTGTCTGTAATGCTAAAGGTAACACTCAAGAAAACATAGAAACCAAAGATTATATTCTTCCAAATTATAACCTGTAGACATTTAAAAACTCAACTTCATAGGAAATTTAGAGAACACCAATAAATCCATGAGTACCCAAACTTATAGGCATATTATATAGAATATTATATATACCATATAAACATAAAACTTATATTAAGGTAAGCATAAAGTTTAAACATCACCATAGCCATCCATATCCATATAAACATTAAAGAATCCAACTTCAACAATATATGAAGGTAATTTCTTCTAAAGTATCTTCTTTATACAAAAAGGCCATAACCTAATACAAAAAAAAACCTATATATAAACATAACTTGCTAAAATAAGACCATAATTAACAAAATGGTCTATATCCCTACATATTTAATATTAGAGCCATATTATATCCCTAAAGAAGAAACCTTATTTCATCAGGTTGCAGTCAATAAAGTACATATCTATATCACACATTTACGAATGTCCCACAGAATCATCCTCATTTGAATGTACCTGTGATATCACAATTTACCATGAAGATGAACTCATTGTTGAAATGGTTCTCATCCATACTAATCTCCACTTCTCGCCTTGCTAAATCATCTAGATGGTATAATATCCTATCCCATTGTTTCGGTTTGATACAATCCCTAAATGTCATTTGTCTATTGTCCATCGCATGTATCAAACATATATTCATCTTCATGTACCTTTACTTCTGTTGGAAAATTTAGAATTTCATCTTGATCCTAAACAGCCCACTCGACGTTCTTATCACTATGTGGGTTGTATACTCATCATTTAAACATCTACCTCAATAATATATCACAATCATATTTGAAGGTGATGTCCTCCACTAAACAAGAACTTTCTACATGAGTCTAGACATTTGTCATTAAAGAATGAAGACCCACTGCTAAATTTGTGTGCCAACATAACTAAAAAATTAACATAAGATAAAACCAAGGCTATAATATGACCGAAATTGAATAAAATCCCATAAAATATGGGACTGAGGATACTAGGTTCTAAACCAACATGATTTGATATACAAGTCTTCCATAATGAGATGAAACCCCCTGTCTCATAATCAATAAATCCTACTAAATTTTTGTAGATTATAATCTTCTTATTAAATGATTAACTATCACAAGTGTTGAATTAACTCATATACAAATTTAGAAATAATGTTTTGATGTTACTATAATGTTTACTCCTAGACCTAAAATATTAATACCTATGTTAACCTATATCTATCTTTTCTTCCCAAATACCATTAGCTCTGAGATTGGCTAAACAATCTTCTTTATCATTACCTTCTCTATAAACATGATTGGATATGTGATGCAAGAGCATCTTGGGTTCTTGGCAATCTTACTGATAGGGTGGTTGGATGAGCCAATCACAAGCTCATGCCTAGGTCTCTCAAGTGACCTCGAGGTGCTCCTTCTTAACACCTACTAACCTATAGGATCTCCTTTTGTGGATTGATCCCCTGGTCCACTAACCAACCCAACTATCATGCACAACTACCAAGATTAGCTAAGTTCTTGGTGATCCACTAACTTTCCTATTCACTGTCCCTTAATGCCATCTAGGGGATTTCCACCTCCAATGTAAACATGAACTCTTACAAAGGTGAGGAGGTGCTCAAATAAGTTTTACTTTGTCTATTTAGGGGTCTTGGAAGTCCTTCTTTATGCATCTCCTTTACCGATCTCATAGATCCTTCACAAAATAGACCTACAAGGAAGAGCCCCTGTTAGGTCTCCTATTCTGGGAAAATAGGAATTTTTCCCCAATTCATCTCAAAGGACCTTGCAACTTAATTATGGATTCTTTCTTCAATATACAACCTCTTAAGGATTTTTGAGGTTTTAGGGTTCCACCCTTCTGTACAATGCCCTGACCAAAAATGAGTGTTTTGGGAGGGTTTTAGGACTATTCTAACTGCATGGTTTGGCTGCAAGTATTGGGAAACCAAATGGATTGGTTAGACCCTCTCCTCTTCACTAGATCATGGAAAGATCCTTTTCTTTGACCTCCAATCCCCAATATGTAGATTCATGCACACCCCTACAAGTTATTACTCTTGTAGCTTAGTATTTCCTAGTCGGGCTCACCATAGGCTCACCTAGGGAAAGACATTGAAATTTCTTCCCATGCTTTCCAGGGCCCATGATTCTATACATAATATTTACATGAATTCTACTCACTATCCCCAATAGGCCATACAGATTGAATGGTGGGATAGTGAGCTAGGTCTCCATTTCTCACAGTCTCCTGGTTTGAACCAGTGAACAAACAAAACACAAAGTATTTAAGAAAAACAAAGAAACAAAATAAAAAATCCTAAACTAATGACACAAAATGCAAGGAAAGACACTAATCTAAGATCTCCATTGATTTCATTTCATATTACAATCCAAAACATTCTTTTGCAACTAACTGATCACAAAGATACACAAAAGCTCATACACTGTTCAACTCTCCAAAATCAAAGATCTGTACATATGAAACTCCAACCTTGAGATTTGGTCCAAATTTGGTTTAAATAGGCTGAGGTTTATCTTAAATTTCCATTAGGGCACTCCTAGGTCATTTGAGGGTGTTTGGATAGAGTTGTCCAAGCAACTTTGAAAAGTTGCAAGAGTTGCTAAGCAACTTTTTTTTGCAACATTTTTACAACTTTTACATTTTTCAAAACAAATGATTTTGGCTAGGTCCTAGATTAACCTAGACTCCATACTAGGTCCTAACATGAACTCTAATGCACCCTAGACCCAATGACATCATAATGACATCATCTAAATTCAAATAACCAAGCAAGAGACTTTGAACAAGTTTAAGCCTCAAAGATTACAATAGCCTAAGACTTAGGACTTATCTAGACCTACAAACCCTATTAGATTACACATTGTGGTCAACACGAACTTATGGAACAAACACACACGCTAGTTAGGGCTTACAAAACAAAATGAGAAAGGATTGAATCCATTAATCTGTGGGTGCTCCTGTACCATTCTCCCCCTCTGCACAAAGAGAAGCTAAGGTACAGTAGGGAATATTAAAGAAGGATCAATACCTAGCTGTTTGAAGTTTCTCTCCTCCACCCAAGTAGCTTAAGATTTAGAGTTGTCCTTCCACTGTACCATGTGTTCCATGTAGACCCTGTGTCTAGTCTACTTCTTCACCCTAGACTCCAAGATCCTCTTTGCTTGAGGTTTGGTCTTAGGAGGTATGGCTACTGTACTGACATCTGAAAGAATCTTTTAACTATTTTGACTAATCTCTGGCAATGGTCCTTTGTACTTGACCAGGTCTGCAATGTTGAATACCAGTAAGATGGTTAGATCTAAAGGAAGGTGCACTTTATATGCATTGGCCCCATACTTGGCCAGAATATTGCATGGTCCTACTCTCTTCATATGAAACTTAGTAGGTACTCCCTTTTGCAATCTAGACTTGTTCAAATGAACCATAACATAGTCACCTACCTCAAATTGGACATCTCTCCTCCTTTCATCCACCTTGGCTTTTAGTTTTTGGGTTGATTTTGCTAGGGTCTTCTTGAATTGCTCCTAGATTTCTTTCATAGTTTGATAGAAGTCTTCTGCATGGCCACTCCTATATTCCATACTCCCTAGATCTCTGAGTTCACTCACTTCTCTTAGGTGCATCCCGTACACTATTTCAAAATGGCTCTTACCAGTTGTCCAGTTAACACTATCATTATAGGTGTACTCTTCTTGAGGGAGGACTAGATCCCATGTTTTCCCATACTCCATGGTTAAGCACCTAAGTAAGTTACCCAACACCCTATTGATAACTTCAGTTTGACCATCTGTTTGTGGATGGTAAGTTGAACCAAAAGATAAGTTTGTACCCAATCTACTCCACAGGGTCTTCCAAAAATGGCCCATGAACTTAGCATCCATATCTGACACAATGCTAAGAGGAAGCCTATGGATCCTCACAAACTCCTTGAAGAAGAGATAATCTATGTGGCTAGCATCATGAGTTATTTTGCAAGGAATAAAGTGAATCATTTTGGTAAATCTTTCTACCACCACATAGATGCTATCTAACCATGTCTTGGTCTTAGGAAACCCCACTATGAAGTCCATGTTGATGCACTCCCATGGCTATTAGGAATGGGTAAATGATGGTATAGGCCTTCATTTCTTTCTCCTCCTTTGGCTTTCATGCATATAACACACTATTCACATATCTTCTCACATCCCTAGGAAATTTAGGCCAATAATAGAATCTTTGGACTAATTCAATGGTCTTGTTGATGCCAAAATGGCCACTAAGAGTCCCATTATGATTCTCCTAAATGAGATTTTATCTCATTGAACCCTTAGGGAAACATAACTGATTCCCCTTAAACAATAAACCACTCTGCAAAGTGTATTCTGCAAATTGAATGTGAAAGTGATTCTAAAAATTAGAACATACTTTGTAAGCCTCTGAGAAGTCTTCATCATCCTTGTAGAGGTCCTTGAAGCTTTCTATACCAATGCTTTGGAGTTGGACCTCCTTGACTGTCAAAAACCTCCTACTCAATGCATCTACCACATTGTTCATTTGTCCCTTCTTGTGCTTGCTGGTAAATGTGAAGGCCTACAGATATTCCATCCATTTTAGGTGTCTATTGCTTAGCTTGTCTTGTGTATTGATGTAGCTTAAGGCCTGATTGTCAGTGAACACCACAAACTCTTTAGGAAGGAGGTAGTGCCTCCATTTCCTAAGTGACTTCACTAAGGAATACAATTCCAAGTCATAGGCTGAATATTTCTTTTTAGCCTCATTGAGATTCTCACTAAAGAATTCTATGGGCCTACCTTCTTGACTTAATACTCCTCCAACTACTATCCCACTTGCATCACACTCCAAATTGAAAAAAATATCAAAGCTTGGTAGTAGGAGAATAGGCTAGGTGGCTACTTATTGTTTCAACCTCTCAAATGTTTGGCTTGCTTATTGAGTCCACTTGAACTTGGTCTTCAACCCACCTTTAATGGTGTCTAGCCATAGTGCACAAATGCCACTAAAATTCCTTATGAATTTCCCATAAAATTGGGCTAAGCCATGGAAACTCCTAACTTTTTTCCCTTTGGTTGCTGTAGGCCAGTTTAGGATGGATTCCACCTTACTTGGATCTATCTTCAATGTACCCCGAGACACTAAAAATCCCAAGTAGACAAGTTCTTGCTTGAGGAACTCACATTTTTCCAAGTTAATAGATAACTATTCTTCATGGAGTCTTTTGAGCATAGTCTCCAAATGTTTTAGGTGTTCCTCTTTTGTCTTGCTGAAGATGAGTATATCATCAAGATACACTACCACAAATTTTCCTGTATATACCTTCAACATTTCATTCATCAACCTCATGAGTGTGTTAGGGGCATTAGTAAGCCAAAATGGCATCAAAAGCCACTCATACAACCCTTCAGTGGTCTTGAAGGTTGTTTTCCACTCATCCCCATCCTTTATCCTAATTTGATGGTATCCACTTTTGAGATCCAACTTAGTGAAGTATTGAGCTCCTCCAAGGAAATCCTTTAGATCCTCTATCCTAGGTATAAGGAATCTATATCTAACAGTAATCCTATTTATTTCCCTTGAATCAGTGCAAAGTCTCCACTTACCACCTTTCTTGGATGCTAAGACCACTGGCACTACACATGGACTGATGCTCTTCTTTATTAGCCCTTGAACAAGTAGCTCTTGCACTTGTCTTGCCACTTCTTGGTTTTGCTCTAGTGTGAGCTTGTAGGCTGATTTATTTGGTAATGAGGCCCTTGGTATAAAGTCTATTTGATGACTTATAGACCTCTTAGGAGGTAGGGTTTCTGGTGTGCCATCATTGACTATGTCCTTATATTTCCCAAGATAATCTTGGATCTCCACTGATATAGGTTCTTGGATAGGCTTCTCCACTTCAATTGGTTTCACAACTATAGCATACCCCTCATTGTCTTCTTCTTGAAGTGTATGCAGTAGTTCCTTTACACTACTAAGAAACACACTAGGGGTTTTTGTATGCACTTCATCATCATCCATTAAGGACTAGATTTTGAATATTTTCCCATCTTTATTAAATGTAATTGTTTTTCCTCTTCCATTATACATGGCTTACTTGTCATATTGCCATGGTTTGCCCAATAAAATATGGTAGGCATCCATGGGTAACACATCACATAGAAATTTGTCTTTGTATCCTCTAATGGAGAATTCAACCCATGTCTGTTCATTCACTAGGACACTTTGTCCTTTGTTTAACCATGTCACCTTGTAGGGGTTTCTATGGGGTACCTTAGTCAAATTGAGCTTCTTGGTTGCTTCCTCTGTAATGATATTGTCTATGGATCCAGAATCCACAATCACTTTGCACACCTTACCCATGATCTTAAATCTTATTCTAAAGAGAGCTCTCCTGTACTTTGGCTCTTCGTTTACCGGTTGCCTTATTAAGACCCTTCTAAACATGAGGTTCTCTCCCATCTCTGGCTCTATGTGACCAACCTTCAGTGATTTGACACTTCATGTGTCTTCTTGTACATATGCCACTCTCTTTTTTGAATTGGAAGAAGATACCTTCTCTGGACACCTATATGTTGGATGTCCCATATGTCCACAGTTATAGCACTTCATGCTAGAAAAGTAAGAACTACTTCTTCCTACACCTCTTCCTCTACTAGAACCTCCATGAGTGCCTCTACCTCTACCATAGTTTCATCTAGAGCTTGTCTCATCACTTTGCTCAACAAGTTTAGAATCTCCTTGGTTTCTCTGATTAGTCCCTCTTCCTTGGTTACCACCTCTGTGACCCCTTTGATCTCTTCCTCTACCTCTATTTCTTGAGCTTGAGTCTTTCTTCCTCTCACTCTTTTCCTCTATCTTTAGTGCCAATTGATAGCACTGATGCAATATTATATGACTTAGGAGACTCATCTCCTCTTGTATGGACCATTTCAAGCCATTGAGATATTTGGAAACTTTGATGCTTTCTTCTTCCACCACCTTAGATCTTAGGCATAAATTTTGGAAGTTGGAACACCTCATTGTAGGTGTTGACATTAGTATCCTTTTGTCTAAGACTTTATCTCCTTTTGTGAAGCTATATTTCATAGTCCTCTAGTATATAGGCTTCTCTAACCTTGGCCACCATTCCTCTCCATGTGGCTATGGAGTTTTTCCCTTCTTTTTCCCTCTCTATTTGGACAAACTTCCACCATGTAAGAGCAAAGCCTCTAACTCTTGACTTAGCTACTCTTACCTTCTTAGCTTCACTAATTCCATCACATTCAAAGTGATTCTCCATGCCCTCAATCCAATCAATGACCGAGTCAGGCTCCATTTTGCCACTAAAAAGTGGTACACCTTCTAATGAGTTTCCACTTAGGGAATTCATAGATTTTAGGAGAGGTTCTTGCTCCACCATTGGATCAAGTTTAGGTACTTCATCCTCCAATGACTTATCCTTCCCTTCCTTCTCATCTATCCTAGTCTCATTTACCTCTTATGTTCTATCTTCTACTGCTTCCAACTTCTTGGCTAGTTGGTCTAATATTTACCTCAACTGTCTATTTTCTTCCTCATGGTCTTCTACCTTCTTCACCAATTTTGCATTGGTAACCATCCTAGAAGATCCACTAGATTCACACTTTGACATGCACTTACTTTCCCAAATTTTTTTGGGGCTCTATTGCCAATCTGATAGGGAGGTTGGATGAGCCAATCACAAGCTCATGCCTAGGTCTCTCAAGTCACCTTGAGGTGCTCCTTCTTGACACCTACTGACCTATAGGATCTATGATGCAGAGGTAAGGGTGGTGGATGACATCAACTAAGGTAAGTTTATAAATTTGAGAGGTTTAGGCACTATTCCCAAGCCCTCAAGTTCTTCAAAGGATCTCAAACTGACCAAGACTCCTCCCATTAATCAATGGTGGTATATTTGGTGTCTTTATATTGCATTTGGATGGATTCAAGTGGTTTTTGGATTTCAAGCACTACCCAACACACCCAACTCTTCAAACTTCTCCAAATACTATCACAAGCCTAAAGCCTCTTCTAGTAGCCCTGCAGTGACAATAAATGATTCATAACTTTGAAAACTTACAAAAGGTTGATCAAATAGATCATTGTTTTAGATACCATTTTTCCCATACTACAACATATCAAAAGCATTTCATAGACTCCTTTGGACCATGTATTGTTGTCTACACACTCTGACCATAAAAGTGCACAAAATAAGCCCAATTAACAAAGAAACTATATGTCTACTTTACTCTCAAGACCCAATACTCTCAAAAGTATCTTATTATGACTTAAAATGAATAAATATCAAAGAAATTAGACTCATCCCCTTGCAACACCCAAAGCCCCAAATTACTCACCCAAAACCCTCAAATCTAGGGCTTCTTGAATCTGTGTTCTCCAATCACTTCCGTGATCAATTGGAACTTGATTCACCTTTAAAAAAACATTATAAGATGATCCAAATCATCAAACATACCCCTTGCATGAGACAAATGACTACTGCAATACCTTACCAAGCAATTTCCTTGTGTTTCTTACAACAACTCAACGACGATCACCCCCCTTTTCATACTATTTGCACTTCATTAGTTAGATTCATACTTGCACATGTTAGATATAATCATTCCATGAAGGTTAGGTGTTGACTTTCATGGAATGATATTCATCTTTGTAAACCTCCTATCAAAACAGTGAGTTCTAAGCCAATAAACAATAACAGTGCTATAACAGAGAATAAAATGAATTCAAAGTAATGCAAAATCCATCCAAAGTGTCTTGAAATTGGTAAGGAAAGACTCCTAAAGCATCTATACACCAATCTCAATTAGATTATCAATTTCCAAGAATGTAAAACATCACACAACTTTGCAAAACTTTGAGATTTCCTTTATTTCCTATAAAGGTCTGTACTTGTAGTGCCTCTCCAACCCTGTCATTGCAATGATGTAATATAGCCTCAAACTTTAGATTGCAAGTACAATGAGGTGAGTATACTTGATGTTAAATACTATTTCATCTAACAAATAACATGTTACAATAAATGAAATACTATGATGGTGTATCATGTTGTTATTTACCTTTTTGAATAATATATTCATGATGGTGCTTTATTGATTAAATATATTAGTTGTTTACATTCAAAAGATTGGATTAGTAGGTTAGGAATATGATTGTCACTAATTCTTAGACATTGTGTCTTATATGCCACTGGAAATTTTAAGAAGATTTAAATGGATATATGCTCATATTGGTAGAAATAATTTATTTAAATGCTTCAAGTCAATGCAATATTGTATGATTATATGTTGTGTATGATGTATCGCATCTTGCTATGCATTTTGCCCATTGATGCTGCTACGAAGTGAGATGGAGGCGTAGTCACTTGCTTGCGAGATCTACACAGTGTCCCGTTATCCTTCACTGCGACTGTCTGTGTTTATGTGCTTCGGCTATATATTATATGTGCTAACTTGAATAGGTACCAGACACATTCCACCTGAGCTATAGGATTTGAGTGTGTCTATTTTCCCAATGGTGGTTATTCAGAGATGACACATTGACAAACTTCCTTAAGCCTATCCTCGTCGTATTAAATTGAACACAATTTGTCTTTGAAATAACCTTATTATATTTGGCTACTACTATATGGTAAAAGCCAATAACCCTAAACCTATGTGGATACCCCGTGATAAGTGTCTTTGTGTTTAGATGCATTTTGTAGAAGTTTTATTGCAAATTATAAATTTTGTTGGATTAATCATTTTATTTAATAGTTAATTTTGATTGAATGAGTTTAAATAGATTATTATATGACTTTGGATGATGAAATAATGATTGAATAATATTTGGGGCACTTGGGAATAATTAGAGATTAGAAGAAAGTGAATGTTTTTTAAATCTATGAGCTAGTGTTATATTGAGTTTTACAGTGTAAATGTTTATTAAATATTTGAAATAGATTATTTGATATTTTAAAAGAGATAAATATAACATATATGTGCTTATTTTGATAGGTATTGCATTATCATGATAAATTAGGTATTTGAGAATAAAGAATGTATTTTAATTATTAGTTATTTTAAATATTTCAAAAAAAAGTGAAGTGAAGAGCTTTTTTTTTAAAAGAAAGAAAGAAAGAGAAAAAAAAGAATTTTTTTAAAAATTTTTGGAAAATTGTTTTTAGCTCTCAAACCCTTTTACATGAAGAAATTTGATTTTTTTGTTAGAAGAAATCGATTAGAAATATTTTGTGGGTAGGAGCTCAATGAATTAGTCTCTTCAATTTTTTTTTGCTGTCCAAAAGATGAAAGCTATGATTGGGTATGTGAAGAGTTCTTCAATTTTAAAGTTTTACTCAAGATTGAGGTAGAGTTTTGTTGATTTATCTCTTTTTCAATCCAAATCAGTTTTGTTTATTTAGTAATAAAATTTAGAATGTTTTATATTATTACACCTTTTAATTTTATGTATTGTATCATTTGTTTTGTAAAAAAATGTAAAAAATGTGCTTTAGGTAGTGTTTTGTTGCCCAAATTTTTAGAAATAGTGAAAAAGTAAATTTTATGTTAAAAGAGGGGTGTTGGGCACTTTTAGAACCAAAGGGTATATTTAGAATTTGAATTTTAAAAAAATAAAAATTGAAGCTATTTTAATGGAGTTTATGAAAGTTTATGGTTTTGCTTGAAAAATAGAAGAAATGTAAAAAGTGGAATTTGGGTGTTTTGAATTCATATTATTTTGTAGAATGATAGAATTATATAATAGAATTTGTTACTTGACTCAATTTGAGTCCATTCTCATATAGTTATGGTCATTTGAAGATTGCATGTGAATAGTGATATAAAAATGCAAATGTGATAATTTATGTGAATAACAAAATTTCATTGTGAAACCGGAATTGAAATTTTATTTGAAGTGTGTTGTTGGGTAGATTTAGACCAATGAGTTTTAATTTTGTAGCCTAAATTCAAATTTGATTTTTGAACTTTTTATTCATCGCACCGTTTTATGTGCTATCCAAAACCTGTCATTCATCATGTTGGGCATGAACTAGATTTTGATATAGGTTGTCTTTGCTACAAGGAATAAGAAGAAAAAAATGAAATTGTCTTAGAACATTTTGAATATTTTTATATTTTGGCCTGAAAGAGGTCTTTCAAGTTAAAATGTTGATTTTAGAACCCTCATCGAATTTTGCTAAAAAATGGTATTTTTGTGTTTTGGAGCTCTTTGCTCAATTTTTGGATGATAGATATGTCATGGAACATGTATGGATGTTTATATCTTATATTTATTTATCAGATCACCTTGGGATCTGTGCCCTTGATGTTGTGTCCAATTGAGCATGTGTTATGTAATCTGCTTGTCTCAAGTGCTTCTTTTTTGTGTTAATATAATTTTGTATTTGTTATTGTTCTTGCTTTGGGTCTTTTATATTGAGCTAATATCGTCCATTTTTAAATGATGTCTATGTAATTGATTATTAAATTACTCCATCTCGTATAAGTTGGTAATTCTAGAATTCATATTGCATATTGTGAAAGTGGTTGATGTGTGTTTTCCATGTATGTTCTTCTAGTGCCTTAGAACTTGTTGAGCTTGCATTGAGATGTGGAGATGAAACTGCCTATGAGAGGCAAGGTATTGATTTTGGACTCATTATTTATATGCGAGGATTATTCATTCTATGTGAGCTACTTGTGTTATATGATGACACTTTCTCATTTATTTTACGCTATCACCTAACCTCATTATAGATGGAGTAGAACCCTATATGCATTAATTTGTAAAGATTAGATAATTGATCTTTCTTATTCATGTGCTGAAGTGAGTTCTCTATGTTTGGCATGTGTGTAAGTCTACTCCCTAGTGTTTCATTGTTGTTGTGTTTGCGTCATGTGTTCATCTCCTAGCACGGTGGGGTGGGCCTAAGGGTTCCACATGGTCGGGTGGCGTTGCTAATCACCATTGGGGACTAGAGTTCTTCATCAGTAGTGACTTCAAATTTAGCATGGGCTTCATCTTCTTCCTCTCCCCCTTACTCATCTCTTATAATATTTGGTTCATGTTATGTCATTCTCATGTATGTTATTAAGGAATCATGTCCTATGTAATGTAATATGCTTGTATAATGGATCCTCAGTATGAAGGAAATGCAAATATAAGTAATAATAAGATGCTTAGTAGTATTTTTTGTGTTTCACTGTTGGTATTGAACATGCTTGTTATATCTCCTCTTTTGGTATTTGCATAGTTAAGGTTATCATAGGAACACTTCAATTGGTGCTCTAAAATGAATATCAATATAATCTTGTGATTATATTTCTGGTGCAATCGAGTGCTTTCCTCCTTGATGTGCCTATTTATGGTACTCCATGTGGTGGGGGTTATTCTTCCTTCTTATTTTACTAGCTTTTTCTTTTAAGAAAGTCAATAAGATTATCATATGATAGAGTATTCTATCATACAAACTAGTATTTCACCATATGGTAAAATATTTCTTTGTACGATTTAGGAACTTTATTGTATGTCATTTAGAGTTTCATCATTTCTGGTAAAAGCTTTTATCATACGATAAAATAAATAATTTTATCATTTATCAAAGAGTGGGCACTTACGCCCTTGACCAGAAGATGCAAGTTAACTTTTTAGATACTTTTTTTTAGGAAACGCACCCTCCCAAATTTAAAAAAGATCAATTTTTCGATCATCCTAGTAGTAATTATATGTGTATTTATGTTTATCTATGTGATTAATTGGTAAATAAACTTGTATGATTAACCATAGTAGGAATTGTCCCTTGGGCTCAAAAAGAACATCATTATGGAAATGTATATCATAGTAACTAGATAAACTCTTGTATGTTAATCACTTAAACAATAGCGAACTAGTGGATGCATGTAACCGTCCCATGAACCTTAGTAGCGTGCTTGGGAATCTTTGGTGATGTTGTAAGACTTCCACTTGCATATGTAGATATTTAGTTGTGTCATGTTTCTTGCACTTCTTATATTACTTAATGATTATTATTGTAGTTGGTTTCATTGTTGTAATGTTATTAGTTCAAAAAAAATAAAATAAAAATTAATGCTTGTTTTGATCCTTGTTTCCAAGGATTCTCGGGTGGGGCATGACAGTACTACTCCAGATATCACTCCGTATAATGGATTCTTCTCTCATTAAAATGACCTTCTCTTAACTTACATAACCTCTTTGATCGGTTAGATGGATTAGTTTAAGGTTTTAGACACTAAAACTCAACTTCCCTCCATAATACTAAACTAGTCGTTTACATTCAAAATTTGAATTTTTAAACTACTAAAATGACTTTCTTGAATGCCAAAATCCAATCTAATGACCTCTAATGCCTTAAACTTATTCATTGACCTATTCTAGACTCCTAGAAACTTAATTTTACTCTTGGACACTATTGGTTCTCATACAATTATATTTTGGTCCTTTTAAGGATATTTGGACACTTCAAACACATTGGTCCATTACATGATTTGAAAGCCATTATAGGCTCTAATACTTTGAAATTGACCTCCTTAGAGAGTTTCTTGTGCATTCCATTCCTTTGATCTTCTTTGGATGCCTTGTAGGTCTTCTTGGTCTTCATGGTTGTATTGAGTGTCCTTGGTGCTCCTGCACCATACTCCCCTTCTCTAATGAAAATCTTTTCCCAAGAGTTGTCTTCTTGATGCCAACTACTTATCTATGGTAACCTCTGATAATCACGGATGAAATATTTCCCTAGAGGAACCTGCCTTGTCTTCCAAGACCCTGCATGCATACACCAAGAGTTAGAGAAAAAAATGTTTGTGTATGACTGTCCCTTCCTAGAACAATGTTGATGCTGCTTGAATGTCTGTTCTTGAGACCCCTAATCAAACTTCATTTGCCTTTTTCCTGTCACCAATTTACCTTCATGTACCTTCCCTCTAATAGGACATTGGACTATCCCAACCATCACAAAGTCCTGCCCCAACAATCCACTCTTCTTAGGACCGTCATGCCCTTCCTTAATCTACAACTTCTTAGTGCTATTCCAACTAGTATCAAATTGCATCTGCACACTAACCTCCTATCCAAAACACATTATTATAGGCTCAAAATGTTTTTTCAACAATGGTTGAACTCATATCTCTTACCTTGTTGATGGACTAAGTATTTGTTTATGTAGCCATCATGGATAACTATTTTAGACCATTGCCAAGATCTTCCCAAAATCAAATATCCACAACTCATAGGACTCAAGACATCACACAATACCCTATCCCTATACCTTCCAATTGAAAATTCAATCATGACTTGATCACTAACAAGCATACTATGATTCACATTCACCCAAGTTGCATAATATGGCCTAGGGTGGAAAAGTTTTCAAAGTCAAGTTCTTAACAACTTCATGAGACACTACATTATGACTTGCTCTTGAGTCTATAATGAGTTTGCATACCTTTCCTTGGATCAAATAAGTTAATCTAAAAATGCTTGGATTATGTAGTTCTTGAATTCTTCTTCCCATCAATAAGTATTCTCCTTCCTTTGGATGAATTTCAATGGGTCCTTTCTGCTCTTCCTTCTTTGTTTCTTCCTCTACCAAGTTCACTCTTCTTTCTCTACCCTTTTCCTCATTTCCCTTAGGAAATATAAAGGATTGGTGACCCACTTCATTACAATTGAAGCACCTTCCTGTGAACACTCCACTTATTCTTCCTCCAATTCTTCCACCTCTATATCCTCCTCTTGTCTCTGATGTGCATGGTTTTTCCTCATCTCTATCACTGTTGTTCTAAAAATTAGTATTACGTCTACCACCTGTTCCCTTCATTTTTGAACCTCCTCTTGTACCTCATTTCCTCTCATGCCTTCTCTTTATCTTTTCTTCAACCTTAATAGCCAACTTGTAACATTCCTCAACTGACCAAGGCTAAGTTCATCCTAAATATTGAACCTCAGTCCTCCCATGTACCTAGCAATATTTTCTTCAATCTCTTCATGACCCACTCTAATGTCCAACTTATGGAAATCCTCAGTGTACTTCTATACATCCATATCCTTTTTTCTAAGATCCCTCGACTTCTTATACAACTGCATCCTATAGTCATTTGGTAAAATTTTTTCCTTCATCTTATCCATCATGGTATACCAAGATGTGATCTTGGACTTCCCATTCTTCCACCTTTTTGCCTGAACACAATCCCACCATAGTAGAGCATGTCCCTTCAACCTTGACTTTGAAATCTTCACCTTTTGTCCTTCTTAAACATCTTCACATTCAAAAAAGTTCTCAACTGCACTAAACCAATCAATCAATTCTTCATCATCCATCTTCCCTCCATACGTAGGAAAATCTACTCTTGCCCTTGTATCTCCAATCTTTATGGCTTTTACAAACTTAACCATCCTTAGATCTTTAGGATCTAATTGTTCATCATCTTGGGGCACTTCTTATTCTTCTCCAACTTCTACTTCCTCATCTTTTCTATTTCTTCTCTTCTCTAATGCTAAGATTCTCTCCATCATAGTGCTCATCATCTTATCCTTCTCATTGTTCTCCTTCTCTCTTTGTTCCAATGTTGCCTTTAAATTTTTGTTATCTATCACTTGCTCTCTTACTATCCTTTCCAACTCCATGTTTTTCATCCTTGTGGTAAAATCTTCTTCTCCTTCAGACATGGTTCCTGATCTCCTAGATAAGGTGGATCAACTCAGGGCTTCTCCTCAAAGGATACTTCAACTCCAAGGGCTAACTAAGGATCCAAACTATCAAAGTTCTCAAGACCACTTCCAAAAATACCCCAAAGGAATCCTACCATGCTATGATACCACTTGATGTAGAGGTAAGGGTGGTGGATGACATCAACTAAGGTAAGTTTATAAATTTGAGAGGTTTATGCACTCTTGCCAAGTACACAAGTTCTTCAAAGGATCTCAACCTGACCAAGACTCCTCCAAATGACCAATGGTGGTATATTTTGTGTCTTTAGATTTAATTTGGATGGATTCAAGTGGTTTTTGGGTTTCAAGCACTACCCAACACACCCAACTCTTCAAACTTCTCCAAATGTTGTCAGAGGCATAAAGCCCCTTCTAGTAGCCCTGCAGTGACAGTAAATGATTCATAACTTTGAAAAATTACAAAGGGTTGATAAAATAGATCATTGTTTCAGATACCTTTTTTCCCATACTACAACATATCAAAAGAATTTCATATACTACTTTGGACCATGTACTACTGTCTACACACTGTGACCATAAAAGTGCACAAAATAAGCCCAATTAACAAAGCAACTATATGTCTCCTTTACTCTCAAGAACCAATACTCTCAAAAGTGTCTTATTATGACTTCAAATGAATAAATCTCAATTAAATTAGACTCAGCCCCCTTGCAACACCAAAAGTACCAAGTTACTCACCCAAAACCCTCAAATCTAGGGCTTCTTGAATTTGTGTTCTCCAATCACTTCCAGGCTCAATTGGCACTTGATCCACCTTTAAAAAACATTATAAGATGATCCAAATCATCAGATACACCTCTTGCACATGCCAAATGGCTACTACAATACCTTACCAAGCAATTTCCTTGTGTTTTTTATAACAACTCAATAGTGATCATCCCCTTTTCATACTATCTGCACTTCATTGGTTAGATTCATACTTGCACATGTTAGATATAATCATTCCATGAAGGTTAGGCCTTTAATTTCATGGAATGATATTCACCTTTGTTAACTTCCTATCAAAATAATGAGTTCTAAGCCAAGAAACAGTAACAGTGCTATAACAGAGAATAAAATGAATTCAAAGTAATGCAAAATCCATCCAAAGTGTCTTGAAATTGGTAAGGAAAGACTCCTAAAGCATCTATACACCAATATCAATTGGATTATCAATTTACAATCATGTAAAACATCACACAACTTTGCAAAAGTTTGAGATTTCCTTTATTTCCTGTAACAGTTTGTACTATTCCAAATCTCTCTTTGTACAATGGATTCTTCTCTCATTAAAATGACCTTCCCTTAACTTCCCTAACCTCTTTGTTCAGTTAGATGAATTAGTTTAAGGTTTTAGACACTAAAAATCAACTTCCCTCCATAATACTAAACTATCCATTTACATTCAAAATTTGAATTTTTATACTCTGAAAATGACTTTCTTGAATGCCAAACTCCAATCTAATGACCTTTAATTCCTTAAACTTATTCATTGACCTATTCTAAACTCCTAGAAACTTAATTTTACTCTTGGACACTATTGGTTCTCACATAATCATATTTTGGTCCTTTCACTTCAAACACATTGGTCCATTACATGATTTTGAAGCCATTATAGGCTCCAATACTTTCCAATTGACCTCCTTAGAGCTTTGCTTGTGCATGCCATTTCTATGATCTTCTTTGGATGCCTTGTAGGTCTTCTTGGTATTCATGGTTGTATTGAGTGTCCGTGGTGCCCCTGCACTAATCTCCTTTTGTGGCTTGATCCCGTGGTCCATTAACCAACCCAGCTATCATGCAACAACTACCAAGATTAGCTAAGTTCTTGGTGCTTCACTAACTTTCCCATTCGTTGTCCCTTAATGCCATCTAAGGGATTTCCATCTCCAATGTAAACATGAACTCTTACAGAGGTGAGGAGGTTATCAAATATGTTTAATTTGTCTATTTAGAAGTCTTGGAAATCCTTCTTCATTCATCTCCTTTACCGATCTCATAGATCCTTCACAAAATAGACCTACAAGGAAGAGCCCCTATTAGGTCTCCTATTCTAGGAAAATAAGACTTTTCCCCCAATTCATATCAAAGGACCATACAACTTAATTATGGATTCTTGCTTCAATAGCCAACCTCTCAAGGATTTTTGAGGTTTTAGGGTTCCACCCTTCCGTACAATGCCCTGACTAAAAATGAGTGTTTTGGGAGGGTTTTAGGACTAGTCCGAATGCATGGTTTGTCTGCAAGTATTGGGAAACCAAATGGATTGGTTAGACCCTCTCCTCTTCACTAGTTCTTGTAAATATCCTTGTATTCAACCTCCAATACCCAATATGTAGCTTCATGCACACCCGTGCAATTTATTACTCCTATAGCTTAGTCTTTCCTAGCCGGGCTCACCATAGGCTCACCTAGGGAAAGACATTGAAATTTCTTCCCATCCTTTCTAGGGCCCATGATTCTGTATAGAATATGTACATGGAGTCTAATAACTATCCCCATGAGGATGTATAGATTGAATAGTGGGATAGTGAGCTAGGTCTCCATTTCTCACAGTCTCCTGGTTTGAACCAGTGAACAAACAAAACACAAAGTATTTAAGAAGAACAAAGAAATTAAGAAACAAAAAATCCTAAAATAATGACACAAAATGCAAGGAAAGACACTAATTTAAGATCTCCATTAATTTCATTTCATATTACAATCCAAAACATTCTTCTACAACTAACTGATCACAAACATACACAAAAGCTCATACAATGTTCAACTCTCCAAAATCAAAGATCCATACATTTGACACTCTAACCTCAAGATTTGGTTCAAATTTGGATTAAATAGGCTGAGGTTTGTCTTAGGTTTTCATTAGGGAACGCCTAGGGCATTTGAGGGTGTTTGGACAAAGTTGTCCGAGCAACTTTTTTTTGCAACATTTTTACAACTTTTACATTTTTCAAAACAAATGATTTTGGCTAGGTCCTAGATTAACCTAGACTCCATACTAGGTCCTAACATGACCTCTAATAAACCCTAGACCCAATGACATCATGATGACATCAGCTAAATTGAAATAACCAAGCTAGAGACTTTGAACACTTAAGCCTCAAAGATTGCAATAGCCTAAGACTTAGGACCTATCTAGACCTTCAATTCCTATTGGATTACACACTGTGGTCAACATAACCTTGTGGAACATACACACACATGCCACTGAGGGATTACAAAAAAAATGAGAAAGGATTGAATCCATTAATCCATGGGTGCTCTTGCACCACTTGCATCAACCAAAAATATTTGTCTTTTATTTTCCTTTCAGTTTAACCCCCAAAGTTACTTTTAGCATTCAATCAAATTGGATCTTTGTAGTTGTGAACCTTATGGCACGTTTGTGGATTCTTTCTGAACCTTCTCCTAGGTTCCCATCTAATTTGGTTGCTTTACATATGAGATCTCATAAATTCTTAGTGGGACTGAACCATTCTTCACATTTTGCAGCTAGTTTGTGGTTTCTAATCTTGCAAAGGCATTTTTCGATCGATGAAGCTTAATGGTGCATTTCTCGATATTATAACATTTTTGGTCAACCTATTTGAGGGATCACGATTCATTTTCCATCAATTGAAGGGAGATCCTTATGATTTAGTTTTTGACCTATATTTGTAATACATTTTCTTCTTATTGGGAAATGTAATCTTTCTTAGACTGACCTAAGGCATGACAAGGCTTTATAACTCTTGCAGTTTATCCCCTGGGGCATCACAGAGAACATAGAAGAAGGGAGAACATGTAGAGATTAGTAGCTTGAGTTTAGAATAGATAGTGTAAAAACATAACCTACAAAAGGTTCATGAAGCAAGCCTTAATGCCTAGAATGTAGGATTTCATGTAGCAGACCCATTGTACTTGATTACTTGATAATAAGAAACTTTATCTTGTATTTCTCTCAAGTATTTTCTATATTGTTTTAATTGTGTTACTCATTCTACAAGGATTGGACTAATCTCTTTGAGTTCCCTCTATCCTTGACTGCATCAAGTGGTATTAGAGTGAGTTTTTTATTCTATTGAGGAAGATAATGGTTCCTAATCTTGCAAAGTCCTGGATTGGTTTTTTGTGGGGTGGTAGATAGATTATTTGACCTACAATTGTAGAGGATTCACATAAGATGGATTGTAGAGGAAATGCTAGAGGTGGAAGGAGAGATGTAGATCCAGTTGTGTTGGATATGTTGTGACAAATTGTAACTAGATTAGAAGCTATGGAAATAACCCAAAGGAGAGGACACCACATTGAAGATGTGAGTGATGAAGAGGAAGAAAGAACTAAAGAGGTAGCCGAAGAGGGTGAAGAACAACCAAATCTTTAACAAGGAGATGATAGGTTTATAAAGGCCCTAAATAGGGTTAATGAAAGACAACATTTTAATCCACCTGATTATGATGGAAAGTTGGATTCAGATGAACTAATTGGTTGGATCACAAAGATAGAAAAATACTTTGATTATGAAGGAACAAATGAAGATAATAAATTATGCTTGTACGAAATTGAGAGGACATGCATCCTTATGGTGGGAACATTTGCAGACTGATAGACAAAGAAGAGGAAAGGATAAAATTAAGTCATGGGATAAGATGGTGAACATGTTGAAAGCTAAGTTTTTACCTATTGACTACCAAGTAAGTTTGTTTAGGAAGCTGCAAAACCTAAAGCAAAAGGATTTTAGTATGAAAAAGTATACCGAAGAGTTCTATAGATTGGATATTAGATCTAGACATACTGATTATGATGTTGAGAGGGTTGCAAGGTACTTGAATGGATTAAAGACATCTAGTCAAGATGAGATCATTTTGGTTAAATTGAAAGGTGTGGATGAAGCTTACCAATATTCCCTTAAAGCTTAGGATAAATTGAACAAGAGACAAGAGCAAAGACAAAGAGGAAGAGGTGGAATATTTTAGAGGAAGAACTTCAGTGGTGGAAGAACTTATTTAGATTATAGTAAAGGAAAGGAAAATTTCAAAGAGGAGAATTCATACCAAAGAGATGATAGAAATTTCCAGAGAGGAAGTGGATCACATAGTTATAGAAAAGATGACAAAAGAGTGTTCAGAGGAACTTGCTTCAAGTGTGGAGGAGAAGGAAATTGATCCTTTGAATGTACCCAAGGAAGTTCAAGTAAGAGGACTGAGAGAACTGGAAGAAATGCTTTTGTGAAAGAAGAATCCAAGGAACTATTGAACCAGCCTAAAGATAGAGAAGCCTTAATGGTAAGGAGAGTCCTATATCATGAGGAACCAGACCAAGAGTCATTGCTGAGGAGAATTTTGTTCAAGACAAGATGCATAGTTGAGGGGATATGTTGCAAAGTGATTATTGACAGTGGTAGTTCAAACAACCGAGCCTCTGAAGAACTAGTGAGAAAATTGAAGTTACAGAGATTGAAGCATATAAATCCTTATTATATTGCATGGATAAAGGAAGACCATAAGGTACTGGTAAGTGAACAATTCCTAGTGAAATCAAAGATAGGATCTTACCATGATGAAGTTCTTTATGATGTCAGCCTATGGATGTGTGTCATATCTTGTTGGGAAGACCTTGTTAGTATGATAAAAAATATTTTCATGATGGGAGAAAGAATAGATATACTACTGTTGCAAATGGGATGAAGCAAGAGTTGTTTCCTTTAGTTGAGACTATTAAGAATGAGAATTGTACTAGTGTTAGAGTTTGTTTGGTTGAAGAAAGGAAATTCTTGGATGGCCTGAAAAATGATAATGTGTGTTATGCTTTGATTCCTAAGAAGTCTGATATAGAATTGGTAGAAAAATATCTAAAGAAATAAATAAATTATTGAATGAATATGAGGATATAATCTCAGATACTGTGTCTGATGAATTTACACTTATGAGAAGTATTAGTTATTACATGGGCCTAATTCCTAGAGTGAGTTTACCAAATAAAGTGGCATATCAGATGACACCAATAGAGAATAGGGAATTGAATAGACAATTGTTGAAGAAAGGTTTGATAAGGGAGAGTTTGATTACTTGTATAGTACCCGCATTATTAACACAAAAGAAGAATGAAGAATGGAGGATGTGTACTGATTCTAGAGCCATTAATAGGATCATAGTGAAGTACCATTTTCTTTTTCTTAGGATGGATGATATAATGAATTTTTTTAAGTGGAGCCACATATTTCACAGAGATAGACTTGAAGAGTGGATATCATCATATCAGAATCAAAGAGTGAGATGAGCGGTAAACTACATTCCAGTTAAATGAAGGAATGTATAAATGGTTGGTGATGCCCTTTGGATTGAATAATTCACCGAGTACTTTCATGAGGTTGATGAATGAGGTATTGAATAAGTTCTTGGGTAAATTTGTGATTTTTTATCTTGATGACATTATAATTTTTAGTAAGAGTAAAGAAGATCATTTGCTGCATCTAAGACAAGTGTTGCAAATATTAAGGGAGGAGAATTTTTTGATGAACATTAAGAAGTGTTCTTTCATGAGAGAAGAGATAGTGTATTTGGGATTTGTGATATCTATAGAAGGATTAAAGATGGACCTTGAGAAGGTTAAAGAAATCACAGAATGGCCAACACTTGTAAGTGTTGGGGAAGTGAGATCATTCAATGGATTGGAAATTTTTTACCAAAAGTTTATTAGAAATTTTAGTTTGGTTTGTAACCCTATGACTGAGATAATGAGAGGGGACAAAAAATAATACTTAGAGGATGTGTGGAGCACAAAGGAGATTTGAGTTGTTGAAGAAGAAGGTGACTGAGAAACTTGTGTTAGCCTTACTTGATTTCAATAAAATTTTTCAAGTGGATTGTGATGTGAGTGGAAATGCAATTGGGGAAGTGTTGATTCAAGAAGATAGACTAATTTCTTATCTTAGTGAAAAGTTGAATGATGCCAAGAGAAGATATTCAACTTCAATTAGGAATTTTATGTGACACAGTCAAGTATGGAGGACCCAGTTAAGGACTTTCCACACTTGCAGCCAAACACCAACACAACGGAATAACACAACACCAAAACCAGATCTAAAAGAAAATAGCTATCTTTATTCATCCATAATTGATTACATGCAATGTGCCAGGATGTAAGGCCTTCCTGGTTACGACCAATTACAAAGCAAGAAATAGTTCTAAAAGATCATGCAGGATCCAACATATCTCTCAGCTAGTCCAGGTCTGTAACACTACAGGACACTAGTAGGAACTCCAAGAAAGATCTAAGATTGTGCTCGCAAGCCACCAAGCAATCCTCTTGTTCCTAAGATCGCAAGCTACTAACTCTTCTCTGTCTCCAAATCTCTACTCTTACTCCCCAAACAACTACCCAAGCACCCTCTTAAATACTAATCTTCAGCCACAAGTCAACTGGATGAAACAATTAACTCCTACAAACAAATATTAAATGCAATACAATTCGGCTCTCAAACAACCTTACAATTATTAAATTTAACATGTCAGCCTCCAGATCCACATAGGAGAATGTGACATCAGCTACCAATATTAAATGTACCAAGTTAGCCTCCCAAATATCCAAGAACACCCGTCGGTAAGCCAAACTATCAAGTGCCAGGAAATATATTGAGAAAACATACCAATTGAGCTCCACAAGCATTACCGAGCACTAGAAATGCCAAGTCTCCTTCAATGACCGAGCTTCCTTCAGCGACTGAGTCCTCCAACAACTGAGCCATTTCAATGACTGAGAAATAGACATGAACACTGAGACCCTGTTGGTAATTGAACACCGATCAACAAAACACCAAGTCACCGAGTGACCATCATCCACTGAGATCCACCAGAACTTCCAACTAAGAATCACCACCAAGATCACCGAGCTCCATCGGTGAAGCAAAACAAACTTTGACTAATAATTATCACCCAAATAATTGAGTAAAAGAATGTCTATGCAGAGCTCATCCACCTCCTCGACTGAGTGCTAGAAAATCACAAGGAACCAAACAAGAAGCTAGAATGCCACTATATCAGATTCCTAGGGTACAAAGAAAAGTGTGTCCCACACTTTCTCACCAAAGGGAACATTTGAACAACACCAACTCCACTTCATCTTCACCAAAGGTTTCCACTCCATCACAGGAAAGAGAACCAATCTTCCACTCAACCAATCAACATGTCCAACATCTTGAACAAGCTGAGCCTTCAACCCATCACCAAGGATCAAGAAAGAATCCCATCTCAGAATCTCATCACAAGACTTATCACTGTCAACCAGTGACTCAAGTCTACAACCAACAAACAACATCTGCACCTTAGCATTGAACAAAAGCAATTTAGTAACACCATCATCACAAAGGTTTTTCACAATAGGTAACTCCTCATCAATAGCAACCCAGTTAGGCAAAACTAGATGCTCTGTAATTTCCATGTTAGGCACAACTGACTAGACATGAAAACCAATCTTCTCACCAGCTTCAACAAGGTCAACAACATCGTTAGTAAGCATAGGTAACTCAGCAACAACCACAATTTTCTCTATAAGTTTCATGTCAGACTCCACCAACTAAACATCAAAACTAATTTCACATACCTCCGCATGTCTTCTCTCTTGGACCAATCTTCTAACAGGCCAAACAAATTTCTTCCAGATTGGCATGTTCCAACTCTAGTAAGATTTACAAATCTCAACAATACTTTCCTTCACAAGGTTATCAACCTAGTTCTCCACACGGCTCAACAAATCCGTTTCCTACCGAGAAAACCTTTCAAAAATCTTTACTTCCACCACATCACAGAGATTTGCAATTGCACCAGGGTTCAATCCTCTTAGAGACATCTCTAAAGATCTTTGAAAACCCTCTGCAACAAACCCAACACCGACCACCTTGTGACAACCTCCGAGTTGTATGCAAGTCAGATCGTAACTTGCCACCTTGCATGAACAACTAGGCCACAATTTCACAAGTTTAGTAACATGGATTTGCAACTCAAATTGCACACAATCTCTTCGCCAATCTTTCTCCAAACAAGACCAACTAGCTCTGATACCACTTGATGCAGTCAAGTATGGAGGACCCATTTAACAACTATCCACACTTGCATCCAAATACCAACACAGTGGAATAACACAACACCAAAACTAGATCTAAAAGAAAACAACTATCTTTATTCATCCACAACTGATTACATGCAATGTGCCAGGCTGTAAGGCCTTCCTAGTTATGACCAATTACAAAGAAAGAAATAGTTCTACAAGATCACTCAGGATCCAACACATCTCTCAGCTAGTCCAAGTCTGTAAAACTACAGGACACTAGTAGGCACTCCAAGAAAGATCTAAGCTTGTGCTCGCAAACCACCAAGCAATCCTCTTGTTCCTAATCTTGCAAGCTACTAACTCTTCTCTATCTCTAGATCTCTACTCTGACTCCCCAAACAAATACCCAAGCACCCTCTTAAATACTAATCTTTAGCCACAAGTTGGTTGGATGAAATAATTAACTCCTACAAACAAATATTAAATGCAATACAAGTCATCTCTCAAACAGCCTTACAACTATTAAATTTAACATGTTG
Source organism: Chamaecyparis obtusa (assembly GCA_027943335.1). Classification (NCBI taxonomy): domain Eukaryota; kingdom Viridiplantae; phylum Streptophyta; class Pinopsida; order Cupressales; family Cupressaceae; genus Chamaecyparis; species Chamaecyparis obtusa. The sequence goes on along the minus strand of BSBK01005139.1, from coordinate 507,094 downwards.
GCCTCCAGATCCACATAAGAGAATGTGACATCAGCTACCAATATTAAATGTACCAAGTTGGCCTCCCAAATATCCAAGAACACCCGTTGATAAGCCAAACTACCGAGTGCTAGGAAATATACTGACAAAACATACCAATCGAGCTCCACAAGCGTTACTGAGCACTAGAAATGCTGAGTCTCCTTCAATGACTGAGCTTCCTTCAGTGACTGAGTCCTCCAGTGATTGAGCCACTTTAGCGATTGAGAAATATACATGAACATTGAGACCCTGTTAGTAATTGAAGATGAAGAAGTTCAGAACGTGTAATATCTTGAGGAAGTTCAATTCCTGGAATGCATATGAAGTGGAGTCATCAGATGATATGGATATTTCACCTCTATTCAATATTGCAAATTTGTATAAGTATCATGAACCAGATTTTCACAATGGTGATGAATTGACAACTGTTGAGAAATAGTATCCTAATAAAAAAATGGATGAAATAGAAGAGATTTTGGATAGCTAAATTGGTAGAAGTACAAGGGGTAGATAGTATAAAGAGTATCTTATCAAATGGAAAGACAGATCAGTGGGGGATTTTTCATGGATTATCAGACTGAGGTTAACTATCTTGGTTTTCCCTTAGTCCCAAGAAAGTGAAAGTCTCACTTTTCAAACAACCTCAGGTGTCTAATGCAAGAGCATCTTGGGTTCTTGGAAATCTTAAATCAACCAAAAATATTTGTTTTTTGTTTTCCTTTCAGTTCAACCCCCAAGTTACTTTCAACATTCATTCAATTTGGATATTTTTTAGTTGTGAACCTTATGGTGTGTTCCTAGAATCTTTTTGAACCTTCTCCAAGTTTCACATCTGATTTGGTTGCTTTACATATGAGATCTTATAGATTCTTGGAGGGACTTAACCATTCTTCACATTTCACAGCCAGTTTGTGGTTTTTGATCTCGCAAATGCATTTTTTGATCAACGAAGCTTAATGGTGCATTTCTCGATGTTATTACATTTGTGGTTGACCTATTTGAGGGACCATGATTCATGTTCCATCAATTGAAGGGAGATCCTTATGATTCAAGGGTCTTGACCTATATTTGTAATACATTTTCTTCCAATTAGGAAAATTAATTTTCCTTAGGATGACCTGAGGCATGTGAAGGATTTACAAACTCTTGTAATTAATCCCTTGGGGTATCATAGAGAAAAAAGAAGAAGGGAGAACTTTTAGAGCGTAGTAGATTGAGTTTAGATTAGATAGTATGAAAAGATAACCTATAAAAGGCTCATGAAGAAGGCCTAAATGCTTGGATTGTAGGATTGCATGTATAAGATCCATTGTACTTGATTATTTGGTAAAAAGAAGGTTGATCTTGCATTTATCTCAAGTATTTTACGTATTGTTTCCATTGTGTGACTCGTGCTACAAGGATTGGACCAATCTCTTTGAGTTCTCTTCCTCCTTGACTGTATCACTATGCTAGACTTAAAATATTTTAATAATTCCATAATTATTCTAATAGAGTTAGTCAATTTCCAATTTGGAGCGTTCTTAGATCTCAATGCATTAATACTAATGATCAATTCACCTTAAATTTCTAAATTCTTAATATCTAAATCTTTGCATAACAACAATCATTTAGTTAATGCACTTATCTCAGCCATATTATTAGTAGTTACTCCTAGAGGCCTTTCCAAATGTACAACTTTAGACACATCCCAATGATGGATAACACAAACTATACCTATTTTTCCATGGTTGTCTCTAGAAGTCCCATCAAAATTAAGCTTATACCACCTTTTAGCTAGAGGAATCCATTTACATTCTTTCCTCTTCTCTATTACAATTCGCCCTCCTTCTTCTATATGAGAAAGGATCTTGAGCCCAATCCACTTTCCTCTAAACTTGTCCTCCCTAAATGTAAAGGAAATATCCTTCCATTGAATGCTCCCCAATCTATTGTTAGCGACCTCCACTATAGATGCTTCTATTTTGTTGGTTAGTTGCATTGGAGTCATATGTTGTTCTTTAACTATTGTTCTATTTCTTTCTTTTCATACCTCCCATAAAAGTATGGATGGAGAGATGGTTTATAATAACCCATAGGTACTATATCTAAGATGCATTTTCCATTCTTTAAGGAGATCAAGAAAGTTTGTAGGCAATGCAGTAACCCAATTCAATTTATTTAATAACTATAACTAGCAATGTTGCACAAAATCCTAATTTAACATTAGGTGGTCAAAAAATTCTTCCTTCTTATCACATAGAGGATACCTGATAGGTCCTTCATACCCATATCTACTAAACCAATCTATTTTTAATATTCTATTTTGCACAAAAAACTCATAAGAAGGTTCCTTCTTTGGGTAAACATGGACTATCCCAGCAAAGTTTTATGGGAAAACCAAGTGTAGGATCTTGTCCTTTGCTAAGATACATGTATCCTTCTCTTACATTATATTCACCATTCTTGGCCCCTTTCCAAATTATATAATCCTCTCCTTTACTGAAAATCACTTCTCTGCTATGTAATATGTCTCTTACCATCTTGATTTCTTCTCTAGGGATGTTTGCATTGTCCAAAGACTTCCAACACCATACAAGGGTAGGATCTTCACATTTTAGGGTTATATAATCTTTAACATTTCTTCCAAAGTCTCTTTCTATTATCTCAATAATATTCTCATTTTTAAAAAGGTTTACTATAGAGGGGTAATCCCCCTGAGAATCCCTCAAAAAAGGGCCTTCCCTCCATCCATTATGTTCCCAGATAGCTGTTATGTAATTAAATTCCTATAGCTAATAAGAAAGTTCCATATTCTTGAACCTTTAGGGGGAGAGACAGTTCTAAAAATACTAATTGGGTCATTGGGATTTAAATATTTGCTTCTTAGTATTTTGATCCATTTCAAATCTAGTTTCTTGTACATTTTCCAAATCAACTTAGCTCCTAAAGCTTGATTTTTTTAGCTATATTTCTAATACCTACTCCCCCTTCCTTTTTGATTTACAAATCTTATTCCATGCCATTAATGGAAATTTATTTTTCTTTGTAGCGCCGTGCCAATAAAATGTTCTAATTTTTCTATCCAATTTATCTCTAACTCATGTTGTTAGAGGGATGCATGATATTTGGTACTAGGGTATGGTAGATAGGACTATTTTCATCATTACTATTCTACCAACCAGAGACAAACCTTTACCTTTCCATGACTATAATCTATCATCTAACTTAGAGAGCACATTGTCCCAAATTTTTGGGGATCTATTACCCTTTTCTAGGGGTAATCCTAAGATTTACATGGCAGCTCTCCCTTTTTAAAGCCTAATATATCAATGATATCTTTTTCCATATTAATCTTTGTATTAAAAAAGAAGATTTCAAAATTTTCATTACTAACTTCTTGACCTAATTCTCTTGAGTACCATTCCAAAATGGTCTTAAAGTTTTTGGCCTCTTGTTTACTACTTTCTCCAAACATCAAGGTATCATTAGCAAACTGTTGATGAATTATGAATAGGAGATTAGTAGTTACCTTGATTCTCAATATATTACCTAACTCCTATAACCTTTATATGGTTCTCCCTAGTGTCTTCATCATAATGATGAAAACAAAAGAAGGGATATGATCTCCTTGCCTTAGCACCCTATAAATTTCAAAGAACCCTTATGGATTGACATTAACAAGTATTGACATTTTGGGTGTTGAGATACATTCAAAGATCAGATTGATCCATTTTTTAGTGAAGCCAAAGGCTTCCATACACTTGCACAAAAATATCCAATCTACTTTATCAGAGGACTTCTTAATATTTAATTTTACTAACATACTTGGTTTTTTATTATGTTGTACTAAATGTATAGCTTCTTGAGCTATACTAACACCATCATAAATAGATCTATTTGGCACAAAAACTGTATGTTCTTCTACTACTATTCTAGGTAAAAGCTTCTTCATTCTATTAGCTAAAGCCTTTTCCATTACCTTATAGATGGTATTACATAGGGATATAGGTCTGTAATCATTTAAGATATTGATTTCTATTTCTTAGGAATGAGTTATTTAAAAAAGTGTGGTTTATCTCTTTTAGAAATATACTAGAATTCCTAGCACCCTCCAAAGAATCTACCATCTCATTCCTAAGGATTTGCCAACACTTCTGAAAAAAGAAAGAAAGAAATCCATCTGGACCAGGTGCCTTATTTGGGTGAAGTTGGTTTAAAGATGATTCAATTTCTTCTTTTGTAAATTTTCACATTAGCATTTTATTCTTCTCTACTATTATGAGACTAGGGATATTGTCTAGAAAACTTGACTGATATATTAAATCCAAACCTTCAGTCCCTAATAATCTACCCATAGATTCTTTTAATTTAATAATTATTTTCAGATTATTTCTGATCTTAGGACTATTATGGAAAAAAAATAGTATTCTTATCACCTTCCAACAACCATGTAGCTCTAGATTTTTTATGCCAAAATATCTCTTATTTGGATATAATATCCTCATATTTGCATAATAATTCTTTTTCGTTTAGATAGTTGTCTTGATTCATTCATTTTTTTATTACCTCATTCAATTTTTACATCTCTTTTTCTAGTTGATCTTTGATCTCAAAAATATTCTTGAAATGTTCTTTATTCCATTTTAATAGATTTATTTTGATAACTTTTAATTTGGTAACAAAAAAGAAGTTTAGAACCAGTCACCTTCACCTCCTTCAACCATTTCTCTATCATTTCAATAAAATTATTACTCTTCATCCACATCATTTCAAATTCAAAAGGGCATCTTTTTGGTTTCAGTTCATCTAGGATTGTCAACTAAACTTCACATAGGAGAATCTTGGGTTCTTTGCAATCTTGCATCAACCAAAAATAGCTTGTTTCTTTTTGTTCCTATTCCCGGTTGACAGTTTGGTTCACTGATTTCTCATCTTGAGGAGATTATGGTTGTGGCCTTGGAATCATGTTCTAAACTCTATATAGTTCCCATCTCTCAGATTACATCTCATTTAGTTTAGTTCTATTCGAGTTATCTTCTCTATGGCTCATGTTCTATTCTTGGTTTCCTGCTCATGGTGACCATGTTCAACGGTCACATGTTCATGTGTTTCTTGTGTTGCAATTATTGTTGCTTGTTGAATACCTATCTTGGAATCATTTCTAGTGATCACACCATGTTTGGATCATGGAGCAACATGTTTGGACTATTTTGGTTGCTTCAGGTAGCATGTTCTTTTTTTCCTGAGCCAACCTTGATGATTTTGGTTGCGTTCATTGCTCGTTGATTGTTGGCATGTGCGATCTTGGTGCATGTTTGAAGGATCTTGTGTAGAACTATATTTTTGGTTGCACCTTCTTATGTTCTCCTCGGTGGTTGTTTGGTTTGTTTTAGGGCCGACCCTTATTTATTTGTAAACATTTCATTGGAGATATAACTCTTTGCCGACCCTTGTTGTGTGGTTGGGTATATGTACTCAAATTGTCGTAATTATGTAAAAAAAACTCTTAGAGGATAGTAGTTTGGCTAATCATGAAGTACTGAGCTTTCAGATTGAATTCATTTGTATGTGGCCTAAACCGGGAAGGCCTTATAACTTGGCATGCATGATGTATCTATTTGGTTAAATGAATGATCTAGCTTTCTCTCCCTCTCTTTTCTGTATTTTTGCTTCTGTGTGTGTTTAGCTGTGAGGTTGGACATCCCATCTTGGGGTACTCCTCCTTGGTGTTGCATCAGAACTAGAAAGTGATCAAATCCTAACATCGGGAGGATTTAAGAACTAAAATTAAAATGGAAATCTGTAAGATTACCTCTGAATAAGAACCTATCCATTTTTTCTACAATTTGACTAAAACTAGATCTTTTTTTATTCGAAGTGAAGGTACCATTATCTATTTCTATATCTATGATGTCACTATGGGTGATATGATTTCTAAAGTCTACTAAGGATTGTGGTTCATTTTTGATGCCTGTTTCTTTTTTAGTAAGATTCGAAAGGTAATTAAAATCACCACCTAGGAAACTCACCCCATTCAGGAAATTTTCTAGTTGGTTTCTTATTTCCTCCCATACTTCTCTCTTCTTATGGTTTGGAGTGGCTACACGTACATTGAAAAGTAAGAATGAAAGATTATTCTGTATACTTTTAACTGCTAAATAAATCCAATTTTTGCATTTATGAATTATTTCAATTGATACTCTCCTAGGATTCCAAACCAAACACAAACCTCCCGAAGCACTATCTGGATGAACTGCCTCCCATTTCCAACCCCCTATCTGCCTGCTAAATTCCTCTAATTCATTTTTGTCCAACGTAGTTTTTTGAATCGATATTATTTCTGCATTGTTTGAAAAGATGCAACATTTTACTATCCACTGCTTGTTAGGGGAATTCATGCCCCTAACATTCCATGTGATAATCTTCATGGTGACTTGGGAAGGAACTTCCCCTTCCCTAAATTTAATAGTGAAGTGATATTGGTCTGATCTACAACAACACCTTCTTTGTTTCTTAGTTCTGATATATATTTCCTACCCCTCTTCTTAGGGGAAATTGCACAATCTAGTTTAGCTTGACTAGGGTGCCAATAAGTAGTCCCAAATTTTCTAAATTATCCTCAACCTTGACCATATCTTCACTTTCTTGTTTGAATCTTTATCTCCTTTATTAATTCTATTAATTGTTGAATTTTTTTCAAATTCTTCCCTCCTGCTTCTATATCTTCAGCTTCTAGGTGGCCTTCATCATTAGTGTCTTCCCATAACCCATAGGAATCTTTAAGATCAACTAGCATATTCTCCACAATAGTCTCTTCTTCTTCATTTTGTTGATTAATCCTAATATCCTCTACTTGATCTACCCCTTCCATGGCATCTTTAGTGTATCCCCCCACCACCCTTTCATCCTCTTTTTGGCCAATATTGTTGTCACTCACTTCCAAAATTGCCTAGCTTTCTCTATTAGCAACGTGTCTACCTTCCTCCTCCTTATTCAAGCACTCCAATTATTCTCTTACTTATTCATGTATGGAATAGGTTTATGCTAGAAGATGATTCATAATGACCATTTTTTTAGCAATTTTTTTACAAACTTCTTCCTTACCCAAACTTAAGATGGTTTCTTTGTCCTTTGAATTCCTATCTTACTTTTGCATGTCTTGTGTTTCTGCAAATACTGACACCTTAGATGGCATGCTTCCAATGTTACCAACTCTATCTAGGACAAACACCTCAGGTGGCATGATTCCAATATTACCATCTCTATCTTGGCCAGTTATGGAATATTGAGGCTTATCCTCATTGTTGTTGACAAGAATTTCAAATCCTCCTCCATCATTTTTAAGACTAATATGTACATTTGGGTCTGTTTTATATTTAAGAGAGTTTTGAGCTTGATGTTATTTCTTTTTAGCAATGATCTTCTCTCCCAGTTGTAACCTACTAGGCACCTTAACCCTATTGTCAATAATGGGACCCAAATAAGATTTCAGGCTAATGATAAAATTTCCATACCCATTTGATACATCTAGATCACCTAGGGTTCTAGAGTTGGTATCAGTTTCAAATAAGATTTTAATTTCACCTATATCATAGTCTAGTTTTTCATATCCTAGAAACTTTCCCAACTTTTTGCCTATAATTTCAAGAATTTTATCATCTAAAAGTTCTACAGGGAAATATCCTAGGCTAATCCACCTTGGGAGTCTAGATGTCTTATGTATTTTAGCATTAAAATTTGGGTACCAATTAAAGAAATGAAAATAATATCCATTAAAAATCAGTGGCTTCCTTGATAGTAATTTGTTCTTAATATCTATACTTTTATATTCTACCAATTAAAATTTTTTTTCAAGGTGAGTGATACTTACCTGCTCGGGAAGAGATTCTTCCCACCATTTTTCCATATCCTTCCTTTGTAAGATTGGATCACCCCACATAGCTAATAGCCCCAATCTTTCATATCTAGCATAGATCAACTCAATAATATGTGAATTGATGACTACTGATACCCTATCTATTTTAGTTAACTCCATATTGATTTCAGGCAACTTATCTGAGTTTATTTTAGAATACCCTAAATTTGGGGCATCTCTTTTGTCAGCTATCTTTGTTTTTTTTTCTCTATTTTGGGCGTTGTGATGCTTATGATGAACTCCTAGGGAATTTCTTAAACTTATTTCTTTTATACCCAAATTAATACAATTAGCATCAATTGCAAAGGGCGGGATCAAAGATGAAATAGGAATCACCCAAATCTTATCTAGGTTTTGCTTAGCCAAAGGGATGCCAAAATTCAAAGTTAGAGTTCTTACTTTTTCCTTTTACATTTGAATCCCATGGCTGGTCTAAAATCCTCCACACATTTCAGGTGAATTCCCACTCAAAATATTCTTTCCCTCCATGGGTCTCAGATAAACATTTTGGTAGTTTACCTCCTTTCTAGGGAAGATTTGATGCTTGGAAAATTTTGATTTGATGTCAGATTGCGCATCAGAAAAAGGAAGATGATTTATTTTATTAATCACATGCCTATCTTTCTTGCCTGTAACAATATGCTATTCTCCATTACCTAAATTGGAGGAAGAACAAACTTTAGGAACATAAAATTTAGTAGATCACATAATGTCTTCACATGTTCAGAGAAGAGCAATTATTATCAATTATAACACAATATATTTTTATGTATATATAAAAGATAGATTAAATTAAAATAATAAGATAACAATAGGTCTCCATGTTGTTGCTTAGCTTATTTTCACTAGTAGTAGCTGCTTACTTTTAAGTAGTGTCTTAAATATTATTTTTAAGTCAAATTTTTAGTCATTTATGTTGCAAATAAATTTGAAAACAAAATTGTAGGCAAATAAAAAGGAGTTGGAAAAAAAATGGTGAAGACATGTGTCACTTTTTTCAATAAGCAGTTGTTGCTTATTTCCAACCCCTCTTTTTTCCCCACAACTTGTTTTCATTTGCTAAAAAATAGTTGCTCCATAGAAATAGTAAAAGATTCTAAATTTTCCTTTTCCCACAATTTTTATTTTTTATGGGAACATTAAACTGCTTAAATTTAAGCAAAAAAATTATTTAAGCAGGAGCATGGGACATGATATAAGACAATATATTTATAATGTAATGTTAATTATAATATAAAAATATAACATTTTTTATTATAGTAATTTTACGTATTGAAAACAAATATATAATAAAAAATAAAAAATAACATAATAATAATAATAATAAATATTTTTATAATTATTATAATAGTATTTTTTATAGTTTTTTTAATATTACAAATATTTATTATTATAATATTATTTATTTATTATTTGAATATTACCTTTTTAGTTATATGTATATGTATATGTATATGTATATGTGTATATATATATATATATATATATATATATATATATATATATATATATATATATATATGTATGTATGTGTATATGTATATGCATATGCATATGTATATGTATATGTATATGTATATGTATATGTATATGTATGTGTATGTGTATGTGTATGTGTATATGTATATGTATATGTGTATACATGTATATGTATATGTGTGTATATATATATATCATAGTATTTGTAATTATTTTAAGTTTTTATTTTATTACAAGTTATTAAGTATGCTATGATTGTAAATATTGATGAAACATATTGTAACACAAAGTTTAAAAATATTCTAAAATGATTCCAGGGATTCGTGCTTTACGTTTTCATAAATGTGGCATCTCTACACTTTGAGAGACCTTTTTTCCAAATCTCTACTATGAATCTTCACTCTCAAGATGACCTTCACGTTCAGATTCATCTTTCTCACCCAGATCGACAAAATTTTGACTTGGTGGTCTCGACTTTGCCTCTGAATGTGCTTCACAAGCTTGGCATACATTTTGTCAAACCATAGTGGAAAGACTAGAAGTGGTTCTTGTGTACTTAATTTTGTAACTACAAGCCCAAGATGGGCTACCAATGGCAGGTTCCCCATCTGCCAATGGTCTCCACCCTCAACTAGCATTGGCATTTATAGTCTTCTCAAAAAACTTAGCAGCTCAGATTCCTTAAGGTCTGGTCTTCCATTGTTGAACCCAAGGTGGCTCACTTCTCCTGATGTATTCTTTTCCAAGGTTTTCCCTTGGGTTGTAGGCTTCAACATTTGGGGGTGTTGGATCCTTGGTGCCCTTTCTATGGGCAGCCCGATACTTTCAACCACATTTTCTAGTTTTGTAGAAGAGCTCAACAGTATTGGACTTGGATTGATGATTTTTTCTATCCTTTTTGGCCTGAACCCTTTTCCTAGCATATGGTTTTGTTGGGAGATTCTCCCAAGCTTCCCTCCAAATTTATATAGGTATGGCATGCTTTCAAGATGGAAATCCTCTTCACTCTTTGGAAGGATAGAAATGTTGTTATTTTCACTCACAACTTTCTTTATATTAATATTTCAATGTACACTAAAGCATGCATATCTAATAATGTGATGTTATAGATTCAGGTTCAAGCCAATAAAGTGACTCTCAAAATGGCCCACTTGCAAGAATTACTTCAGCATTGGGGTAATGCCCATTGTACAATTGCTAGAGTTCCGTTGGATATTTTTGCTTCTAGTGACAGATCTCCGCCCCGTGGGTGCTACCACAGTTCGAGTTCCTTCGCCTACCACTCACAGACATTGTGTTCCTAGGCCCCTCACCACTCCTCTAGCGGGGGAAGAGATTCTTGGAGGTGTTGTTCACTTTCTCCACCCTGTGGTAGTTCATCCCGTGCTTGGCCATCTGACAGTGAATCGGTGATGCTCCCGCCGTTCCAAGTGGCTCTGGATAGCTGGTTGATAGAGGTGATTCTAGTTGGCCCACTTCTTCCAAGTGGTTCTCACAGCTTGCTTTGGCTATTTCCTTGACCAAAAAAGAAGTAGAAGAAGAAGATAAAGCTGAAGATGGATGGTCCCTTTTAGACCCAAATCCAAGCCCCACTAATGTATGGGGTAACAAGGATGATCAAGATCCTCCTTCCTTAGCTGGTACTACTCTAGTGGCTTGATGTGGAGTTAGTTTATGGGTTTGGCCCTTATTTTTTTGTTGTTGTCATTGTTGTCTAGGCTTAGTCCCATTTGAAAACTCAATATCTCATAGGGTGATTTCATATCCCCCAACTTTTTTTAATGAATATGTACTTTTATTACTAAATTAATAGAAATGACTATTCATAAAAAATATTATAATTATCATTTTTACTAATTATATTATTATTATTTAAATAAAAGTCCAGCAAGAGCCACTAAAATATTTATTTATTAATAATAAAAAGTTTTACATCAGTCCCGGTTCAAGGGAGCGTAGTGACATGAAAGAATCAGGAATAAAATATTTGGTTGTAGCCTAGATAAGAATAATAAAAACTAAACATGATTACAATAGAATGACACATTGCCAAATCGAAGTACAAACACTAGGAAGAAGTCCACTAGGGGCTAGAGAAAAGCTCATCTAGATTAGTAGTAAGCTCATCCAAAGTAGGAGAAACCAATGAAACAACAAGAGTAGGAGCATCAACTAGAGGAGATGGAGCAACCAGAAATGAAGAACCACCATAATTTCTTTGCAAAAACCTTAAGAGACTCATAAGTGTCATTGGCCTGCACAACAGAACAAAGAGAAGCCAACAGATCTTGAAGAGTAGATTGAGACATAAAATCATGAAGTAAGGAAAAAAAAAATGTCTAGTCTATAATATGAGAAAAGGTGCAATAGAACATTAATATGTACACAACACAGATTGATAAAGTAATAGAAAAGGTAGCCAAATAACTGCCACTTTGCAAAGAACCTACAAAAAATTGAACCCAAAGACCACACATAATGTAGCATGGAGACAAACACCAAAATTAATCCCAACAGAAGCAAGATAATCCACCAAAAAATAACAGATATCACTATCACCACACCTCCAAACTACCTTTCTAGTAAGGAGAAATTTCAAGTACTTCACTACCAAACTTAACTTAAGATACCAATGCCCTATTGAATTAAAAAAAATCTTCATTTTCTTTAGAGTAATCATAGATCACCGCATGGATGTGGTGGATAGAATGCTAATATGCATGAATATATAAACTTCAACCTCCACATATCGTGAGATGCCACACAAATGACCAAATTGATAGGATCTGATCAATGCAGTGGCTTGTGAATAATGCCCAAACACAAAAGATGGATATGTATAACAGACCAAAGATGCACTGATATATTCGTAAGACAAGAGCCATATATACTCACATATAAGAGATCAACAATGATAGTTTCTATGAGAAGAAGATGCTATCGAAGAAATAAATTAATGACAATACAAGTACGCACATGGGTCCAAAAGATTACAATATACTCAAAATGATTCCCATAGAGCATTAGTCAATTATTGAAATATGTATTAATCTTCACCATATAGGACCAAACTCGAAATCTATCTAAATCGAAATCTGAAAATTTGTGTCCATATTTATATTTAAAATTAACAAAAATAAAAATAAATTTATTAAACAATAGAATTAATCAATATCACAACTAAATTTATGCAATTTTTTTTTTAATAATTTATATTAATATTAAAATCGTAAAAAATATTTATAATTGAACATTAAAAAAATAAATTTTATTTTTAAGAGATTGTAAATTTATTATAAAACCTTATGAAAATTACATTATCATTCAACTTATAAAATATTATAACCTATTAAAATTTTTACTAATATAAATTATATTGGATCTAACTTTATATTAAAAACTTCAAATCTTAATTAATACAAAATACAATAAAATTTTGACGCACACAAATGGGTTTATGTCCTAGAATTTTAGCAACTACAATGGATTATTGACTGCTAGATCTGAACATTACAAATGGTTGAATAAGTGGAAAAACTGATTTTGTTGTACAACTAGAATATATATACTTACATATATATAATACGCTGAGAGTAATCCTTCTCGAGGGGCCTATTGCACCTTGCAATTTGAAAAAAATAGGCATCTCGAGAAGGATTAATCTCATCGTATTATATATATATATATATATATATATATATATATATATATATATATATATATATATATATATATATATATATATATATATATATATATATATATATATATATATATATATATATATATATATATATATATATATATATATAAGTATATATATGCTAGTAGTAGTCACAACGCAACATGGAAGACATTTTATGATTTTTAATGTTTATATATGGCGGTAAAATTAAATTGTTAGGGAAACAATTAGGTTTAATGTTATAAAATCAAATAAAAAATTAGTAGTAGGGTTATGGTTAAAAATTATTAAAATTATTTGAATTAGGGTAAGAATTAGGGTTAGTATGATATTTAACCTTACCATTTCACTTATGGTCAATGGTAGGGACATGGTTACAATTAATTTGAGTGGTTTCAACTTATGATAAGTATAATGTTAATGGTAAGAGTTACAGTTAGGGTTAGGGTGAGGGGTTGGGGTTAGGGTTAGGGATAGGGTGAGATTAAGGATGTGGTTAGGGATATGATGTTAGGTTTACAATTAGGATTAGTATCATATTTAGTGTAACATTAAGGTTTAAGATTAGGGTAAGCGGTTAGGGTTAGGATTACTAATACGATGAGGGTTATAGTAAGATTAATGATGGGATGTAGAGTGTTGAGTTTGGATTAGTATTAGTGTTAGAATATTGGTTAACGTTAGTATCACAAATAGGCTCAACGGTAAAATTAGGTTTGGTGTTAGGGTGTGATGTTTAAAACTTTACGAATAGTAATATGTTAAGATCTAGGGTGTGGGTAGGGTTAGGATGTAGATTTCAGACTTAGGATTAGTATCATATGTAGTGTTACATGTAGGGTTAGGGTTGGGGTTCATATTAGACTCTTCGTGATAGGCTAGTGTTACATGTAGGGTTAGGGTTGGGGTTCATATTAGACTCTTCATGATAGGGTAGTGTTACATGTAGGGTTAGGGTTAGTTTAAGGTTGTGTGCAGTGTTAGGATGTACGATTTACAATTAGGGTTAAATCATATGTAGTGTTAGCTATAGGGTTAATATTAGGGTTTACGTGAGAGTAAGATTATGGACGTAGTTAGCGATGGGATGTAGGTTTTAGAGTTAGGATTAAAGTATCATAATTGGTAATACAATTTAGGATCTTGTTTAAAGTTTAACATGATAATTATCATTAATATCACATTTAATGTTAACATTTAATGTAGGGTCAATGGTAGGGACATGGTACCAACTAACTTGAACGGTTACCATATTACTCTAATTATAATGTTAACGATAATAAATTAGAGTTAGGGTTAGGGTTATTATTAGGGTGAGGGTTTAGTGTTAGGGGTAAGATGAGAGTAAGGTCATGGTTAGGGATATGATTGTATGTTTACAATTAAGATTAGTATCATCTTAAGGGTTAGTATAATCATTATGTTTACCATTTTACCTATGGTAAATGACACTTGATTATGGTTATGATTAGGGTTATGGTTTAACCTTAGGAATAGTATTATGTTAATGGTTTCAATTACAGTTATGGTTAGTATCAAGATTAATGTGTCATACTAAGGTCATGGTTTGGGATAGGATGTTATGTTTATAGTTACGCGGTGTATCATATTTAGTGTAACATTAAGGGTAAAGATTAGGGTAAGGGGGTACAGTTAGTATTAGGGTTAGTAATATGGTCAAGATTAGTAATAGTTATTGTTACATTTAGGCTAGTGTTACATGTAGGGTTAGAGTTACAATTACTTTAAAGTTATGTACAATGTTAGGATGTACAATTTATAGTTAGGGTTAAATCATATGTAGTGTTAGCTATAGGGCTAATATTAGGGTTTGCATGAGAGTAAGATTATGGATGTAGTTAGTGATGTGATGTAGATTTTAGAGAGGATTAAAGTATCATACTTGGTAATATAATTTAGGATCTTGTTTACGGTTTAACATGATGATTATCATTAGTATCACATTTAATGTTAACATTTAACTTAGGGTCAATGGTAGGGACATGGTAACAACTAACTTGAATGGTTACCATATTACTCTAATTATAATGGTAATGATAATAAATTAGAGTTAGGGTTAGGGTTATGATTAGGTTTGTATGTTTACAATTAGGATAATAGTATCATATTAAGGGTTAGTATAACTATTATGTTTACCATTTTACCTATGGTAAATGACAGGGTTATGGTTATGATTAGGTTTTAATTTTAACCTTAGGAGTAGTATTATGTGAACGGTTACAATTATACTTACGGTTAGTATCAAGATTATTGTGTCATACTAAGATCGTGGTTTGGGATAGGATATTATGTTTACAGTTATGTGGTGTATCATATTTAGTGTAACATTAAGGGTAAAGATTAGGGTAAGGGGGGTTAGGGTTATCATTAGGGTTAGTAATATGGCAGATTAGTAATAGTTACTGTTACATTTAGGCTTACGACTGGGGTTAGAGGTTAGAGTTATGGTTAGGGGTAATCTTAGGATAACTGTTATAGCAATATAATGAACATAGATAGAGATGAGGTGAATGGTGTACATGTAGGATTTGTATCATACTTGGTAGTACAGTTACAATTAGGGTTAGGGTTAGGGTTAGAGTTTTAGTAAATATTTAGTATAGTTAAGGTTCAAAAAGATGGTTCAAAGTTAGGTGTACTATTAGTATATTGGTTACATGTAGAGTTAAGGTTACGGTAAGGGTTAGACTTAATTTAACATCATGGTAAGGGTTAAGATATAGTTTTATTTTAGTTTTCATTTTAGATTTACTTTTAATACTTTATTTTATATAGTTTTAAGATTTAGTTTTAATACTTAGAGATAGGGTTAGGATAAAGGTTAGAGTTAGTTTAACATTGTGGTAAGAGTTAGGATGTAATGTTCACGGTTATGTTTAAACCAAACATAATGTTATGGTTAAGGTTAATATTTGGTTGACTCCTAGAATAAGATTAGGGATGTGCTTAGTGATTGGATGTAGGTTTTAAAGTTAGCATTTTAATATAATAGGTAGTGTGAGATTTAGGTGTAGGGTTGGAGTATTTGGTTAAGATAAGGGTTTGGTATAGTTTTATAACATTGATTAGGGTTAGGGTTAGAAGTAGAAATGTATAATATGTCCCTTATAATTAATTTCTCACATTTATTTGGCACATCCATTGAAGGAATTAATATTAAAAATATAGAGTTCAACAAAACATGTTGCAAAACCTTGCACATATAGGGGTAAACATCAGTCGAATAGTCAAAACTATTTATTTTTTATCTTGTTGATGAAACTTACATAGATGAAAGGAGAAATATAAGTCCCAATACAACTATTTAGATGAAGTAAGAAGTGTGAAAGCCAAGATACGAATGATCTAAATTAAAAAAAAATTCTTCGTAATGATGCAAGTAAATCACATATTCTTCAACGATAAAGTTGGTATTGTGACCCTTATTTGTACAATGATTGTGGTAGACTTCTTTCATCATTGACAGAAATGCATCCACTTTTGCAGATGTCTCGCATAGAACTTTCACAACATCTTCCATCTGGATTATTTCTAGTTCCTGAACATAATCAATTGATAACATTGTGTTCTCCACAACTTTGATTATATTTGTGCACGAATGTACAATTATTCTTGTATACTTGTCAAATTGGATCTCAAAGAAATCATAAATTACAAAACCTTATAAAAATTACAATATCATTCAACTTATAAAATATTATAACTTATTAAATTTTTTACTAATATAAATACTGGATCTAACTTTATATTAAAAACTTCAAATCTTAATTAATACAAAATAAAATTAAATTTTGATGCACACAAATGGGTTTATGTCCTAGAATTTCAGCAGCTACAGTGGATTATTGACTGACTGCTGGATTTGAACAACACAAATGGTTGAATAAGTGGAAAACTGATTTTGTTGTACAATTATTAGCATATGTTGAATTCATCAAATTTGTAAATATTTATTTTTATATACATCTGAAAAAAAAAGGATATTTTTTGGTGTATCTTTAAGTTTCATCAAAATACTATACTTTTTAATGGTTATTTCATCTTGGTGATGGTTCGTGGAACATGATTTGAATCATCAATTATAGCTTCACCATAAAGCTTGATTATTTAATATTTTAAATAATTGCAAAAAGTGACTTTGTTGTACCATTATTAGCATCTGATAAATTCATCATGTTGATGTCTTTTTGCAGTATGTATATACATCTGAAATCTTTTTGGACATTCTTTGATGTGTCTTCAAGTTTCATCAAAATACTATTTTTGTCTATAATCACCTTATCTTGATGACGGATCTATGATCTATTTGTCAATACTAGTAACTTCAACTCAAAATATGGTTACACCGTGTTTGAATAAATGACATAGTTTTATATTACAGCTATTAGTATTTGTTAAATTCATTCTGTCCATAAATGTCTTTTTGCATTATGCATGTGTATCCAAATCTTTCTGAACATTCTTTGGTGTATCTTCAAATTTCATCTAAATACTATCTTTTGTATGACTATTTCATTGTGATAGATCACATAATACATAAAGAAAATAAATTTAAAAATTCTGCAAATAATTATTATCGTCATTAGAGAATATATCATCATATTACTGGTGAAGCATTTGACAAATGAACTCTTAAACACTCTTCAAGATAACTAAGGATGATGGAAAACCTATAACTGTTTTGGAAGAAAACCTATGCTCTCAGAATACATACGAAGGGCAATAAGGATTGAACCTGGGTTATTTTCATGGGAAAATCCCTCTTCAATGACAAGAACACAGCCTGAAAAACCTATCTGCTTAACTGACCACCATTTTCTATAATTATAAACATCTTCATATTTCATTTACATAACAAATAGTAGTAGGAATGGTTTAGATCATCTAAGGTCCATAGTGGAAGACAGTAACATTGTATCCAATAACAGCATTTGGGCCTTGAATGGAGTGGGTGTGGGCCAAGGCATAGCCTCTGGCCATCCTGAAGTGCCCACTTCCTCCCACAACAGGAAGCTCCCTCTGATCTCTCAATACCATGTTCTTACCCACAATACTCAATGAGCTGCCTTTGAACTTTCCAGTGTCTATGGAGTAAGTGAGAGCCATGAGCAGACTGAGTTCTTCCACAGATGACATGGCATACATCCCCTGTGCCCTGCCTAACAACCTTGACTTAGGATCAGGAGTCTCAGTTAGTGGGTCATCAATAACATACAATGGACCAAAAAAGGAAGCACCTGAAGAGAAATTCATAGGAGCCTGTGGTGCCACTTGCACTGCTGTGACGTTCTCCCCCCTCACCACATCGTGCATATAAAACTGCAAATTGGTTATCTTCTTCTTCAACGTCAATTTATGACTCCCACCATTGACATTCACAATGTTGAAACAGAACAAAATGACTACTAATGCAATCAGAATACCCATTAGGCTAATCTTTCCCATGGTGTTGTTTAAGGCAGACTTAACCCACACACACAAAACCAAAACAACATAAAAGACCAATAACAAGGCTGTGCAGAGCCTTTCACAATTTGCCCCTCTTTATAGGAAAATGGGCTTCACAGCTAAGACTCACTTACGTTGTATCAGTCAAGAATGCATCAGAAAATGTGCATATACTTTTCTTGTTCTATAGTTGGAAAATGGCAGACTAGACTGGCACTTTAGTATTGTTTCCTCTTTTTGTAAACTGATGTGATCAGGGTGGTTAAGCTCTCCATACAAAATGTACTAAAGATCAAAAAATTGTTTTTTTAGATTGGTCAAATGTCACATCCCTGTTAATATGGTTGTTGACCAAAAATCAAAAAATAAAATAAAGAAACAACACAATCAATACTGTATTAAGAAAGCACGGCCCCTATCCTCTATGAAACGTACATTTGAAAATACAGAAAATATAATAAATTTTCTTGAAAATTTTAGTAGGCTAATGCAGTTGTTGACAACGAAATCAAAAAACAAAATAAAGAAACAACACAATCAATACTGTATTAAGAAAGCATGGCCCCTATCCTCCATACGAAACGTACATTTGAAAATGCAGAAAATACAATAGATTTTCTTGAAAATTTCAGTAGGCCAATGTGGTTGTTGACAACGAAATCAAAAAACAAAATAAAGAAACACACAATCAATACTGTATTAAGAATGAAACGTACATTTGAAAATGCAGAAAATACAATAAATTTTCTTGAAAATTTCAGTATATCATATTCATGATTACATCACATATTCATGATTACATCATCTGAATTGTAGATGAAATTTTTTTCTTTGTCTTTTGGTGCAGACAGAGGCGTGTCTGCTACGCCATGGAAGAGAGATGGACGTGAGGGAGAGAAAGAGGTATGGGCCTCCATGCTTGCATTGATTGATTTGACCGGAGGTGTTTGTCTATGGCTGGCCCCATGATAAAAAATGGAGCCGTGATGACGAAGAAAGCGGAGTTTTGTAGCAGATAGTTAGAGTTTATAGAGGGGCTTCAAGTGGGAGGGGGAACGACCTCAGTTGGAAGGAATCCAAAGCCTTTTCAGAAATCCATTTTGGTGCTCATCCTGCAATCATGGAAGTCGTGAGACCCCATTAGCCTTTCGTATTTCATGCCTAGTGAATGTTTCCAAATTTTGCTTACATGTCTTCCAAGGTTATCGCAAGAACATTGCACTACAAGTCCATTTTGGCACAAGCTGAGAGCACACAGGTGAAGGATTTGGTTTTATGCCTGCTGTTTGCATTTGCTTGAAAGTTTCTAACGAATCCATTTTGCATTTCCTGCAACCATTGCAAGTCCATGAGCATGCGTGTCTTTGAGGCATCTTGTTGTACCTTGTTTGTGCATTCACATTTTGCGTACATAGCTGCAAAGCATTTTCGATGAAAGAAGTCTATGAAACCTACCTTCATTATGCTTTGATGAATGTTTATACTCTGTTCCAAAAACTTACCATTTTTTTCACAGGCGGGAGGACGCTGGCAAGGGTTGTAGAACCCTATTTTTACACTCTCCTGTTTTCTAAAGCCTCTTCAACAAATATATTGATGTAAAGCCTGGAAACTAGGCGAAAGGATAGATTCAATGCCTAGATAAGTTTGAGATATAATGGTAACTTCAATTTATGGCTGAACAAGTTCTCAATGTTACAAATTCATCGGTTAGGAAACTTCCTTCAGATTCAAAGGTGGGGTTTTATATGATTAGAAGCTGTTATTAACTTTCTAAAACATTAGCTCCAATAAGGAAGTTGTCATGAGAACAAGGAAAATGGTGCTATGGTTATGTTTGTTCAATGGTTATAGTGTTGCCAAATTTCATAAATAGGATTTTAAGCCTCACAAAAGTAGTTCTTTGTATGTTTTCTCTAAGTCTAAATACTTAACAAAGATTGTGATGGAATAATTTTAAATAGGAATTTGATTCTATTGAATGCGTATCTACAATCATACTTAAGTGCATTATTGTTTTAAAATAAATTCTTTATTGATGACCATCTTTCATAGTATGAGGCAATTAATATATTTGGTTGAATTCAACCTAAAAGACTATAGCCAATAGTTGCATAATATGTTTGAGTAATGGCTATTTTATTATTCCTTGACTAAGAAAAGTATCTTGAACCTTAACCTCCATCTTGAAATTAGATTGTCATATTGTGTAGAGTTCCTAGGTGGCTTGGCCTTAAACAAGATATTATGTGGGATTACGTGCCATTATTTAAGAAATAACATCAATCCCGATTAGTGAAATACTCATTTTTTCAAACATCATTATCAATGTGTCTTTTAGTTCATTAATTACGAGACTTTAGATACTTATAATACTAGAACTATCAGATGTAGAATTATATATTGAGAATATATCACTTGGTACACACAAGATGTAATCATTTAGAAAATTCCAAAGAGAGAGTCCTCTTCAAGAATGTCAGAAAAAATTAAAATTTATATTTAACACTAGAGGCGAGAGTCCTCTTCAAGAATATGTAATTTTTTTTCTAAATCGTGTAGATTTGATAGGGGAAATTTGGTGGGAGATGAAAATTGTCAATTTTGGATAAGTTCAAATTTGACTAGTTATATCAGAGAAAATATACATCAAAAACCAATCTTTCTTCTTTTCTGCACTAGCTATACATGTCATCTATAACATATTTTGAAATTAGAGGAAAACATGATTATTTGCATATACTTTTTTGGTGGGAACTAGACCCAAGATTTTCAACATTTTTTAGCACATATAAACTGGACTTCAAAATTAAAAAATTATGTCAATTCTTGTTCTTTTTTTTCTAAAAATTATAACCATAAACTTCATCTCATTTTACACATTTCATCAATTTACATCATCTTAAAATTCTAAGTACAAATACCATTGTTATGTTGTTAAAGTTGAACAATTTGTGTGTTGTTGACTTTTTCCTTTATAAAAGTGTGACACAGGTTTCTACTTTTACCCCATATCCATAACTTAAACCCTAAACCCAACCTTAACTTTAACCATGGAATAAACCTTAAACCTTATCCTTACACTAATCCTAAAAGATAATCTTAATCAAAATGCTAACCCTAACCATAATACTAACCATGATGTGAATCCCATTTGTAACATTAATCCTACTCACATACCCTAATCCTTCATCCTAACTCTAGTCCTAAATCATAATCCTAACATAAACCATATCCCTAGTTATATAATATTAACCATGATATAAACCCTTACTCTATTCATAATCCTAACGATATCTCTAAACCCTAATTCTAATCAAAATTCTTACCCTAATCATAAACATAATTCAAACCCTAAATCCTAAACCTTG
Organism: Chamaecyparis obtusa; assembly: GCA_027943335.1. NCBI lineage: Eukaryota > Viridiplantae > Streptophyta > Pinopsida > Cupressales > Cupressaceae > Chamaecyparis > Chamaecyparis obtusa. The sequence goes on along the minus strand of BSBK01005139.1, from coordinate 485,172 downwards.
CTATAATTCTAATGCTAAATCATGAACCATAGTCCTAAGACTATTGTAATACAAACCATTATCCTAGTCCATAGCTTAATCCCCATCTTAAACCCTAAAACCTAATCCTAACTGTAATGGTAACTATTATGTAAACCCTTACCACAACCATAATCCTTTAATCCTAACCCTAAAACTTAATTTTAATCAAAATCCTAAACTTAACCATATATTACTTACCATGATGAAAACCCTAACTCTAACCATAATTTTAACTATAATCTTAATCCCTAATCCTAATAATAATCAAAACCCTAACCATCATCCTAATATAATATAATTATATTAGCCCTAATCATAAATCTAGCTGTAATACTAACCTTAAATACTAAACCCTAATCCAAACATTGAAGCCTAACTCTAACCATACCCTTAATCCTAAACAAGATTGTAAATCATTCCCTAAATCCAAGTCTACCCCTAACCATGGTGTAAATCCCCTTATCTTAACCCTATATTAAATCCTAACCCTAATGCATATCTTACCATAATCATAATTCCAACCATGGTATAAACTTTAAAGCTAATCATGATCCTAATTGTGATCCTAATATGAAACCCCAATCCCAATCCCAACCCTAACCTAAATATTAAATCCTAACCCTAATCCTAAACCCTAATATTAAACCATTACCCTAACCATAATCCTAACTTTAATCTTAACCATAATCCTAACCCTAACCCTAATAAAAATGTAACACTAATTCTAATCAAAACCCTAACCCTACCCATAAACCTAATCCTAAATCATAAACCCTAATCCAAATCCTAATCCTATTCAAAACCATAACCCCAAACACAATACTAAACATGATATAAATCTTTACCCTAACTAATAATCCTAATCCTAAAATCCAAACCTTGATCCTAATCCTAAATCCCAAACCTGAACCCTAATCCTAACCTTGAACCTAAATCCTAATCCTAATTAAAACCCTAAACATGATCATAATCTTAATATAATCAAAATAATAAAATACACTCTAATCATAATTCTGACCCTAACCCTTAAATTAAGCTTAACCATATATTTACTCCTAACCCTTTCTCAAAAGCTAACCATACCCTTAACTATAATTACCATTGTAAACCTAACCTTAATCATAAATCATAAGCATAACCATAATCCTAACTAGGCCCCTAACCCTAACCCTAACCATGATACTAATCCTAACTCTAAACCCTAACCCTAACCATGATACTAATCCTAACTTCAATACAATATTTATGTGTTCTTAATTTGGACAACACATCCACTGATATGATTCAAGTTTGAGGGAAAAACATGTATTTAGGCATAGTTGGAATTCATACTCCATTAAAATGATTTCCTATTATTAAATATTAGTGCTTTAGAGATCTCATAGAAACTAAGCATCTTCCATTCAAAGAAATAAGTATTGTAGCATCATTAGTCCTCACTACCCAATGCGTTGGATTTGACATTGAAAGCAATTGTCCAAGCATTAGATGTTTCAAACTTTGGCCATAAGCTAGAGAAAAAGAATCAATGCAGAATAGATATATTAGATGGAGTTCAAAACACAAAATATTTCTTCCTAAAAAATACATTCAGTGTATAGCTTTGAGTGAAAATAGGTTGGAACAATAATGCTTGAGGGAATATAGGCATTGTCTCGTATCAAGTATCTCGTGGTGAGTGAATCAAGACATCGTTAAAAAATAAAAATCACAATCTCTTCAATTATTAAAATTTTATAAAATTTTATACTAAAGGTTTCTATTGGTACATGTATATAGATGGATTATAATTATAAACCTAAAGATTGTGTGTGGAAGCCATGAAATAATAGTCAACCCAGTCATCCTATGTCCAGAACATGAGGATCAATTATTATTGAAGCATTAATTCCATTGTTATTGTAAATTTCTCTTCTAAAAAAAAACTACTCTAGCCCATGAGAGAATCAACTAAAATGAGTCAATTTCAAGAATCTAGCATGTATATTGATCAAAAACATTGCTTGCGCTCAACTCAACAATATGTAGACATAATTTTTCTATTGTTATTTAGGTCTTGAAAATTAAAAAAAACACTAGCAAATGTATTATACATGACTAGTGTATTAGACTAATGATTAACATGTCTCGTACAATTTAAGTTAATTGTCCTCTTACACTGGACTAAAATTACTTAAGTTTTTCTCCCCGCCCTTCTATATTTTACTTGAGTAAATATTCTTATCAACGTAACCATTGCACCTTGTTGGGGGTGCAATTGTTAGTATATTTTTACATTTTAAATTAACATCATGTTTATTACTTTATATTTGACTATACATTTTAATTTGAATTAAATCTTTTATATTAAATTATACATTTCAATTACATTGTATAATTTATATTTTAGAATAGAAAGAAAATATAATTTAAAATAAATATATTTATTTATATTAATAAAAATAAAATAAAAATTATTATTTAAAATAAAAATTATATATAATAATCTTTTAATATAAATTAGAAACTAAAAAAGAAATATTAATTTATAAAAGTTATAAATTTACATCATAAAATAAAATTAAAAAAAGAACAATCTTATTTATAAATTAAAATAAAACATTTTACTAGAACACTCATTATTATTTTAAAAAAACTCACAACATTAATTTTACAACACAAGCAAAGAATCTTCTTACTTTTCTTTATGAATCTGCAGTTACAAAATTATATTTCATGGAAGGAGGTAATTTTTCAGCAATAGTTATAGTCATTTAACTTGCGTTATGCAGGGACAATTGACTTCAATTAAGTCTATTACCTTAATGGCAACGATAAGTATTGCAATCTATAGATAATTATGTTGGTGTTCGAAAACTCTTATGCCATAAGGCTGCCAATATACCCTCAGATGGATTTTAGGAATGGTTAGCTCCAAAATGTTATGAGGTCTTAGGGTAATTGGACCAACTATAGGGACTTAATATGCCCTCTTTTGCTTCTGGCTCTGCAAAACCAAGGCAGGTGCACCTAACCTAGTATAAAATAGACTTCATACACCAAGAACTAGTTTTGAATAACAGATAAATGGATAGCAAGAAAGTACTGAATGTTAACCACACACTCATTGACTCTCCATTGCTATGGGGTAGAACCTTACACAGCCAAATACTGCAAACTTAAGGAATGGATCTTCATTTATGCCTTTGGGATCATAACAACAACAATCAGTATTTGTTGATAAAGGGATAATCATTCAGGCCAGTGCCTCATCCATTGGGCAAGATCTCCTAGAACATGAATGCTACACACACCAGACAATAGCTAAGATTTCAAGCCATAAACGTACACCTACAATCCCCTTCACTACTTATGAGATATCCTTACATAGACAACAAGATAGACCTATGTTCCATCTAAAGCATCATTTCATCTAATCTTGGATTAGAACTCAAGAATGGATACATATACATAAAATAATATGCAGAGAACTAGAAAGTTCAGAATCTATCTAAGTTGACACAAAGGAGAGATAAGAGTCCTGTACTTGTATTAAGTATGAAGAATCCTTAAGTGAAAACAGTCAAACCAGAGGAGTCAAGCTTGCAAATTACAGCTTAGACCTGCAACTTTTTCTCTATCATCAAAAAAATACCGAATGCAAAAGTATTACAATCTTGGATCCAAGACTAGGAACACTTTAGAACTTCGAAACTGGAACCCTGAACAAGTCAAAAATTTGACCATTTATACCACTAGCTGACCTGGAATCCCAAAGATAGGATGCAACAAGCTTTAGACAGCTAGGGTATAGGTTACAACAACTAAACCCATTGGAAACGGTCAAAAATTTATTGCAGGGGCATGAAAGTTAGGCAACCCAAAGAGAAAAAATCTTAGACTGATATTAAGATCAGGCCATAAGACCAGGAGATTGCCATAAAAACCAGTCTAATCAACCACTTGCAAACACTTCTCGAGCCAAGATTGAAATCATTCCTATATGGTACAAATCCCTGCAATTAACTATCAAACATTTTGGACCACATCGCAGCAACAAGTGCCACCAAACCAGTCAAATCTAGCCAAGAAAACATTTAAAACCAATCCTTTCTGTTACAAAAACTCTCTACAAGTCCAAACGATCACAATGCACTTCGCGGGCTTGAGTTTTTAAAACATCCAGACACCTCGGGTCAATTCTGCAACAGCGATGCCAGATAGTTTTCGCATGATCGCATAGCCCGAAAATGTGCTATGCGAACATGTGACACGCCACTTCCCACTACCTTCTTTATAACTACCGATGCTGCCGCTTGCCACAAAAGGGTTTGTCGCTTGTTTGCAAGCTGGAAAACTGGCTCATGTGAACATGCGACAAGCCATTACCATGCACCTTGCCGGCTGTTATGTCACCGCCGAGATACCCCCACCTGGGCCCGCATTCAAACCTTATCATCCTGCCAGCTCGGACCAACCGGAGATCACCACAACACCACCTACCAACGTGACCACCAACAAATACAGATGGGCCCCAGCACACGTGGCACCCTGTTGCATGATCGCATAGCCTAGAGATGGGCTATGTGAACATGCGACAACCCACGAACATTAATCGCCACCATAACCACCATCGCAGGGAGTCAACACTAGGGGTTTTCTCACATGATCGTAAGCTGTGGAAATGGCCCTTGCGATCATGTGACAAGGCCATTAGACCACCACATCTGTCACTCATTGGCCAATAGAACACTGCCACTTAGCATCCAGAAGATGCTCCATCACCTGCTACCAGGCCCTAGGGACACGTGGCAAGCAATCACATGATCACATAGCCAAAAATTGGGCTATGCGATCATGCGATAGCCAACCCCAGGCTGCCACATCATCACCTCAGACCAACCAAACAGCAACCACCAACTGCTAAGAACTGGGATCCATGCAGACAGATGGCAAGTGGTCACATGATCACATGTCAAAAAAGTCTGACATGCAGCCATGCGATAGCTAATAAGAACATGCCCCCTGCCACCCTCTGACACCGGGCCCACTTCACCGAAGAGATGCTTGGAACAAACAAAATCAATGACAGGTGCATGATCGCATGGGGAAAGAATATTCCATGTGATCACATGCCGACCATTGATCTCCTCCCTCTATCGCTTTGAAGAAACTGGCCCCACTTCGTCGCACTTGCGCACCTAAGACAAAGTAGACCGCCAGGCAGCTGAATAGGACTAGGACCCACACGGCTAGGTAACAAGCGGTCGCATGATCGCATGTTAGAAAAGTTTGACATGCGGCCATGCAACAACCAATCAGGAAGAGTCTGGACCCACCATCCAGTCAGACTTGCGTAGTTAAGATCGAGGTCGAAAACACACAAAGTTTTCAGCACCAAAAGACAAGTGCACAAAGCTTGAAGGCAAAGGGTTGAAAACAACGCAGGTTTTCGGCAAGAGATAGAAAACATACAGGATTAATGACAGACCAAAAGGTAGCAGGGAAGCTAAAAACATCATGAGTTTTTGAAAACACTATGGGTTTTCGATACTGTGGCAGAGTTTGAAATAAATTCTTGCAGACCTTAGAAATTACAAATCTTTCTAGGTTTGGTGATTCAGCACATGCAAATTGGACTAGAGCTTGGTGACAACATGAAGAACACAGGGTAGGACATTTAACAAAAACATTTGTAGGGAGGAGGCCATTTTCAAAGGATTTTTGTTATGAAAGAAAAATGGCCTAACAGTGGCTCTAGTTGGGGATGCATGGCTCTTGCAGGCATGGCAAAAATTCAGAATCACTGGGAGAAGTAGATCACACCCAGACAAGACAATTAGGCCCTCACCCCACTTTTAAACCCAAAATTTCACAGACTGGCTCCCTACCCAAAAACTCTAACACCACTAAACAGGATATACAGAAGCAACATCTGGATGCCAAAGGAGTGCCATCCTTTTCCTCTATCAAAAACTTGGTTTCTGCTCACAAAATCAAACAGAAGTTTGAAACCTTTACCACATGCATGATGATAGAGATCACTGTTAGGCACAGACTACAGAGCAACCCTGGATTTACCATCACCAATGCTCTCCTTCACATGTCCCCCCACAAACTCACTATTTGGAAAACATGCATCATCAAAATCATCATGGATTGAAACATATGAAAGGGGACAAGAAACTAGTACCTTTTCTTCCTGGCTACAATCATCCAGCTCATCTTTAATGCATTCTTGCATATCAAAAGAAAAGCAGCTATACTCACTTTCACTTACCTCAGCCAAGGCCACTGAAACATACTCATATATCTGGTTACTCAAGTTTATCAAGTCTAATTTCTCTTGATAAATCATACCTTTATCCTCATAAGGATGATTCACATGATCAACATCATGAACTGAATTATCACCATTATTTTCACTACTTGGTGGCAGAAGAAAAACATTGTCCCAATGTAATGCATCTTCATCAACAGAGCAATATTCATCCTGCATTACCTTTCTTTCAACTGGCCTCATTTGTGAGGGAAACTCCAGGTCAACTATATGTGAAGCTTTAAGTGCAGAAGGTGAGTAATCCTCAACAAATTCCATCCTCTGAGGACACTCCTCAAATAGTGGGTTAGAAACAACATGGAATTGTTTCTCATAGTAATTTGGACAAAGTGCCAACTGATTCTCACTAGTGTCCTCATCAAATAACTCATTTGCAACCACACTATATATGTCTTCATATCCATCATCAAACACATCTTCAAAAGAAGAAGAGAATTCAGAATCTGAATCATAACATGACTCACCATCACTGCTGTCAACATATGAACAATCAGTGTTGTACTCATTAGAAGAACCATCCCATGGATTTCCCCACAAATCTTCAACTTCCAAGACTTTGCAATCAGCATCATTACCACCCACTGGCATAGAAAGCTGTGAAGAGAAAACCTCTGCAATATGAGAGAAACCCTATGACATATCATCAGAAAGAAGTTCATTCTCAACCTCATCCATGCTCCCACAGTCAACACCTTTCTTAGCATCTGTATCAACATCACCATCATTAATTTCTTCTTCCCATGTTGCATTTGACTCATATGAAGACACCTCTCCATCACTGCCTTCATCACCCTCACTTGAGTAACCACTTTCAGCACTATGTTCCTCTGACTGTGACTGATATGCAAATGAATCATATTCCTTGCCTTGTGCAGCAACTTCAAACTCATCATTAGAGACATAACTTTCAGCCTCTTCATTTTCATAGGACTGAGACATAGAAGCAACAATTTCATGTCTAGGAACATCAGTAGCATTATATCTATAATCAATATTACAAGGATTGACTGTTGTAGCTAATTCAAAACTCAAAGCACTAGCACACTACTCAATTCTATCAGGGTCTAGAATATATCTCACTGTTGTAGCATCCTGAATACATGTCTCATTAGTAGCAAAAGACTCAACAACATTTATACACATATTCTGATTTGACATCTCAACTTGATTACAAACCACAGCAAAAGTGTTGGTACACTGATTTGGGACTGCATTATTAGCACTACATTCTTCTTTTCTTTCATATTCATTATACCGGTAGACACTCATGGAGAAATGACCTCTGGTCAATCCATATTTCAAATTGTTTTCAATATCCATTGCAGTTACAAATGCTTGATATAATGTCCTAGGTTCTTTATCCCTCAACAGGTAATTCATTTTCTTATCAAATGCATCAAAATAGACATTTACACACACTTGGTCATTGGGTCTATAACCTTCAGGGATTTCATTCAAAACTTTTGCAAATATGATATTGAACTGAGGGACAAGTTCATCTTTCTCAATATGAACCTTTAAAAACTTATCATAAGAATCAGATATGCTTACCCTTTCTCCAAACTGCTCCATGAAGGCCGAATGCATCTCACTCCAAGATGAAATATAACATGCTGACAAGAAAGAAAACCAATCTCTAACATCATGCTCTAGAGTTTGAACAAACAATTTCATCCATAGGTCTTCATGGAAAACCTCAAAATCATTCATCACGTCAGCAAAACACTGAACATGTTTTCTTGCTGACTGATATTGGTTCCTATTAAACTTAGGCAAGTATCCCTTGATTTTATCAGGGATCTTATTAGGGAAACCAGGTATGTCATCATAACAAAATGGCACATATCCTCTGACAAAAGAAATCCTATGAACATCCATCACTAGCTGTAAATTTGTATATCTACTTGAAAATCTTCAAGACCAATGACAGGAAATCTATACTTTAATTGAACCTTCTTTTGCCATTGAATTTTCCCTACATACTTCACACTTATATGTCCTTTCTTTAATGACAAAACCATTTGATAAGGACCATGCAAATGCAATACACTAAATGGAGAATACCTGGATTACCCTGTTGAATGTTGCTAACTTCCTCTCAGCTAAATGAAATCCCAACAAAACTTCACAACTTAGGTTCTTTCTAGCATAGAGTTGCCACCTCTCTTCAGAGGACACAAATTTTACTAATCTATCTTGAAACACCAATAGACTCTAAGCACTCCCACAAAAAAGCCACACATAAATCAATCAGCAAATCTAGGTAGCACATTTGCAAATCTAAAAAGCAATTCTTAGATTGGAAAACGTAAAAGACTCTTCCCCAAACTGAATACAACAAGACTCTGGGATACTCTTATCAGTAAACTTATTTCATTCCCCAACAGAGTCACCATCTTGTTGGTGTCCAAAAACTCTTATGCCATAAGGCTGCCAATATACCCTCAGTGGATTTTAGGAATGGTTAGCTCCAAAATGTTATGAGGTCTTAGGGTAACTGGACCAACTATAGGGACTTAATATGCCCTCTTCTACTTCTGGCTCTGCAAAACCAAGGCAGGTGCACCTAACCTAGTATAAAATAGACTTCATACACCAAGAACTAGGTTTGAATAACAGATAAATGGATAGCAAGAAAGTACTGAATGTTAACCACACACTCATTGACTCTCCATTGCTATGGGGTAGAACCTTACACAACCAAATACTGCAAACTTAAGGAATGGTTCTTAATTTATACTTTTGGGATCATAACAACAACAATCAGTATTTGTTGATAAAGAGATAATCATTTAGGCCAATGCCTCATCCATTGGGCAAGATCTCCTAGAACATGAATGTTACACACACCAGACAATAGCTAAGATTCCAAGCCATAAACACACCTACAATCCCCTTCACTACTTATGAGATATCCTTACATAGACAACAAGATAGACCTATGTTCCATCTAAAGCATCATTTCATCTAATCCTGGATTAGAACTCAAGAATGGATACATATACATAAAACAATATGCAGAGAACTATAAAGTTCAAAATCTATCTAAGTTGACACAAAGGAGAGATAAGAGTCCTGTACTTGTATTAAGTATGGAGAATCCTTAAGTGAAAATAGTTAAACCAGAGGAGTCAAACTTGCAAATTATAGCTTAGACCTGCAACTTTTTCTCTATCATCAATAGAATACCGAATGCAAAAGTATTACAATCTTGGATCCAGGACTAGGAACACTTCAAAACTTCAAAACTGGAACCCTGAACAAGTCAAAAATTTGACCATTTATACCACTAGCTACCCTAGAATCCCAAAGATAGGATGCGACAAGCTTCAGACAGCTAGGGTATAGGTTACAATAGCTAAACCAATTGGAAACGGTCAAAAATTTATTGCAGGGGCATGAAAGTTAGGCAACCCAAAGAGAAAAAATCTTAGATTGATATTAAGATCAGGCCATAAGACCAGGAGATTGCCATAAAAACTAGTCTAATCAACCACCTGTAAACACTTCTCGAGCCAAGATTGAAATCATTCCTATATGGTACAAATCCCTGTAATTAACTGTCAAACATTTTGGACCACATCACAGCAACAAGTGCCACCAAACCAGTCAAATCTAGCCAAGACAACATTTAAAACCAGTCCTTTCTGTTACAAAAACTCTCTGCAAGTCCAAACGGTCACAATGCACTTCGTTTTAAAACATCCAGACACCTCGGGTCAACTCTGCAAAGGTGATGCCAGATAGTTGTTGCATGATCACATAGCCCAAAAATGTGCTATGCGAACATGCGACACGCCACTTCCCACTACCTTCTTTATAACCGCCGACATTGCTGCTTGCCACAAAAGGGTTTGTCGCATGTTTGCAAGCCAAAAAATTAGCTCACGCAAACATGCGACAAGCTTCTACCATGCACGCTGCTAGCTATTATGTCACTGCCAAGATACCCCCACCTGGGCCCGCGTTCAAACCTTATCATCTTGCCAGCTCAGACCAACCAGAGATCACCATGACACCACCTGCCAACATGACCACCAACAAATACAGACGGGCCCCAGCACATGTGGCACCCTATCACATGATCGCATAGCCCAAAGATGGGCTATGCGAACATGCGACAACCCACGAACATTAACTGCCACCGTAATCACCATCGTAGGGAGTCAACACCAACACCAGGGGTTGTGTCGCATGATTGCAAGCCTTGGAAATGGCCCTTGTGATCATGTGAAAAGGTCATTAGACCGCCACATCTATCACTCACTGGCCAATAGAACACTGCCACTTAGCATCCGGAAGATGCCCCATCACTTGCTACCGGGCCCCAGGGACATGTAGCAAGTGGTCGCATGATCGCATAGCCAAAAATTGGGCTATGCTATCATGTGACAGCCAACCCCAAGCTACCACATCATTGCCTCAGACCAACCAAATAGCAACCACCAACTGCTAAGAACCGGGACCCATGCAGACAGATGGCAAGCGGTCGCATGATCGCATGTCATAAAAGTCTGACATGCGGCCATGCGACAGCCAATAATATGTTCTATTGCCCTATTTTTGAAGGCCACATGTTAATTGCCTTTAAAATGGCCTACCCTACCTCCAAATGGTGCATGAATTTACACACCTAATAAGAAAATGTCATTGAGTTGTAGACCAAAAGAATGGACAAAATAATGATCGCTATTTGTTAGACATTTTCAAATTTTATTTTAAAATAAATAGGATGTGAATGATGTAGTTGATTATTTGTGGTATTATTGCATTTATAATTGTCTAGTATAATGTCCATTCATTGTTCTTGTGGTAGTTGATTAATTGTCCAAATCTTAATATAATATTGATATATTTTGTACATGCAAAATATAGAGTCATTTGATCATCATGAACACTGGAGTTATAGTAATGTCTCACATAGGCAAACATTATCAAAGTATAATAAATCTATGGTAATGATAAAAAACAAAAGCATGAGTGTGAATATAGAAGTATGTCAAATGCTATAGCAATAGAAAATGAACCAATGTTGGATAAGTATATGAATTAACCTTGAAATTGAATTGAAATTGCAGTAATAAAAAAAGTAAATGAAATAATTCGCCTTGCCTATGTTGAAACCCTTGTGGAAGATTTGAATCCTTGAATCCACAAGTGTGGATGCTCCAAATGAATGTAGAATTGGATGTAGGATGTCTCAAATCAATTGTCTTTAGATCTTCAACACCAATCTTGAATGGATCTTGGAATAGGAAGAAGCTTGAAAGGATGTGGATGGAGAAATCTTCAACAAGAGGGCTCCATAGAGATTGAACCCTTCAATGGCTACCAATGGATCTCCTTGATGAATTGAATGTTGAATGCTTGAATTCTTGAAGATGAATGAATGCTTGAATGATTTCCTTCTCCTTCTTTCTTGCTTCTTGATTGCTTGATTTGATGGATGCTTGATTGCACACTTGAGATGAAAAGATTTTTGATGGATTGAAATGAGAGAGGAAGGCTTCCTTTTATGCTAGTCTAGGGCATAAACTTCTAGAGAGGTAGACATAGGAGAATTAAATTCTCAATTAAGCCTTTACCCTTGGAAGTGGACCTAAATTAAATATAATTTAAGAGTTTACCATTTCGAAACCCAACGACATCTGGAAACTTTGGGATTTTGAAATTTGGACCTTGAGTCAAGGTTGAGGTCAACCTTGACCCTGAGGTCAAGAATCTCATAATTTTAATTTAGGATGCCAAAATTATGCAGAAAAGAAGTGGAAAATAGGGCAAAATAGGGGAAAAAGCTAGATCCAAGTCAAAGACCCATTCAAGGCATTTGACATGACCCCAAACCACCTACTCGAAGGGCTAAACCAGTCCTATATGGAAGTGCTTCCATTTTTCGATGCTACATATACTAAGGAGAACATATGTATGAGATATGTGTATCTAGATTATGGTTTTGGTTTATATTTTGGAACTCAAAATAGATCCTATGAGATTCTCATTATGATGTGTATATAATGATTGTGGTTTGGATGTCATCTTCATTATGATGGAATTTTTGGATCCCCTAGATGATCTTGAGTTTCTATGCTCCAACTCTCTTTTTGTGGTCTCTTAGATTTGATGAACTTGTGGATTTTATTTATTGCTATTTGATTTATGATGCTCTTTTGGTTTTCAACTTGGAGCATAGGGGAGGGTTATCTAGGAGCATTTTTGGGAGAGTGGTTTGCAACGGGGATCAGAGCCCAAAGTGGCCAAACCTAGGTAACCCATTGACAAGTTTTGTAATCAAGTGATAACCTAATAAATAAATTTGGGGGAGATACACATTAAATAAGATAATTGTAATGCCTTGCCCATGCCTTAAGTTCTAGTATAGGCTAAGGATGAGAGTGGGAGAATATGCCTATTGAAATTGACATAATCAAATGTCCTTGTCTTCACGAGAGGACTATTTGGTTCCACATGAGTCTCACTTGGGGGTCAAGGTCCAGAGTGACTAGACCTTGGAAATCCAAGAGTCTTGAGGGTTGGGGTCCAGGAGGAACAATCTAGGATAACTCAAGACATAGGCTATGTGATGACACTCTCTAGCGCATGTCTTAGGATTCCTTCTGTCAACTTTGAAGTTTTCCTCTGGTGTAATATGGGGTCTTGTGGTATTTTGTGAGTATCCTTATGAGATGTTATCTATATTTTATGAGCATCTATCATGTTTGGTTTAGTATTGTTTCATTTTCCTGTGATGTGTTTTGTTTCATGGTGTGAGGCCTTATGTTATCTCCTAGCATGGGGGAGTGGGCCTTAAGGTCTCACGTGGATGGGTGGTAAAATTTTTTCCATCAAGGTTCATTTTTGGTTCGTGGTTTTAGTTTATGGCCCTTGGATAGCTTCTCCATCTTTATGGCATTTTCATTGTATCCTTGTACCAACTTCTTGATAGATGATTATTATTGTAATTAGGATCATATGATGTAGAATGGATTTTGGCATTGTAACCTATGTACTCTTGAAAATGATTATAAATGTGTTATACATATGTATTGATGATCGTTGATATTTAATATTGGATGGATTGATTATGTACCTAATTGTTATCATCATGTATAGGTTAGTCTCTTATTGATTTATTAAAAGGATGTTGCATTATTAATCTGATGATTCCACCTTAAGTTTAAGTGTTTATTATGTGTCGTGCTAAGTAACACAACATTAGGGAACCTTAGAGAGGATGTGATGTTGATATTATGTTATATTCATGTTAGATGTATAGTTAAAGGAAAAATGCAAGAAAAATAAAAAGATAAAAAAAATTGTGTCATGTTTATAGTAGTTTCATGTTATCCTCTCGGGTTCCCTAGTGGGGCATTACATAACTAAAAAATGCTAATGTAGTGTAATTCTATGATAAAATTGGAGTGATTATAAATACTTAAAATAAGTTAGGAATGATTATAATTATTTACTTTAGGATATTTATTTATAACATATTTATTTTTAAATGGAATGAGATGGGTATAAGGAAAACCACTTAGTGTTTAGATACATTATATTTGAAGATTTAATTCATTTCTTTGGATTCAAGTTAATCAATTTTTTGAGATACAATTAATAAAAGGTAAAATAACTAAAGAATGCTAATGTGGTGTGATTCTTTGACAAAAGAAAGATTGATTATAAGAGTTTCACAAGAAGACAATAATTTTTTTGGAGTGAATTGTATAAATTTTAAAATAAGTTAGGAGTGATTATAATTAATTAATTTTAGATACCTGTTTCTCCCCTAAGTTCAATACAATATTTATGTGTTCTTAATTTGGATAACATATCCACTAATATGATTCTTTTGTGGGAAAAAAAATGTATTTAGGTGTCATTAGAATTCATACTCCATTAAAATGATTACCAAGTCTATTATTATACATTAGTGCTTTAGAGTTCTCATAGCAACTAAGCATCTGCCATTCATAGAAATAAGTATTGTAGCATCATTAGTCCTCACTTCCCAATGTGTTGGATTGGATATTGGATATCATTTGTGTAGGACAACTCAATATCCCTAAATCATGGTTTTCTAATTAAGTTCAATTGCAATTGAATTCATGTACAATGGAGATTTGACATTGGAAACAATTGTCCAAGAATTAGATGTTGCAAACTTTGGCCATAAACTAGAGAAAAAGAATCGATATAGAAGCTCGATATATTAGATGGAGTTCAAAAACACAAAACATTGCTTCCTAAGAAATACATTCATTGTATAGCTTCAAGAGAAAATAGGTTGGAACAATAATGCTTGAGGGAATATAGGCATTGTCCCATATCAAGTATCTCATGGTGAGTGAATCAAGTCATTGTTTTAAAATAAAAATTAATCACAATCTCTTCAATTATTAAAATTTTATAGTGAAGGTTTCTATTGGTACATGTATATAGATGAATTGTAATTATGAACTTAAAGATCATGTGTGAAAGCCATGAAATAATAGTCAACCTAGTTATCCTATGTCTTGAACAAGAGGATCATATGGAACAAGAGAATCAATTTTTATTGAAGCGTTAATTCCATTGTTACAAATTTTTATTCTACAAAAACTACTCTACTCCATGAGAGAATCAACTAAAATGAGTCAATTTCAAGAATCTAACATGTATATTGATAAAAAACATCGCTTGCACTCAACTCAACAATATGAAGACATTATTTTTCTATTGTTATTTAGGTCTTGAAAACTGAAAAACACTAGCAAATGTATTATACATGACTAGAGTATCAAACTAATGATTAACTTGTCTTGTAAGATTTAAGTTAATTGCCCTCTTGCAATGGACTGAAATTACTTAAATTTTTCTCTCCGCCCTTCCATATTTTACTTAAGTATATCTTCTTATTAGCATAACCATTGCACCTTGTTGGAGTGCAATTCCTAGTATATTTTTACATTTTAAATTAATATCACATTCATTACTTTATATTTGACTATACATTTTAATTTGACTTACATCATTTATATTAAATTATATATTTCAATTACATTTTATAATTTATATTTTAGAATAGAAAAAAATATAATTAAAAGTAATTAAAAATAAATAAGTTATTTTATTTTTATAATTAAAAAAATTACAAATTTATTGTTTTAAATAAAAACTATATATAATAATCTTTTAATATAAATTATAAATTAAATTTTTTTTTTTAAATTTATAAAAGTTATAAATTTACATCATAAAATAATTTAAAAAAAAAAACACAGTCTTATTTATAAATTAAAATAAAACATTTTACTGGAAAACTCATTATTATTTAAAAAAACCTCACAACATTAATTTTGCAACACAAGCAAAGAATATTCTTACTTTTCTTTATGAATCTGCAGTTACAAAATTTTATTCATGGCAGGAGGTAATTTTTCAGCAATAGTTATAGTTATTTAACTCGGGTTATGCAAGGACAATTGACTTCAATTAAGTCTATTACCTTAATGGCAATGATAAGTATTGCAATTATGGTCTATAGATAATTGGAAGAATCATCTTTGTCTATTTTTTGTGTCGTTTTAATCTTATCAAATTTTATTTTTTCTACCAGTTATATTTTCCTTCATTGAGAGGGTAGTGATTCTTTAAAAGTTGCACACTTTATGTTCTATTGCCCTATTTTTGAAGGACACATGTTAATTGCCTTTAAAATGGCCTACCCTACCTCCAAATGGTGCATGAATTTTAGTCACCTAATAAGAAAATGTCATTGAGTTGCAGACCAAAAGAATGGACAAAACAATGATTGCTATTTGTTAGATATTTTAAAATTTTATTTTAAAATAAATAGGATGTGGATGATGTAGTTGATTATTTGTGCTATTATTTCATTTGTAATTGTCTAGTATAATGTCCATTCATTGTTCTTGTGGTAGTTGTTTAATTGTCCAAATCTTAATATAATATTGATATATTTTGTACATGCAAAATATAGAGTCATTTGATCATCATGAACACTCGAGTTATAGTAATGTCTCACATAGGCAAACATTATCGAAGTATAATAAATCTATAGTAATGATAACAAACAAAAGCATGAGTGTGAATATAGAAGTATGTCAAATGCTATAGCAATAGAAAATGAACCAATGTTGGATAAGTAGTCATTCTATTGAATTGCACTAATAAAATATTTGAACACAATTGTTTAATTCATATGAATATTATTTGAGACAAAAAGTAGTGCAAGCCAGGTTGTAGAAATCCATCATTATTTTTATGTATGTCCCACCTGCTTCCTACATATTTTTTACTTGGTTAGTTGTCATTGAACATTAATGGGTTTCTCTGAGCAATAACAAGAAGTATAAACATATAAGTAGTTATCTACACCACTTGAAAACTCTACATATACCTTTTTGCCTAATTTTATGATTTTTTAAGTGGGGTTCACATTAACAATAACATTGTTTTGATTTAATGTGAAGTGCCCCCTTATTGACAAGTCATGCAACATAAAAATGATTGCTAATGTAACACCCCCACCAAGGAACTAAGACGTTAACTCAAAACATTAAGTAAAGATGCACACAATTTTTTTTTAATACAAAATGAAAAAATAATGCAATAACATTACTGATCAATAATATATACATGAAACACTAACTTAAGTACTAAACCAAGTTCACAACACTATCCCTCATTGGTCCCCTGATGTTGCTACTTGCAATGCTTAAAGAACAAATACATCAAAAGAGTAAATGTAATATAATACATGCATATTTGGTAGGTGTCTCTTTTTACAGTAGAATTGAAATGCTAAATCTCTTTGCTTTATTGTAAATGGTTTCGAGTTCCATTCAAAACCTATTTTTACCTTAATAAAAAACATAATACATGCATATCTTTTGGAACTAAACTATAAATATTATACATCGCATGATAAGAGTGATGACTATTTTACATTTGTCTAGATCCATAATTTAAATACATTTAATCATAAATACATATCCTTTCTCTAAAAAATATAGCCAATCATTCGAGGAGGATTCAAATGATAGTAGTACATGTTTGAAGAGATACAAAACATAATACAATGATCATAAAATATCCATTTGGCACCATGAATAAGTACTGGAGAGAGATGAACATGCACATCCATAAGGATCTTGATGAACTTTGAAGAACTCTGAAGAAGGAACTTGATGGAGAGAAAAAAAACACTATCACCCGACCACCCTAAGGCCCACCCCTCCATGCTAGGAGATGAACAACAAGCCCCATACAACACATACCACCACACATAAAAAAGAAAGGAAAATCCAAAATTCACAAGGAGGGAACAAAGATACCACAAGTGATCTGATTTAAGAAACCGGATTACAATACCTGGTGTGATACTTGCAGTATTGTAGAATTCAATACGAAAATGAGAACCAGATTGCAAACCAAAAACTGATCCATTCTATTCAAATATTTGAGTTTATACAAGTCTAATGGATTCCAAGGGTCATCAAAATCCCTTGGAAATGAAATGAAGAGCCATCATAATATTTATTACAAATAAACTATTCAAACTATAAAAAATTATCAAAAAACTATATATAAAAATTGGGTCTACTTGGAGAAACCATAACTTTCTAGTCCTAGCTCTGATTTGTGAACTGTTTGATGTGTTGGAAAGGTATTCAAAAGAGCTAGAGTCAAATTTTGAAAATGACAACTTTTGAAGACCCACTTTTGCCCAAAAATGCACTGAAGACCCTCAAAAATGCAGTTTACTAAAATATAGTAAAATTTGAAAAATTAGATTTCAATTTTTGTCCCAATTTAATCCTGAGCATTCCTCCCCCCTTGAGAGGCAATGGGCCCCATTGCACTAATTTGCTGCAATAGATGAGGAAATTATTCTTCAATTTGTTCCTTAGTAAACCACTTGCCTTGATGAGAATGCTGGCCAGCTCAAACCACCTGATACAGAGGAATGTTCTGATTTCTCAAAGTCTTTAAAATGACTTTAGTAACATGGTCACACTGGACTGGAACACTAGTAGATGGATTTAACTCTACAGCTTGAATGTATTCAGTAGCTTGGGAAATATCCAAAAAAGGAGGAAAATAGGGTCTCAACAATTCTACATTGAAAACTAGATGCAGTCCCAAAAATGATGGCAAATTAAGCTCAAAAGCATTCTCACCAACTTGTTTCACAATAGTATATGGACCATAATGAAGAGGACAAAGCTTCCTATTTGGTTCATGGAGGTGCTCTTTCTGAAGATGTAACCATACCTTGTCACCAATCTGAAACTTATGAGGATTTCTATGTTTATCATGCCTTTCCTTATACTTCTAATTACTCTACTCCAAGATCTCATGAACTTGCTGTTGGAGGTGTCTAATGTTATCAATGAATTTTTCTGCTTTATCTACCTCCTTGTCACCATTCAATGGACTATTAGATTGTAGACACTAGTACATTTGACATCATTTTTTGACTGTTAATGAAAATGGTTTAGGTTGGTCGGGGTATAGAAGGAAAAATTTATTTTAAAAAAAAAACCATGCCCGTGTTCGTTGAACTTTCGATGAATACGGGCATATTACTTAAAAAGAACATTTCAATTCTCATTTTCAATTTTATAGAGCGTGTGAATTAGGATTGCAAATTCTGAGTACGTTCCTTCTCTATTTTTTTTCATTTCTTATGGTTGATAGCACAACAAGTTTAACTGATATTTCGGTAGTGTTGTAGTAACTCCAATGCATTCGTGTTATTAGTTTTTGTGCATTCATGTTTAATTGATAAATAGTTTGCATGCATTGTGTTTATTCCTCTCTATCCCATGACATTTTGTCAGGCCAAACTCAACACATTGTGTTGGCTTTGCCATGAAGTCGTGGCCCTAATGGGTAACTCAACACCTATTCATAACAATTATCCTATTTCAATGCATGAAATTTTCTCAATCTAACAAAGGAAGTACTACACAACGGTCTCCATACAGTCCCAAATCCTAGATAGTATTTATTTGTCTTAAAATGGCCATATACAAGAGGAATTAGCCTCGAGGGCTCTGCAACACTGGAAACTCCAATTTTTTTTTCTAAACCCTTGCTTTCTAGGGCATCTTCAATCTCCTATAGCAACACACTTCCACCTCCAATCGGTGATTGAATCACCTTCAATTAAATGTAATAAACTATTCCAAATCATAAAATGTATATCTTATGTGGACAGATCGTCCACTGTCACACCCGAGCCACTATCTTCATTGTATTTCTTTATTGTTCTAACTGTACCCACACTGTTTGTTTAATCCTGCACATGTAATGTTAATAGCGACATATATTACAAGTTAAGTATTGACATTCCATGAATATTAGGCCTTCATATTCAAGGAATGTTCCTCTTTATTCCTGAGTCCCTACGGTAATAGAAAACTAAAACAAGAAATTTTGTCTGATAAACAACTGTCGCAACAGCAGTGTCACTGCAAAATGAAACTCATTCAAAGTAGATAGTTTTGAATAATGAACCCTATCAATTCATTTGCAAATCAAAATCATCAAATTGAGTTTCCAAGAATAGATGGAATTGCAGAGAAACAAAGAGTTTTTATTCCTTTTCGTTCACCAATAGTTTGTAGTTTACATGTTTAGTTTAGAGGACTCCATTTTCCACCATTTCATTTTGGTGAACTTGGTGTGTCTTACACTTGCATAATTTTTTATTTTTAGTTTTAGATTTGATTTTGTCCTAATTTTTTAAAATCTAGATGTATTCATCTATGGTTTGTGTACTTGGATTGGTTCAATAGTCCTAAAATTGCACACTTTACCACTTACATCACGCATTTAGCATATTTATCATTTGAAAAAAGAAAATTATTTCCTTTTTATTTTCAAACAGTTTCATGATGCATATATTTCATAGATATGATAGTGTCCTAGCATCCCGTGTATCACTCTATCCTTCTTGTAAATATTCTCCTACCTATGAAGACATTCTGATGCAAGAGATTATCAATAATTCTTTAAAAAATCCCCTTCCTAAGGATGAATTTTTGATGAATCATGTTGATCCTTCTCCTAAAATGTACCTTCACCATGAGGATATTTTAGTGCAAGATGATAATATTATAAATACTTTTCTTAATGCTATTTTACCTTTCATGTACCTAAATGACATTGTTGCTAGCAATGAATCAATAAGTGATATTGTTGATCCCTATCCCAAAGTTTTCCCTACTCATGATGATATCCTGGAATAAGAGGATGACATGATTAGCATAATTCTTGATTCTTTTCCTTCAAGTGATGAATCATTATTGATAAAAGAGCCTAATCAAGTCAAGTAATTCACATTTCTAGTCTTGTGAAGCCTAAAATTATTGTCCATCTTTGTCAAGATACCCATCAACCTCAATAATTTTTCAAAAAGCATTTTTAGGATCCAAATCAAAAAGCAATGTTGCTGTCAAGACCCCTATCATTATGCTTTGATGGATGTCCATACCCTGTTCCAAAGCTCCCATTTTGGCAATATCCAGGAAGGATGCTGACAGGTTGTCAAATTTGATTTTACACGTGTTGATTGCATTTGCTTGAAATTTTCTAAAAGCCTTTTCAGCAAGTATATTTTGTGATTATCCTGCAATCATGGCATTCCATAAAACCATGATTCTTAAATGCATTTTGTCAAAAATTTCGCTGGCCTTTGTCTATACTTCCACATTTTGCATACATTTTGTAGGGTAGGGTGTTAAAGAATATAGATCAGAATAAAGAATAAACATAATGCTTTTTCGTAATCAAACTTCTGCTGGATTAGATAATTGCCACTATGATTGATTTCTAAACAGCAAATATGATCTCATATAAGTAGAAGAATGAACGGTTATTATTGTGAAAGGACATGACCGTACATGACTAAACAGTTACGTAGGGTCATGTCTTTCCACAATAATAATCATTTGATAACAATCAACTTCTAATTATAATGATGCCGTTTCATATTATTGTTTTAACACTTAACACATGATGCACGGTAATATCATGATTATCAACTTCAGCGATATAGGTCACAATATGTATATGTATCATGACTGTAGTCATGATATAGATTTCAACCTTCACAAGCTTTGCGTGCAAAGGTAAAGTATCACACTTATTGACTCAGTCGAGATGGTGGTTTTATTCTTCATGATTTAGATTTGCATGCAAAGGTAAAGTATCACAATTCTATTCTTATTTTAACACACATGCAATGATAAGAATTAAATGATATTCATTTCTTTTCCACATGAAGGTGTAAGACATGAGAATTATCTAAACAATTTACTTTCTCTTGATTTGTACCATAATACAGAAGAATTATGCAAACCATTTATTTTATCTTGATTTGGATGCAGATCAATGTATAACTGAGAATAATGAAAGTAGATTTACGGAGATTAACACTATAATGCATTTTTTGTTATTGCATTTTGTAAAATCTCGTTATGTTGGTTTCCTATTTATTTGCAAAGAGAACTTAGATAAGGACTGCAGAAATTTCTTCTATGGCTTTGACAAAGGTAAAGTAGGTTGATATTCTTGTGGGGTCAAAATAAATACAAAAATCTCTTAGAGGTGCTTGTGTGGTATGTAAGTTCCCTTGTATAATGATTATAGTTGACATACATCAGGGGAAATTTATTAAAGTAGTGGTTTCCCATATTATTTCTAGATTATATCCAAATAAAGAATGGCCATGGAAGGTCCAATCACTTAATAAAATGAATGATATTGGGTTGTTTGTGTTGATCCCATGTTGAAATGTTTCAGGTAGGAAATAGATTAGAGGTGTAAAGTCCAAAGTGGTGAATTTTGTAATAAATAATAATTAGTATTCCTCTTCCATACTAACAAATGTTTTGGGGTGCTTGAGTTTTTTGTGGCTCCTCTTGCCTTGTGATCATTATCAATATGTACACGAGGGAAAATCTATTAACTAATGACCACTCATGGATATTGGTCATCCAAGAAATGACTTAGAATATACATGGGTGAGATTTTCACAAAGATCAAAAACTCTTAATAATTGTCTATAGAAAGCTCCAAAAATAATACTTAGTTATATTAAACTATTGTTTAATAGTATCTATCACATAAGATTGTACATCCTTAAAGCCTATTTTTGTAAGCCATTCAATTCCCTAACATTAGCAAATGGAAAATAAGAATTTTCAGAATGAAGTGTTTATATTTTGGTGAGATTTTTAACTACATGCAATAAAAGCCCTCTAGTGAGAACATCTCTTAGAGTTTTGTATGTACTTTGTGGGCTCCCTTTAATTTTTATGATTACCAATATAGATAGATGTCAAAAGAAATTACCACAAATAGAAAATTGGTAATTGTGGATGGCTTCACCAATGACAATTAAGAATCTCATAGATACAAATGGCTAAATGATCTTAGATTTGGAAGATCCAATTACTAAAAGAAGGATTGGTGTGATATAATTCCACACTGATAATAATTGTGAGATAAGGAAGGTCTATTAGGTATCACATACATCAAAATATTTTCCATTTTTGAAGAAGGATTCGGGATGAAAAATAAGTTGATCTGTTAGTATTGTCCTTGCTGATGTTAATGTTACTTGTTGCCACTGTTCATGAGGCAGTGTCTTATAAGCAATGACTACTCACAAAATATTGGCCATTGTGAATGACTTCAATATAGTTATAATTTTTATATAAATACCCAAAGGCAAGTATTATATGGAGTATATGTAGTGGAGCATACTTGTTACATTATAAGTTTTAAGAATGGAAGAGACTAAAAGGCTTAATGAACTCAATTTTGTGGAAGAAATCAAATATGCAAAAAGATAAATATTCACTATAATTGACATGTCATGACATAACCCTCTTACGTGCACATAGCCTTGTAGGCACAATCTATCATTTTTGTGCAGTTACCTGTGTATCTCTTATATTTATGTATTTGTTCTTGTTGGTTTGCTTGATTCAAGACATATGATTGAGTTTTTTTTTTCAAATATTAGAGGTCAAAAAGAGCAAAGAACTAAAGAGAAGAAATAGATGATGTTGCAGTGGAAAATATTTGTTTGGAAAGCGAAGATTATGTTCTAATGAGCATGAGTTGTGCTAGAGTATGAATGGAACAAGTAGAGTAAAGGATAGCAACTTCTTCAAGAGATGAAGTCTTCCTAGTTTACATGAAATTCATCATTCTAGCAGTTGTAATAGTCAGTGGAGGAGGAAAAATTTAAAATAATGAACAACAAGAAGATGAAGATCCATATTCCAAGGATGACCCTAGACACTTTGATATAGACTGAGGGAAAGAAATTGTGGAAAATAAATTTCCTCAGATTCATACAAGTCTGGAATTAGAATACCTTAGAATGATCCATTATTTTTAATGCAGCAGAAGAGAAAGATCTGAAAATAATTTTGCATATATGCCATGGATGACCCTAGACACTATGATATAGAATGAGGGAAAGAAATTTTGGAAAATAAATTTCCTCAGATTCATAACCGGAGGATGGGACTAAATCATAACTCTGATTGAGTATCTCAGATGCATGAAAGACTTCTTGTAATCACGACCACTGAAAACACCCAATGAACGACCATTCCAGAATTACAACAGGCATTGACATTTCAATAGCTTGCAATATGGAGAGTTAATTTTTACATGATAAAGAGACTTCATGACACATAATATTATAAATATCTATTATAAAGGTAGCTTCGTAGCGTTTATAAATAGCTATTATAAAGGTAGCTTCATAGCATTATATTGAAACCAACAAACATGTGACCATTCACTCTGGTGGAGATAATTGAGAACGTAAGACTATTATTCATATTTTTCTGATAGAGAATCATAGGTGTGTATGTATAGTTTTTTTAGATAGTAAAAATTGACATTCAAATAAAAAGATATATTGATTTGATGAGTACTTGGCAAGCTGATTTTTGACTTACACTTGGATTTGGATTTGGTTTTGGTTAAAAGAATTAGCCAGTAACTTGGCATTTAAAAAAAATACTGAATTAAAAATTTGATTTAAAGCTATTTTCTCTTTCTTTTCCATTGTATTCTTTATTTAAAGTGCTCAATATGTTTGACTAAGTTCCATATGTCCTGTTACAGCTGTATTGAGATAGTCATCACACTATTCCCCTAAGCACAGTATGGCTTTGCCTTCTCATCCACAAGAAACTCTAACATCATTCTAAACTCTTCTATACTCTGCCCATATCCATTCCAATCCGTTGATCCAATCCATTCATACTTCTACACAAACAAATTAACTCACCAAAATGCTATCATTTTGGGACAGTCATACCATGTCCATAAAACTATACCAATAGTTGAAATTATAGGTTCTTCATGGCACCTTTCAACTTGTCCAATTATGCAAACTGCCTTGCCTGGGGCAGCCATATCTAGTTGTGAGATTTTCATATCATATTTCTCTCAGTAAGAATAGTTGTGGCATAGGATCCTTCAACTGTATGTGGACCCTTTGTCTATCTAGGAGATTTTTGTACCTTGAAACATATGAATCATTCCTATTTGTGCATCCTCATTGTCTATAGTTGATTTAAACAATAGATTCGTCACTACAATGAGAAAGTTACCACCACACGTCAAACATAAGGTGCATTTGATTGAAAGATTGGTCATTATTTACAAGACAAAAGGTCCACAAACAGTTGAAGGATCCTATGCCACAACTATTCTTACTGAGAGAAATATGAGGGCTTCTACCAAATATGTTAAGAGATCAGATATGAAAATCTCACAAGTAGATAGATTACTAGTATTGGAAGTACTATGGACTTGTAGAGGCAATTTAATAGTTCAGGAAACTAAGAAATGAGTTTTCATCATGGTAAGCCACAAGAATGGTCTTGGGAGTATTATTGGAGGTGCTTAACTTTGGAAAGTTACCATGTTAATGTCATTAAAAAAATATAAAAATTTAAGGCCTACGAGATTTTATGATAATGTTCTATTTGAAATAGGGTGCTCAAGTTAACAATGAAATAAAAAAATCCATGCTTGTATTCATATGATTAGGAGAGCTTTCTTTGTGTTTTCATTACTTAAGAGAAGCCTATATATGGAGCTAAGGAGTCCTACAATGTTATTCAATTTCCCTAGTTATTTACCTGATTTTATTTATTTAAATCTACTCTTTACAACTATTTTTCTATCTATACACCCTCTATTGCTATTGTAATTTGGTATGATAAATGTCCCTTTGTGTTGATAAAATTATAGTTGAGAAAATGGTTGTTCAGTAACGATTTGTATCTGTAGGTTGCAAACAAATCATCCTTCTTCCAGCAATGAGTCATTCCATTCAAGAAAGACCATGTCTGACGATATCAACGCACAAAAAAATAGGGAGACAATTGCTAGACTGTGGTCTAACTTAAAAAGAAAAGGTGATGGAAAATGTTATTGTCCTTGCAAAATTTGTAAGGGCTTAAAGACTCAAAGATATCTAATCAAAACAACTGAGGAACATTGTAGGCAACATGGTCACATTGAAGGGGGAAACAAGTTTCGTCCATGGGTATGTATTTTAATAATTTATAAAATACATAAGACATGATTTGATGATGACATCATGGTCATGGTTAATATAAGGTCATCATTTTCATATAGGTCAACATCCCTGAGTTTCATGTTATGGACCATGACAATCCGGAGAATGTGGATTTCCAAACAAGGGAACATGGAAGTGTGAATATAGAAGTAGAAGGTAATGATACCATGGAAGAAGACCACGATGATGAAGAAGATCACGATGATCAAGAAGATCACAATGATCAAGATGATGATGATGATGATGATGATGATGATGATGATGATGATGTTGATGTAGAGCTTGATGTATCTATACTTGAGAAGGCACACGAGCCCCTATATGAAGGCTCCGAAACAACTCTTCTTGCCACTGTATTGTTGTTGGTGGACTTGAAGGTTATGAATGGTTTATCCAATGTAGCAATGACACGTATGTTAAGGTATGTCATCTTTTTTCATTATTTTAGTCGTAATTCCCTTACAATTAACCTTGGGTGAATCATGTAGCAATTAATATTCTTTAAATTAACAAATTATATTTTTGGTCATAGGTTGATAGGTGAGTGTTTGTTACCACCATCAAACATTCTACCTCACTTGTACCAAGAATTATCTGCCATTATGAAACATATTGGAATGGAGTATCAAACAATACATGCATGTCTGAACGATCATATTATATATCATAAACAACATGAATTTGCAACAGAATGCCCTATTTGTCATATTAGTAGATATCAATCAGATCAAATAACAAAAAAGGTGCCTCGCAAGGTTTTTTGGCATATTCCCATTATTCCACGTCTGCAACGATTATTCAAGTGCAATAGCTTGGCACAATTTATGGATTACCATGCACGCAATAGAAGTCAAGATGACATTATGCAAATGTTGTTAGGAATAAGGTGTCTCAACCTTGGATAATTCCTATTCTTATTATTTGTTTTGTAAATGTATTTTTTGCAAATAATGTAATTAAGTGTGAGTGTACATGTCTAGTTGGCATGTTGATATGTCACTCCACTTGATGTGTCAGCATCTTGTGCGTAAGGAGATCATGACTAAAACGGTCATGACGGATTCCTATGATGCGTACGAACTATTTAAGGAATGTGCTATGACAGGTGTAAGAGCATCTTATGACTTGGGCCTATTTGGGCACCCAAGAAGAAGTGGTTGGTGTGTGTAAGAGAATATGCCAAAAATAGGTTGGTATGACAGATTCTCTTACACTTCTTTTGTGACCGTTATTTTTGGCGGATTCTATGACAGGCTGTCATAGTCTATTCTAGGGATGGACGCCTATTCTTGGGATTGCATGTAACAACTGTGTACATGTGGCTTTGTGCATGGGTCTTGGTGGTTGTGCCTATTTTTGGGTCCAGACGAGTCTATATATATGATGCTGCTCCTATGGGAGAAATAGAACAAAAGTTTAAGTCTTGTTGGCTTTGTCTCTCATTTCCTAAAAGAACTTGCATTGCAAGTGTATTGTAATCTTTGTGTTGAAGATAATACATTGTGCAGGTTTTGGAGTGCTGGGGTTTTTTACTGAAAGGTTTTCCCCAGGGTATATCATTGTGTCATTCTCTATTTTTCTATATGCATGGTATGTGGTTGCAATATCTTTGCTAAAGTAGTTAACGAATTTGAAATTGTAAGGATTTATAAGAATTTTCACAATACTCTCCTATAGAGATTAGCGTAGGAAGCTGTTTCCGCACCTGAGTTTCCTTACAAGTGGTATCAGAGCTTGATCAACTTTTGATCCTAGTTGTTGGGTAGGGTTTTTTGAGCTAATCTCAAGTTTGAGTGGGAGTTTTTTGCATAGCATTCTGAATCTTATTTGCAGATTGAGATGGAAAGTTCATCATATGGAAGAATGGAGGTGGAGAAATTTAATGGCACTAATTTTGAGTTGTGGAAACTCAAGATGGAAGACATGTTGGAAGATCGTGACCTATGGGAAGAGACTTCAAGTGCTACAAGACCAACAACTATAGCTCAAGAAGATTGGGATATCAAAGACCGTAAAGCTAAGGGTCTCATAAGACTCTGTTTAACCGATGCAGTCCTTCTGAATGTTCTAGATGAGAAAATCGCAAATAGTTTGTGGGAAAGACTTGCGGCCGTGTATCAGGCCAAATCTCTGGTGAACAAGTTGTTCTTGAGGAAGAAGTTGTACTCTCTATGAATGGAGGAAGGTGGATCCTTAATGGATCATTTAAATGCATTTAATCTGCTGGCTGCACAATTGACATTAGCTGGTGTCAAGTTAGAGGAGGAGGATCGTTGCTACACACTTTTGTGTTCTTTACCGGATTCATGGGACCATCTTGTGATAGCTCTTGGAAGCACTTTAGTCACCTTCAAAATGGATGATGTGGTGTCTTCGCTGCTATCAGAGAAGATGTGGAGAAAGGCTTCCGTTTCGGAAAAAGAAGCCCTTGCTGTTCGTGGGAGATCCACTGAAAGAGGGAAGAAAAATGACAATAAGTCTGATAATAAGGGTAGATCCAAATCCTATGGGAAGTCAAAGACTTCCAATAAGTCCAAGGCAAAATGTTGGAACTATGATAAATCTGGGCACTTCCGTAAAGACTGCAAAGAGCCGAAGAAGAAGAAGAAAGGTTCAGATTCAGCTTCAGAAAGATCTCAAGAAGATGGCAATGCATTCATCGTAGCTTTGGCAGCCCATGCATCTGATGATGTGTGGTTGGTTGACTTAGGTGCATCTTTTCACATGACCTCTCATCGAAATTGGTTCTCAAAATATGAAGAGTTCGATGGTGGAAAGGTGTACTTGGGTGATGATTCCCACCTAAAGATAGTTGGACGCAGAAGGGTCACTATCAAATTTCCTGATGGACAAGTAAAGGGAATCAAAAGAGTTATGCACATTCTGAGTTTGGCATGAAACCTATTATCTGTAAGTATGTTGAATGATGTAGGTGTGCAAGTTGTTTTTTCAAAAGAAGGATGCAAGATGATGAGAGGATTGATAGTGCTTGCAAGGGGTACTAGGAGAGGTACCTTATTTCAGCTAGATGTATGTATTCCTCTATGTAATAGTTCTTCATCCTCACCATCTGAACAAGCAGTGAAGAAGTCTATGGATATTGGTTCCGATGGTAGTGCAAACACTTTGGAAGGTAAGCTTCCTGTAGAAAAGACAATGTTGTGGCATATGAGATTTGGCCACATTGGTGAAAAGGGTCTCAGAACCCTGAAAAATAAAAATCTCATTGAGGGGTTAAATGATTGCAATCTTGAGTTTGACTTCTGTGAACACTGTGTCTATGGTAAACAAAATCGTGTTCAATTTTACTCTAGTTCTCACAAATCTTCTGATGTTTTAGATCTTATTCATTTTGATGTATTTGGTCCTATAAAAGTTCCTTCAATCTCCAAGTCTGTATTTTTTCTATCTTTCATAGATGATTATAGTAGAAGGACATGGATTTATTTCCTTAAAAGTAAGACACAAGTCTTTAGTTGGTTCAAGGAATTTAAAGCTCTTGTAGAGAATCAGACTAGTAAGAAGATTAAGTGTGTGAGAACTGACAATGGTGGTGAGTTTTGCTTAGCAGAGTTTGAACAGTTCTGTAAAGAACAAGGTATCGAGAGGCATAAGACAACTCCTTATACCCCACAGAAAAATGGAGTTGCAGAGAGAATGAACAGGACACTGATGGAGAAGGCTATGAGTATGCTTAGTGGAGCTGGTTTAGAACAAAGGTTTTGGGCCGAAGCTGTGGCCACTGCTTGCTGTCTGGTTAACAGATCTCCTACATCAGCCCTTGTTGGTAAGACACCCATGGAGGTGTGGTCTGGTAAGAAGCCTTCAATTAGACATCTTCGTGTTTTTGGTTGTGAAGCTTATGCACATGTTCCAAAGGAGAAAAGATCTAAGTTGGAAAACAAAGCTGTTAAATGTATTTTCATTAGATATAGTGCTAGTGTGAAAGGATACAAGCTTTGGGATCCCATGACTAGTAAGGTGTTGTATAGTAGAAATGTTATTTTCAGAGAGCTAACATCTTCTCCTATTGTGCCACAACTAGTTGAAAAAGAAAAGGAAAAAGATGTTGTTTAGTTGCCTCCTACCCCTGAGAAGACTGAACAGAGAGACCATGTTGGGCCTAATGATGAGGAGAGCTCTAGCAGCTCTGATAGTTTAGAAGAAGAGGAAGAACAACCTCAACCACAGCCCTTGAGGAGATCCATGAGAGAAAGAAAGAAACCAGAAAGGTTTGGTTATTCTATGTTAGATTCCAGTTGTGCCTTTGTTTTGATTACTAACACTGATGAGCCTAGATCTATGAAAGAGGCTTTGGGCATGGAAGATGCAGGTTCCTGGATTGAGGTTATGGATGATGAGATGGCTTCATTGGAGAAAAAAAAAACTTGGGACTTTGTACCTTTGCCTAAAGGGAGAAAATTTGTTGGCTGTAAATGGGTGTTCAAGAAGAAACTCTGTGTAGATGGCAGTGTTGAAAGGTATAAAGCTAGATTGGTTGCAAAGGGGTATTCACAGGTAGAGGGAATAGATTATGGTGAAATATTCTCTCCTGTTGCAAAGTTGACATCCATTAGATTTCTGTTATCTCTTGCTGCATCATATGATTTAGAGATAGAACAGATGGATGTGAAGACAACTTTCCTTCATGGTGTCAATCCTTTTGGAGAGATGAGATCTACTTACTTGGTGTGGCCTGTTTTTGTTATCAACAATAACATACCTCCTTGGTTGTCCTTAAAGAGGGAGCACATAATGTTGGCACTAATTATTCCAGATATTTTTTGATTTAATAGTCATCTAAATAAATTTATTATTAATAATCCATCAAAATGGTCATAATAATTATGTAATATTTTTGTTCATTCAACTAGGTAAGTACTAGGTTAAAGATATCAATGTATATATTGAGCCCCTTATCGACGAGTTGATGGTGTTATGAAATGGGGTTACTATGTATGACATCTCTAGACCAATAGGACAAAAACAATTTCAATTTCATGCAATGCTTGTATGGACAATACATTATTCCCCTAGGCTAACACATTTTTGTGGTATGTTCTCTTCTTAACACCTCTTTTTTGATATGTTATAGTGCCAACAAAAAGTTAACACATTTAATCCAATTATACATGATCTTGTAGGTCTTCAGATAAAGGAAAAATTTGCATATCCAGTTTGTGGTCCAAAGATGAAATCTCATCATTCAAAAAGTTTAAGAAAGTAGGTGTTCGATGAGAATAGACACTTTCTCCACAGAAATCATAAGTACCAAAAAATATCTTTTCAATGAAAAAGAAGAGACTACATCAAAGCCATGGAGAATGACACCTTGCCTATGGAAGTCGACATACAATAAAATAAATCATCAAGGTAATGTCATTCCATTTGATGGTTTTTGTGTCAAATTTATATTTTGATATTGTGTTTTGTTTACTAATGATGTAATTGATGCTTATGAAGGTCGTCAAGGCATCAATGACCAACTTCCAAAAGGACTAAAAAGTTATCCTACGCAATTTACTATGTTTTCATACTACAAGCAACTCCCAATTGTGCATTTGTTTGATCCTATGCATATTGGAAAGAATGTAACAGAGACATTATGGAAAATCTTGGATGGAAGGCATGACAAAGACCAAATTGTCAAAATTTGTAGTGACATTGAAGAATCCGACCATGTAATGAAAAATGGCATTCAATCAAATAACAATGGAGACCAGATTGATACAAGTGCCCTTAGTTGGTTATTGTCAGAGCAGCAGAGCAATGCTATAAAAGAAGTCATAAAAAAATATGATTTCTCACAAGATTTGTTGCGAACATAAACGATCTCATATCAAAGAAAAGTGAATTTGGGCCAGGGATGAAAACACATGATTGGCATACATTTATTAAGGTAATTCATGTTATTTTGTATTCACTATATATTTGTATACTGCATGTAGTTTTCATTGCATTGTTTTATAAAATATTGACAAGATCATTTTACAAATATTACAGTACGTTCTACCTCTATCTCTCCCACACCACTTCGCCAACAGTGTCAAACAAGTTATCTATGATCTTGGAAAATACATGAGGTGGTTGTCATCTAAAGAAATCAATAAAGAAGATATAAAATATTGGAAGAGAAAAATTTCTCTTCTTATGTGTGAAATGCAAAAGTGTCTACCTTCAACTTTTTTCAATGCACAAGAACACTACCTCATACATCAAGTTGAGGAGATTGAATTGTGTGGACTTGTACCAACTAGGTCAATGTGGATGGTTGAGAGGATCTTGAAATTTTTGAAAGGCTTGGTTTGACAGAGAGCACATCCTGAGGGTTCTATGGTGGTGGGATATATGGTATACCAGACCATGGTGTACATTAGTGAATATCTTCCTAAGTTTGCAGCAAAGATCCAGGTAGATCGTATTTGGGATCCCAACTCCATTAATAAATTCAAAGGGGAGTACTTGATGGGAAAAGGTAGATTGAGGAAAGTGAGAGGTAAATCTAAGATGCTATTGTAGTCAATTAATTCTTATAAATCTTCAATATAAGTTATTTATAATTGGTGTATTTTTTTTGATATAGTTGGTTGAGAGTAGGATGTAATACATTTGTATATTGCAAACAATCTTGATTGGATGATGGTATGGATTGAATGATGTCAAAAAAATGGTTGCTTATTAACATGGGAAGATGTTGCTTCATTGGTTAGAGAAGCTCATCATAATGAAGATTCTAATGTTACGCCAATGGTAATTGATCTAGCACATGGTTTAAGAGGTGGAGAGGTACGCACAAATTTATTAATGATCATGACTCAATGTATGTTTCGTATCAACTCATGATGCAAATAATTTACACACGCTTGAAAAATTTTAGGTCAAGCATCACAAAGCTATGTACTATCATGGCCACAAATTTCACATAAAAAAGTTGGATGACACAAAGAAAACTTGTGATTCTGGGATAACTGTAGTTTTCGAGGTCACCAATATATCATCTAGAAATGACATACATCTTCAACAATTTCAAAATCAATACTATGGCATCTTGGATGATATAATTGAGTGTGACTTTAACTCCTTCAAAAGAGTTCTATTCGTCGTCAAATGGTATAGGTTATGACTAAATCAAAATGATCCAGATAGAACTGTTATTCAACATGATAATGGATTTACAATGATTATTACAAGGTTGTTTGAGCCAGTTGGAGATGAGCCCTATGTTCTTCCAAGCCAATGTGAGCAAGTGTTTTACTAAGAGGTTCCACATAAATAGGGTTGGTCATTTGGTGTTAGACATGATCCAAGAGGAAGGCCGATAAAGTATAATGTTATGGAAGAAGAAGATATTGAAGATGATGAAAAAGCAGATGATGAAGATCAAGATGATGGTGATGATGATGATGATGATGATGGTGATGATGGTGATGATGATGATGATGATGGTGATGGTGATCATGGTGACGATGATGATGGTGATGGTGATGATGGTGATGAT
This sequence comes from Chamaecyparis obtusa, assembly GCA_027943335.1. Taxonomy (NCBI): domain Eukaryota; kingdom Viridiplantae; phylum Streptophyta; class Pinopsida; order Cupressales; family Cupressaceae; genus Chamaecyparis; species Chamaecyparis obtusa. The sequence goes on along the minus strand of BSBK01005139.1, from coordinate 451,707 downwards.
GATGGTGATGATGGCGATGGTGATGATGATGATGATGATGATGATGATGATGAAGATGATCAATGACATAATTGAAATGATCAATGTAATGATTGACATGATTTATTGCTTTCAATTGTAATGATTACATATTTATTGTGTTCAATTCTAATGATTACAACATATGTGATTTATAATTACCAATGTTTATATTGTGTTTGATTATCATCCTTTTTGCAAACAGGCAATTGACTACAGACATTGTCACCCCTTCTGTTGACGATCTTGCATTCCATATATAAGGTAAATTTGTTCATGTTTACGATGTTTCATATTGTTCACGTTGTCTTCTAAGTTATTTGTAGCATACATATCATGTAATTTTTAGCTAACTCAAGATAAATGATTAACATATGCAGGAAATTTGACCCCTTTGGCGTGGATCATGCACAATGACATGGATCAGTAGGTATAAGTCAATAAATAGACATAATTTTCTTATATTATTCTTGTTTATCACTGAGCACGTATGTTATAAATAGACATATTATATAATCATATAATGTATATATAGACAAAGAAGAACCGTACGTATGGGTCAGGACTTGATTATTCTATATATATTATTTAAATATTATCAAAATTTCATTTGAAGTGGGGACGTGACAATATCTCATTTGATGGATTGCAAGACCCACCAAATAGGTACTTGTCAGATCTATCTACATCAAATGATGAAAATGAGGGAATGGTAGATGAAAGTTCTACATGTAGTACGGCTAAAATAGGGAGATTAACTAGAGGTCAAAAGATTAGAAAAAAATTTGATAAACGCATGCAATTTTTCCTTGCTAATGGGGGGTCATGTTCTTATGATGATGAGACCAAAGGTGACATCAAGGTGCCCTTTCGGTACACACACATTGAGAAAGAATGGGTACCCAATGAGCTACCTCCAATTAACACTGATTTTTGTGTTAATGAGAGGATATACCGCATTGCTCCATCCTCATTACATGGTTTGGGCCTATTTTCCATGGATGGGATAAAGGCATGTTATAACAAAGTTGTTGAATTGTTCAAGTATGTCGGTCCGTGTTACAATTACAATGATTGGATACAGATTGTTCAATATAAAAAAAGTATGCGTAGGTATGCACTATCAGCTAATTATATACAATGGAAAGAAAATGATCAAAGTAAAAGATTTGCAATGTACATTGATGGGAGACCAAAAGCAACAGGTAATATTGTGGGTTTTATAAATAGTACGTGACCTTCCTCAACTAATAAGCAACCCAATTGCATATTTGAGGTGCGTGAAGGGAATCAAGTTTTTGTATGTGCGATAAAATCAATAAGTGCAGGGGAAGAATTGCTAATAGATTACCATTTAAATCGCATAGATACAAACAAAGTTACTATCTTGAGGGTGGTAAGTACTATATACCATTTTATTAATAAGTTTTTTTTTGCTAAGTCTATTGCTTTTAGTTCGCTGAAGTTTTTATGTTTAATCTTTGTCACAGGATGATATGGATCCCACACATGATAGAGGCCATGAGGATGCTCCTCCCACCCATTCTTCAGTAAGGGTAAACCTTATTGAAATTGTAAAAATTAGATAGTTGGAAAATGTTATATTATTACGTTATTTTATTTATGGTTTTGGAGTTTTTATGATAGTTTTACTGATATTCCTGTCACAATTTGATGTTCAGGATAGGGGAAAAGCACCTATAGTAAGTACAGAGGCAATAGCTACCCCTTCTGATGATGATATTGTGGAAACACCCAATGTAACAATTATGTTGAAGAAAAAAATAGAAAAAATCAATTTAGAAATAATGAGAATTTTGGATGAAGCAAATATTCCAACCGAGGAGATGATGAAGAGGCTATCTGATTTGAGAGCGCAAGCACATCATTATGAAGTAAGTAGTAATGAATCTTTAGTTATAACAAAAGTTCAATAAAGGTTTATATTTTATACTCTTTTATGTTGTGAAGTAAAATATGTAATATGTGTTCTTGTTACAGGATTTTTTGGCAACTGATCCAGAACCTGGTTAAGGACAACGCGGTGAGGCCGGTACTAGCAGAGCTTCGGCCGGCACTGGTAAAATAATCCTTTAGTTGACAAGTTACAAGGATTTTTTTATTTGGAACATTCAAAAACTTCTTAAGTTAACTCTTACTTTTATTATTTCAGGATGTCTTTGCTAACAATGTATTGTTTAGGTCATCAAGTTCAGGAGAATCCTCCTAGGAGGTCGATAGATGTCCATTTGAGATTTTTGAGTGCAATGTTAGCAACAAGGGGCATGAAAACATCGACACCTTCGTGATCTATTCCAGCTGGTAAATCCTTGTTTTGCTATATTTGGTTTTGTGTTAATTATGAGTTGATAATTTGTACTTTAATCTTGGGTGCATCACATAGTGGATTATTTTTTTGGAGTAGGAGATACACTGGTGGCACTGTCTAGTATGCCAGATACAGATCAGAGTACATGTATTGGTGATAATTCACCATCATTTCCTGGAGCTACCCATGTTTCTAGCACAGGAGTTATGCAGACATCATTGTTGATTGACAATGATGAATCGACGCCTTTAAAATGTCCTAAGCTTCCAGGTACTTTAAATAATTATTTTTTATATTGTAATATGCATTTGTACCTATTCATAACAAGCTTTGGATTGATTATCCCATGACATTTTTTGCAGGAAATGATTCATTTTATAAGAAGCTTTATGACCTCGCACTGCAAATATTCAGGCCCACCATACGTACAAGGTGGAACATCATAAGTGAACTAACTTTATCCCATATTTCTTTTTTCATATTATTAATTGGTACACCATTTTTCCTTTCATTCGAGTCTTTTCTTTTACTAGCTATATCTAACAATTTTGTGTTTTTTCTTAAAAGGTGGAACTTGCAAGAAAAAAAATTAAAAGATCAGCTCATTAAAGATTTAGAGCATGAGTTTGGTAATAATATTTTTTATCAGAAGATGGTGTTAGAAAGAGCTTGCAAACATCTTAAGACTGTGAGGGACTCATATAGAAAGAGTCTCATCTAGAACCCAAAGTACGAGCATCCTCCTTTTATTCCAGTGAGGGATTGGAATGAGTTCATTTTGGATGCAAAGGAGAAAGGGGATGCTCAAAGAGGAATTACACTAGCAAATGCAAGAAGGTATGCAATAGTATTAAATACTAGTACATTAATGTAATAATGCACTAATTAGTGATCTTTATATCTATATCATCTAACATATTTCAAACTTTTCATAGGTTGCAGGACACATCAAAGGCAACAAAGGTCAGGCTGGAAAAGATTGGGCAGCATAGACTTGGCTCTGGTGGATATTCAAAAATTAAAGCATGAATTGTAAGTAGCAGTAAATGAATTGCAAAGAAAAAAATTTATAAAATGCAAATAATTTTGTTAATTAATAAAAAAAATGCAGGGCTCTAATTTTAATTTAGAGGCCACGGAAGAATACAAAAAAATTGCCTTCAAGGAAGGCTATGAAGCCGTGGCTGAACACCTACGAAAAGCTTCCATTGGCCCAACCAAAGAGTCTCCTGCATCATGTGCACAGGTAAATATGCCAAAAAATATATTAGAAATTGAATACTTTAGCAACAATCTATTTGATAATAATGTGCATGACATTGCAATGTAGCCTCTTAATCGTGACACAGATCATACGCCACATCATGAAGCCCCTGATGTGCATCGTACTATCCATGGAGGTGCTCATTTGCTATTTAAAACTAATTATGTAATTATTAATACAATTTAACATCTTAAATTGAACTTGGTGAAACCTTTTTGTGTATATTTTAGAGGATACATAATCATGTCATGCTGAAAGAGTGCCAGAGGATGTTTAGACTGATCACCATGTAGATCATGTGGCACATTCAGGTAAAGAAAATCTATGTTTTGTTCTTTTAAATTAATTTTTTGATTTATAGTTCTTTTACTTAAATAAATACTCGTAATTCACTACTATAAAATGGTGTGCATTTAACTCATGAAGTAGTTGTTATTGCAGTGGACCCCACTTTGGCGCAGCGGCCTTGTGTTCCTGAACAGATGAGGAGGAGAAATGCATTGGAATTAGAACCAGTAGAGGAGGGGAATGATGAGGACATTGATCTTCCTCTTAGAAATTACATGAGTAAAAAAAATAGCAAGAAACCCAAAAAGAAATGATTGTAATTAACATTTTTTGCTAATGAAAGAATGTTGTCTTAATGGATGTAATTTTGTACTAGTAATGTTGATGAATGATGTGTTAATGAATTCTTCATGAATGTTGTGTGTTAATGAATTATTCATGAATGTTGCGTGTTAATGAATGTTGTGTGTTAATGAATTATTCATGAATGTTGCGTGTTAATGAATTTTGTGTTAATGAATTATTCATGAATGTTGTGTGTTAATGAATGTTATCATGTGATTATAATGATTGAATGTTATATTTCAAAAATGGATGAATGAATGAATGAATGAATGTTATTAAATGTTAATGGGGAATTTAGAGTGATGTTAGGGGGGGGGGGGGTGCGCAAATGAGCTTCCACCTTCACGTGGTTGGCCTTGTTTAGTAGAGAATATTAAACTATTCTCGAAACCAAGTGAAGCTCAAACTTTAAAGATAAGCTTAGAGTTAATAGTGACAACCAATTAGCAAGTCGAAATGAAGTTCTTCGTTATAGGTACCTTTTTAGTTTTTAAAGCACAATGTCATGTTTTAATATTGTGTAGTTTTTTTCTTAAGTCAGAACATAATTTATGACCATTTTAGTAACTATTCTAACATCGCTTTATGACAAATCCTGTTTTGGCAAAGATGGTGATAAGTGGTGCTATCTATTCCTTGGGAGATTGGATTGCACAGGTTTGTATCTCAAAATCATTTGCATGTGGTAGAAATGCATACTTACAACCATTTCATTCTACATTTAAAAACATTGATGACACTCTAGACACAAAATAATGCTCATGCTATTGACTTGACAGTGCTATGAAGGCAAACCAATTTTTGAATTTGAATGAACCCGGATGTTCAGATCTGGTCTCCTTGGATTTATTCTTCATGGTTCTTTGTCTCATTATTACTATCATCCTAGTGAGGTAACACCTTTTCCTTCTTTCTTAGTCTCTTACAGTTCATAGTTGTTTAATTTGAATAATTTTTGAGTTCCTTGCAAAAAGGGTATGACAAACAAATATGGTTATACAGGCTCTATTTCCTTTACTTGAACTTGATGTTATGATTTATCATTTGACATTTTATTATTTTGATGTTGAAATTGAAGCATATGATGATACGATGGTATGATCATGATGCTATGATTACAAGTTTATGGTGTTTTTGTTGTTTATATGATATTATGTGACATTCTAATCTGGATTCATGATTATAGCCCATATCCATTCATAATGTTTCTCCAAATCATCCCTTTGTTGCTGCATCTTTGCTATCAATTTGCCTGCCATCTTCTATTGAGATTATGGAGATAAGTAAGATCAAGGTTCATGAACTTCTAGAGCTTACTTTCTCCATGTGGACCTTGTGTGAGTAGACATGCAAAATTTGAAGAAGGATTTAGATGAGAAACTCCAATACCACTAGGATTTGATAGACAATAATGAGGTGCTTTGATGCTATTGACCTAAGGCCAAGTACTTGTGCTTGAAGGACAACACACTCAGACCAATTTAATAGAAAAGAATAAGCTATTGTTATCATATATAAATGTCTGAGTATATGTTTCCAAACAACTTGGTAAAGTAATTATCTTTCCAAGTACCCTTTTGGGAGTTACAAAACCCATGTCAACCTCAAGACTTCATTCCTTGACTAGCGAACCTTTCTACTGCTGCTTGCTCTCTTTCCTAGGCCTAATTAGCCCCCTTTATCAAAGCAACCCTATACTCCACTACTCTCCAAGACTCTATGACCTTAAACAGTCTTATATTAGGTTTCCAAACCACCAATTTTCTACTTTTCTTGGTCACACAACTCACCCAACTCCCAAACCATTAAACCCTTGTTCCTAGGGTCATAAATCTAGGGCTTTGTGGAAAATGCCCTTCCCAGCAACACACAAGTAAAAATATGGTTCAAACACTCTCCAATACATCCCCCTAGACATATTCCACCATCACATTCTTACTCCAGCCATCAGATCACTCCTGTCCACCATTTGGTGCTTTCCAAGTGCACCTTCACTGTGTGTTCACCAGTCACTCACTGTTCTTTCACTTTGTGCTCCACCCTGCATCAAACTTCCATAATGTACATATAATATAATTAGACATCTCCCATCCAAGTCATAGAGATCACAAGGATGGGAGTGCCCTTACATAGTTAAGGTCTTCAAAACAAATCATTGACTGTACCCTTAAGGAGCCAGTCTTTGTCACTACACTAGATAGTTTCTTGGTGTTCTCAGGGAAAAACAATGTAATGGAAATAATAAAAAGTAAAATCCCAAACAAATAAATGTTTTACATCCACACAAAGTAGAGATCACACTCAGAACAACACACTGGTGTCTTGATTGTCCACGGGACAGTGAGTTACTAATTTGCAGAGAATTAAATTTTATTCATTCCAAAAACCTTTCACTTCATGCCTTTTCATATTCAGTATGATCTCTCCACTCTAATCACGTGGAATAACCTCTAAATAGACTCCATCTTCTCCCTCAAACCTGACAACAACCTCTTAACTATTTGTAACTGTCTGCAACAGTCAAAACTGACTGTTCACAACATGAAATACTTAGAGATTTGTTGTCAAGTTGACAACAAAGTTGTCAACTAACCTAAACATATAATGCCAAAACTAAAGACTTCTAAAGGTTTTAATGATAACCTTTATCATCCTATAACCTTTACTAACCCAACTAACCCCATTAAGCCCATTTTAGGCCATTTTTGCCATTAGAGGCAATTTACAAAATCTTGCACTTTTAGTGCTTTTAGCATCATCTAGAGGCTCTATTGGCCTTATTACAACTATTAAGACCCTTATAGGTCAATTCCATTAACACCTAACCTAGGATCAACCCTTAGTCCATTCCTAGTGACCCCTAGGTACTTTTGAGACTTCATAATTCCATTAAGGCTTACATTAAAGCTTTGATTACAATATGATCAACATGTGATCAAAATACCATTTCAAGACCATGATAGGCCTTATTAAATGTCTTGATGACCTTTGAAGGCCATTTTTCTTCCACTCCTCCCCGGGATCCATCAGTGTCCCTATGGCTCATCCTGCCTCCTACTTGTGACCTTGGTGCTCCTGCACCACATCCTCAACCCCCTTTGTCAAGTCCTATCCAATGCATAGATGTTATAACCGTCCATGTCAATAGATCCTGCTTGTTTTTTATAGATTCAACGCTGATCTAAAGGTGGAGTAGGGTTGCTTCTAAATTATGACACTGTCTTTCATCTTGCTTTGACATGTGTTTAACCATTGCGATAATTTAGTAGTGCATGCTCTTCTATTAGGAGTCAAGGTGGATATTTAGGGTGCAATAGAAAAGCCCAAAGGACAACAACTAAAGGTGTTTAAAAAATTCCAATTCAGGCTCTACGCAGTGACAGTTGAAGCAATTGGATAGAGGAATGGGACACTTCTGTAGGGTCTACCCCAAACTTGCATAACTTAGCATTGTTGTTTACTATTTATGTTTTCAGTCGATACTATTTGTGACTCTTAAGATACTTGGATACATATGTTATTTTGAGGATCTATAAGATCTCATACCATGTTTAGTACATTATGTTGTTATGAATCTTTTTAGGAGATAACCTATGGATAATTATGCAGTTAATTTTTATAGTTTAATTTATGATGCATTGTGTGAGACATACAAGTTAGGATATATCAAAATGTAGATATTATTTTACCAATGTGTAAATGAATGCATAAGTAGGTGGTGTGTGTGTTACATTATGTATTCTATTAAATTTATATGTGAATTTTATTGGACCTACTGATGTGTGCAATGACTGTGCAGGTAGCTGACCATGGTATTATATTCGGGGTTTCAAACACTAACCTATGTATATCCTATGTGAAGCTAAGGTCATGTCTATGAAGAGACATAGACCTCGTTGTTATGTATTTTATTTGTAAGTGTATGTTGTATGATTGTATTTAAATTATTTTGTTAAAAGTTAAATGGTTCATGCCTAATGTAATTTATGTGTCACTTGACACCTATGTCTTAATGTGTTGGCATGACTAGTAAATGTAATTAAGGAGACCTATTCATGACCCAAGGGTTACCTAGTGTAGTACCTATGCAAACCCTAGAATTAGGAAGATTAGATTGGGTCAAGAGAGTTGAAATTCGAATGTAAAATTCAAGTGGAGTTTAAGAAGACCAAATAGGCTTCTAGAAGGTAGTTAGGGTTAGTTTTGACCACCCTACTTGGTACCTTAGGGGTTAGGAGTCATTTTCAACCCATTAAGAGCCTTGGGACTCATTTATGACACCCCTAAAATATCTCCTCTTCAAAGTGACGAAAATTGAAGAGTTGGAGAATTTTGGGTAACATATTCAACCCATCCCATGTGAGCCATTAAGGTCATTTATTAGGACCTTGACTTAGGAAGGAAGGGGAAGTGTTTAGAGGATTCCTCATTAATGTAGAAATTAGATATTTCCTGGCTAAAGCCTTCTTAAGGAGATGGTAAGAGGAAAGTAGGTTGTTCACCCACTCTCTACTCTTAGAGACCATTAGAATTGGAGAAGGAAGGAAAGGCTTAAGGAGGAGAAAGCTTCATAGTTCCTCTTCAGCTTTGGACTTAAGGTTGGATATACTCTAGAAATAGTAGCATATTCATGTTTCATATATGTGAAATCTTAAGGTAGTTTAATGGAGTTCTATGTAATTTATTTTCAACTCCATGGGTTTCCATGGAGGTTTGCAAGTGTTGTATCTTATTTTGTGAAGCAAAATATTGTGTTTATTTTAGTGTTGAGTTATATTGTGATGTTAAGGGAGTTTTCAAGGTGCACTCATCCTTGGGAGGATTGGGTAACCTTGAGGGGGAAAGAATATTGGGCAGCCCTTTTAAAGAAGAGCTTCTCCATGTGTGGGAAGTATAAGCATGGATGTTATGGGCTCCATGTGGTCAAGTTTGCCTAAGGGCAAGGGATGGAATAAAGAGAATTTTGAAAAGGAATTTTGTGTCCATGTGTGGCACATAGTTTCCTTACTATTACCTTGACTGTCTACTTTGGGTTCTTGGTCCACTTTCACCCCATGTTATATAGTCTTTAGCAGACTTATGTGCACAACCTTGGTTGAGAGTATGTTTGTGTGTATGTCTCCATATTTATTTGTTTAGGAGTATGTTTGTACCTGTTAGTGTTTGTAACCCCTAGCTTGAGGGTGGCCTTAAAGGCCTAGGTTGGGAGGTGAGCCTCCATAGTCAACCTACAAGGTTTTATTTATAGGCTCTATGAAGTTTTGGAAGATCAAGCATGTCTAGGAGAATTTGTATCTACAAGTGGTTTCATTGATTTATCTTGATAGTTCCTATCAGGAGAAAGTTTAATTCCTTGAAATCTTTGATTTATGAAAATTGTATTATTGTTGTAATTTATTTATGATGAGAGAGGAGATATTATATTTCATTCAAGTAGTAAATACTTATTATGTTGTGAAAGAATACTATGTAGTTTCAGGTTGTATTTATGGTGTATTCTACCTATGTTGAGATAGGATAAAATTTGTATTTCCAAGTTGTAAAATTTGCAATTTGATATATGAATAAAGTTTGGAAATGAAGTATAAACATGTTCTCTTAATAGTAAGTTCTATTAGTAAGGCTCTGGCTTAATATAAAATTTTCAAAGATTAAAATCAATAGTTTACCCTCTTAAACTTTATTTGCAAAGTAGTTAAATCCTACATAATGAATTAAGGGGTAATATCTCTTAAATGATATTTGATTATTCATTTAATAAATTATTAAATTAAGTTTTAAACTTGGTGGTTAGTTAAATTTAATCTCATAAACTTTTAAGATTAATATTCTTAATGTTTTATATAGAGTAATTTTTATTCATTAAAGATCATAGTTTAATATAAATTGGGGTACGATTTAGGGAATGTTTTACTCAAGGAATTGCAAAGATTCATAGATGGAATTTTAATATCCTTTGTAAATATATTTAACCCTTTAGAGATTTTCATGTTAGAAATAATAAATCAATAAACTTAGATTACAATGTTTGTTAAATTAATAAACATTTAAGTTTACTCAGATGAAGAAAACAAACATGTCTAATAAGAATTAGAATTTACATAAATTATTTTCTTTATGTAAAAATTAATTAGTTAATTAAATCCATTTCTTTAACTTAAAAGTTAAATTTATAATAAAAAATAAATAAATATGAAAATTACTTAATATGGTAGACTATTTATAAATTTATATATTTATATAAATAGTCATGCATGATTATTTATATAAGTATATTTGCAAATTTATTTTAATTAAAATTATTTTTTAATACTATCGTTGTTTAAAAAAATAAAAGGGTCACTGTGCAAAGCTTGACGGAAATTGATAGGCCAAGCCCTCCTCCATGGCCGCTTGCGCAGTGAATAACAGATTGTGCGAGCACAGAAATATCACATCACTCCTTGTGGTGTGGCGGTGTGAACGAAAACTAGCGAGAGGGTGGTAGTGAGTTCGAATCCTAGAATAGAATTTTGCCATTGTGCTTGCCCTTGCTCGGCCCTTCTCCGTCTTAATAAAATTTGAAGACGGTTAGCGATATATTAAATTAAATATAATTAAAATCTGAGATCTATGTGGGTTTAACAGAGGCTGAAAGTTAAAAAAATGATTTTATAATAGCATTAAATAAATATAAACAGGATTCACCATAAGTTCTACCGAAAAATAATTTAAACTATGAAATCCTATGGGTTTTTAACCCAATTTTATCTCTCATATAAGTGGGGAATTTATAGGATTGAGTTTTTAAAATTAAATGAATATTATAAGAGATGGATTTCAAAAATAAATATATTTTGATTTATAGATGGGATTAATATCTTAGGAAGTTTATCTTGAAGTTTTAGAAATATATTTGATTTATAGATATTAGGTAGATATTAAAGTGCCTTATGTGGACTTTGTGGATAGAAAAATCTAGAACTTTATCACAACATTGTTTATAGTTTCTAATTTCACTTTAAAAGTTATTTAAAAATCAAATAATATCTTAGGATAAATATGGAAGATATTACTCTTCTAGGAAATTCTAGAAGAGAATATCTTATGAAATAAAAAGTTAATGTTTATAATAAATAATGGAATTCAAAACTATATAGATTTTAGTTAATTAAGTAGTTGTCTTACTCAAGGAATTTATCTAGAAGATTCCAGGCTTGATTACTTAATTCATCTTTTATGTTTTAAATAAAATTTAGAAATTATTTGTCATATTTACTTTGATTTAGAAACTTCTAGAATGTTAGTTAATTGTTATTTAAATTAACATAAATAGAATTTGTTGACTATTAGTCTTAAAACATCTAGAGACAAATTATATATTTCTTTTGGATATTTTTTTTTATATTTGTAAAGTAAGTTATAATTTATATAAATAGATATAAAAGAATTGTTTCTTTTAGTTAAGGTCATATCTTATAGATTAAATGGGTTACATTAGGGTAACATAATTATTTAGTATTGGGTTTTAGATTATTAAATTAATTTATTGGATTAATTTGTGAAACTTAATTGATTTAAATAGTTTTAGATAAAATTAGCTAGAGGCTAATTTATTGAACTTAATTAAATTGGAAACTATATTGTACATTATTAAATTAATATTATAATCATAAAGTGAACATAATTATATCGTTAAAATCGTAATGAAGCTTTCATATCGTCAAGTATAGAGTTTTATATTTATAGTGACTCGTTGACCAAAATCACATACGGTTGACTTTGGGTCAACTATTAGTCAAACCTAGGTAATTCTTCTCGGTTTGCATGCCTAGACCTTCCATGTTGATTTTAGTATCATTTTAACCTTGTTTCATCTTTAACGATGCATGGTTGACTTTTTGGTCAACTCTAGTTGACTTTAGTCAACTACCTCATTTTGCGAGCTGATCGAAGCTAGTGACTTAGGGAACCCTTAAGGTTTGTTTGGGAGTAATATTGTGAAGTTTGACTTTAGGTCAAACTTGGTCAAACTTGGTCAACCTTCATCTGTTTTGGACCCCGATGATGTTTTTAAACACTTGACCAAATTGGTAAGCCATTTTCCTTCTCCATCATTTTTGCATGTTGTTAGAATGCTTGTGCCAAATTGTTTTTGACTTTAGCAAACTCAATTGCGTATGTATGTGTTCTTATAGTTTAACAGTAGGTTGTAGAAAAATTTTGTAGTTGTGTTTTGCTCAACTTTTGGGCATGACAACTTCCCAAATTTGCAAAAATTTAAAGAGACTTACCTTGACACACTTATATAAGGAAATGAGAAAGCCAACTTCCTTATAAATGGAACAGTGAGCCTACATAAGCAAGGGCTGATAGATCTTTCTTTGTAACCTAGGAAACAAAGATTCAACAATTATAGAGTTCAAATAGCAAAGAAGGCAATCAATTTATAAGGTGAATCCTAAAACGAGGATCAGCAAGAGTAAAGCTTAAGAGCTCTCTTGCATTTAGATAGGAAACTAGGAACAACTATTTATATGATGTATAATTTTGGAAGTGAACTAGGGTATTTCTGCATGCTTCAGCTGGCATTTTCTAGTTATTTATTAAGTTTCCATTCAATTGTTTTATGTGCATTTAGACATTTTGATATATATTGTCTTTTGTATACTTCAAAGCATATTGTGGGGTATTTATTAATAGGAGGGGCTTTTGAGATATGATCTGGGATCTATGTGAACATGAAATCTATTTCCATTATTTCAAGAATGGCTTGGTAATTACATATTTCTTGTTGGCCTCCAAATAAAAAGGTCTCACATTGTACATGGGAAGTTGTTCATATCCATTTTTTCGCAATTGTGATGATATATTTTAGCTGTCCTTGTGTCAAAAATATTCAGTAGTAATACTATTATATATTTTTTAGCTGTTTGATCCTAATTGTCATTTGTCTTAAAGATGTCAACTAGAAGTATGACCTAATATGTTGCTAAATGCTAAGTGATAATGAATTCTATGAGGTCACACTTATAAACCTAATGACAAATATTTATTATTCTATGAGGTCTTGCATATATGTTGCCATGGTTGTCATCTAGATGTTAGAACTTTGTAGGATAATATAAGATGAGGAAAGCAGTGATTCATCATTGAGATTTTAACAACATTTCTGACAAACTAAAGCTAACACTGGGAATTGCCCACAATGTCTTGGAACATTTTAGGTTAACATAAATATTTAATTTTGTAGGAAACAGGGCCAAATATGTTGGGCAATATTGGATTACAGACACTGAATCATTGGAAGCAGCTATGGAGGCAGCTGGGATAATCCGGTTTTCTATATAAGCCAAACTTTCTCCTGGGCCACCAATACCAAGTCTTTGTCATCATGGTGACAATGATCATTGGCATGATGTTGGAGTTAGTGTTGCCAGTGGTAACTTTTTGGCAGCCAAGGTTGGTTGACAAGAATGATGAGGTTTAAGTTACTCATGTTATGGATGCATTGATTACAAAATAGGCAGAAAATACTAGTTGTATAGTTAACATGATGGTTTGCTTTTGAGTAATTTGGAGTATTAGAGTGCTTTCAAGTTATAGCTTAAGCAGTGGTTTTTGTTTATTTTCCTTTAATTAGGTCTATGATATTACTCATTAGAATTCTTTGATGAATCTGAAGGATTTAATGTTTGGTCTGAGAGTGTAGTACTTCATTGGCTTTTAACATTAGCCCATGAACGTTTTGTATTGTCTCGAGATAGCGAAGAGGTGTTGTTAGTGGAATTGACTTTGTTGGTCTCACTCTACTATCCTATCTTATGTCGCATCCTATAGTTCTATGACTTAGTTGATCACAATTGAAATAGGACCTTGGTTGTCTCTACTTATGGGATCCGTGTTTCCTCCTATTTCTAACTTACTATTTTCAGTTCATGGAGGCACCTTAAGGACTTATGTGCATATTCTAGTTTGTAAGTAAGGATTCTAGTTGTTTATCCACTTTATTTCACAATGTTGGTCCTCATGCAGATATGTCTTGCACTTCGCCACAACATGTGATGAATATTTTATATGATGCTTCTTTCCTTATGATCTATGCATATCCTTTACCAATCTACTTGAGTAAAATTTCTTTTTTGATTGGTTAGTTCCTCTTGCATCGTGACCATCTTAAATACCATGACTGATAGGTGTCTCTTCTAGTGAATTCAATTGGGATTTGCAGTAGTCCAAGTTTGTTGGGGTGTGTCATACCCAGAGAGTTGGATGTGTTATCTTTCCCGATTTCAACACTTTGTCATTTCTTCTGAGGATTTAACTTGAATATTTATAATAGAAGAAGCCCTAATATTTTTATCTCTTGATCTCATCTCATTGGATTGTAATTTATGCTATATTTTAGTTACCATAAATCCCACACATATTATGAATTCATGCTTCATTTGACACTGCAATGCTAATTATAGACAACCAATATATTCAACTAAAACTAGGAATATATTGAAATGGTGCACCACAATTTTTTTGTAAACAACATTTTGGATTGGTCTCAATTTCGACCTTTAAATGCTATTATTTTTTACCAGAATGCTATGCTTACGACAGTCTTTTCCATGAACAACCATGGATAGTTTGACTTCATTTTCGACCAGAATGCTATGCATTCGATGGTCTTTTCCATGAACCACCGTGGATAGTTTGACACTAAAATTTCCTAGTGAACGTCTCAATTTCGACCTTCACACTAATTGACCCAGCTGAGGTGGTGGTTTTATTCTTCCACTTCCAAGGGATTGTTGCAGTGGATAATTCAACCACTAGTCTAGTCAAAATTTTGATGATTAATCACCACGTAGACAATTCAATGAAAAAAGATCGACGACAGTTTTAGTTGCCTATTCGACCAATTATTGTAGATAATTCAACCTTTTCTCACCAAAATTTAGGGAAAAATTTACTAGTGAGAGATGGTATTGCTACATCCATAGGTGCCAATGGTTGGTACCCAAGAGAAACCTCAAATGGACTGTGCCTTGTAGTACTATGGAGTGCATGGTTGTAGCTGTGTTGCACATAGGGTAAGATTTCATCCCATGTGCTAGGATGTTTGGAATGATACATCCATAAAATATGAATAATCATTCGATTCACCACTTCTGTCTGCCCATCTATTTGGGGATGGAATGCTGTGGACTTTGTCAACTTGATGTCCATTTTAGCCCATAGTGCAGACCAAAATTTGTTGATGAACCTGCTATCCCTATCAGAAATAATGGTTTTTGGCAAACCAAAATGAACCCAAACATGTTCAAAAAATAGCTTGGCAGTATCTTCTACAAAAATCATCTTTTTACATGCCACCATGATAGCCATTTTAGAAAACCTATCTACCACAACATATACACAATCATGCCCATGCCTAGTAGTTGGAAGTCCAGACATAAAATCCATTGAAACAAATTTCCACGGCTTATTAGGAATAGGTAATGGTAAGTATAGACCCAACTTATGGTTTGCTAGCTTTGCAATTGCACAGGCTGGACAAGCTTGTATATGTGAAATGATATCCTGCTTCATTTTTGGCCAATAGAAATACTTTTGAAGGATAGCAGTAGTCTTACCAATACCAAAATGTCCCGCAACACTACTGTAGTGAGCTTCCCATATCATTTTCTTCTATTCCTCAGTGGGTACACATATGTGACCATCATGGCAAAGCAAACAATCCTGCAAGTGAAAATCAGGGATAGACTTTCTTTCTACCAAATTACCATAGATGTTAGAAAAATCAAGGTTAGTACCATATAGTTTTTCCCAAGTTGATGATTGATGACCACAACTATTGTCAAACCTACAATTAGAGGCCTACTCAAACAATCTGCCACCTTGTTACTGCTTCCTTTTTTATGACGAATGTTGAGGTGAAATTTTTGTAGATAGGCTAACCACCGTTGATGTCTATCATTCTATAGCTTCCCTTATGTTTGTAAGAATTGAAGTGGTTTATGGTCTGTATGTATAACAATTTCCTTTCCTAGTATATAGTGTTTCCATTGTTTGTAGGCCTGAACA
The DNA here is from genome assembly GCA_027943335.1 of Chamaecyparis obtusa. Taxonomy (NCBI): domain Eukaryota; kingdom Viridiplantae; phylum Streptophyta; class Pinopsida; order Cupressales; family Cupressaceae; genus Chamaecyparis; species Chamaecyparis obtusa. The sequence continues at coordinate 435,406 of BSBK01005139.1, read as the reverse complement.
ATGGCATACAACTCCTTATCATAGGTGGGGTACCTACGTACTGTATCATAAAAAGTTTTATTGTGATAGGTAACAGGATGCCCATGTTGCATGAGTACTGCACCAAGAGCATAATCAGATGCATCTGTTTCTATCTCAAATGCTTGGTGTAGATTTGGAAGGACCAATACTGGTGCTGAACATAGTCTTTTCTTTAACTCCTCAAATGCTTGTTGCTTAGCCTCTGTCCACTGAAATTTTTCTTGTGCTCCACCCCTTAGTGATTGATTAAGAGGCCATGATATGTGTGAGAAACCAAACACAAATTTGCGATAGAAGTTGGCTAAGCCCAAGAAGCTGCGAAGCTCTGTGAAATTTTTAGGGGATGGCCAATCTTGGATTATTTGAATCTTTGCTAAATCAACATGAACACCCTCAGTAACAATGATATACCCTAAGTATTGAATACTCTGCATACCAAAAGAAAACATCTCAATGTTGGCATAAAGTTTGTGTTTTTGCAGAGTTGAAAGAACTTGTTCAACATGCTGCAAATGCTTAGACCAAGTTCTGCTAAAGATGAGTATGTCATCCAAATAAACAACCACAAAAGAATCAATGAATAGTCTAAGCACATCATTCATCAATCTCATAAATGTGGCTGGGGCATTTGTTAGGCCAAAAAGCATGACCAACCATTCAAACAAACCTTCCTTAGATTTAAATGAAGTCTTCCACACATCTGCTAGATCAATTGGTACTTGGTGGTATCTAGACTTCAAGTCAATTTTTGTAAAGAAATTAGCCCCCCTAAGTTGGTCCAGCAAATCATCAATTCGAGGGATTGGATATCTATTTTTAATAGAGATTTTGTTTAATGCTCTATAATCAATACAAAGCCTCCATGTCCCATCTTTCTTTTTAGCAAGGACAATTGGACTTCCACAAGGTGAAGCACTTGGACGAATGTGTCCTTTCTGAATCAACTCCTGAATTTGTCTCTTAATCTCATCATTTTCCAAAATTGACCTCCTATATATTAGCTCATGTGGTAGCCTTGTGCCTGGGATTAAATCAATAGAGTGCTTCACTTGACAGTGTGTTGGTACTCCCACTGGTGGTTTAAACACACTATGATATTCTTTCAAAATTTTATCCATCTGATTTTGTTGATTTTCTGTTACCTTAGCATGTGTATTAAGAATATCTGACTTTGTTTATTCAGGGTGAATCATGAGTAGAACAAAAGCTCCAGTTCAAGAAATCAAGCATTTACATTGTTTAGCACTAATTAAAGAAGCAGTTTGTGTTGGACATACCTCTGGTATTCAATACCTCTTCCCACCAAGCTTGATTGTAACACTACGTGGCCTGGAATCATACACCCCATGCCTCTGATACATGTATGGCTGCCCCAGCAAGACATCTCATACATCCAATGGTGCTACATCACATATCACTTCATCCTTGAAAGGCTTGATTGAATATGGAAAATGACACTGTTGATTTACTTGAATATCTTGTCCCTCATTTACCCATCCCATAGAGTATGGTTGTGGGTGTCTTGTCACTTTCAAATTTAATCTTTTGATTGTCTCCCTAGAGATCAAATTCTTTTGATTCCCACTGTCAACAATAAAATGCAGAGGCTTTCCATCAACCCACATCTGTGATTGAAAAAGTCTCTCTTCATCTTCATGGAGCAATACTTTAGCAGTTCCAACTACGACATATGGGTTTGCTTCTATGATGGAATCATTCTCCTCTTTCTCAGAATTATTTATTGGTGATGATTCAGGTCCATCTTCCTCTCCTCGTATCTCTGTCATCAAATTTTTAATACTTCGACAATCCTTTGTGTTATGGGTTGGGGACTTATGCATCTCACACCACATGCCTGTGTCTGTTTGTGTCTTTTTAGTAGACCACCATGTGTTCTTGGATGAATTTGAATGAGGTTCCTTGGTCACCTATTTTCCTACAAATTTATTGCCACCTTCAACCCTTGGCTTGTTGCTTGCAAAGTAGTCCCTCTTCCCTTTCTGCTTGAATTTATCTTCAATTTTTGTAGCATATTTATAGGCAGTTGCCAATGTCTCAATATTCAAAAATTCCATCTCTATTTGAATATACTTGTGAAGTCCAATTCGATATTTCAAAATTCAATGCTTCTCTGAATCCTCAATACCGAGTTTTGCTGAAAGTGAATGGAATGTATTGTTGTAATCTTGAACATACTGATCCCTCTTTTGTCGAAGAAGCTACCACTCTATGTATTTTTGTTCATATACATCCTCCGGAAGGTAAGCTTCTTTTATGTATTCCACAAATTCTCCCCATGTGGGCTTCTTATCAAGAGAAATTTCAAAACCATCTTCAACAAATGATTCTCGTTCTTTATTTGTGACTTTGGTTTCCCATGCTAATTTCACATGGGTTTCAACTTTGAGGAGAGAAAATGTTATCTTTTCTACATCTGATAAATTATTTACAAAAAAGTATCTATCCAACTTTGATAACCAATTATCAACAGCTTCAAAATTGACCTTTCCTTCAAAATTTGGGATGTCGAAATTGACCTGCACTTTGAAAGGGGTATTTCCACGAAATGATGTTTCTGATTCAGAGGGTTTTTGATTCTTTAGGAGGTGTGAAAATTGAATCATCATCTCCTCTCATTGCTTATTTAAAGCTTCCTCGACCAACTTCTTAACATCATCGTCTGACATCTTTGATCGTGTGCGTCTCAAAGGTGGGTATTTTGACAAATCTTGTGTATCCAATCCTAATCTTTAGTAGGAAGAACTTGTGTAAATTGGAATAAAGGAGCATTCCTACTTTGATACCACTGATCTAATTTATGAAACCAGATTAGAATACCTGGTGTGATACCTGCAGTATTGTAGAATTCAATACGAAAATGAGAACCAGATTGCAAACCAAAAACTGATCCATTCTATTCAAATATTTGAGTTTATACAAGTTCGATGGATTCCAAGGGTCATCAAAATCCCTTGGAAATGAAATGAAGAGCCATCATAATATTTATTACAAATAAACTATTCAAACTATCAAAAATTATAAAAAAACTATATATAAAAATTGGGTCTACTTGGAGAAGGCATAACTTTCTAGTCTTAGCTCCAATTTGTGAACAGTTTGATGCATTGGAAAGGTATCCAAAAGAGCTAGAGTCAATTTTAAAAGTGAAAACTTCTAGTTGGCATCTCTGCGCACCACTTTTGCCCAGAAATGCACCGAAGATCCTCAAAAATGCAGTTTACTAAAACATTGTAAAATTTGAAAAATTAGATTACAATTTTTTTCCCAATTTAATCCTGAGCAACAAGATTTCTAGAGGCTAACAAGAAGGGTCAACAAGAGAGAATCCTAGAACACAAGAGGGAGAGTGTCATCACATAGTTCCCTGCTATCCTAGATTACCCCAGTAGTCTCTCTCTAGATGGTGACCCCCAGGTGAGAACTCATGTGGAACCAACAACCTTTCATGGGGACAAGAAAGCTATTATTCCTAATGAATGCCATCACTGGCAGCTAGGCCTTCTCTAACCCATCATTAGTCTGTACAAGTACTCACAACCATGGGGAGGTAACAATTATTTTTAATTAATGTTTAATCTTAACTCAATTAATTAAATTAGATTATCACTTGATTACTACCCATAATGGGTTATCTTGGTTTGACCACTTTGGGCCCCAACACCCATTGTGAGCCACTCCCCTTACATGTTCCTAGCAAACCCTTTAAAAACAAAATTAAGAAAAGCATAAGTCGTAAAAAGCACCTATAAAACTGACTTGCCCACAACTATTCACATAGGGACTCATCGCAAGCATAGCATATTACACACAATGGTGGTCATATAAGAATCAAATCAGATCCATGGTATAAAAAAATTTCCCAAAGCATAAGAGGGTACATCCTTTCAAGGACTAATATAACAATAGGATCTGTTCTAGTAAGTACAAAAGGATATTATCCAACCACCAAATTTTCCAATATAATGACAATAAAATAGTTGGTCATTAATCAAAATAAAGGATCAAGGAAAAATCAAATATTACAACATAACAATTCCCATGCCTTTGGTAGTCAGAAGGAAACCCCCATCCCCAAAACAAAAGGCTCAACATATAATTCAGTTGTCATCACAATAAGGATCACATATCAAGTTTACAAAACTTACAAATCTCGAAAGGACATATCATTTAACTATATACAGACTTGTTTATTTATTAGCAAAACAAAATTAACTATCTCGAAACATTCCTAGCCAACCACCTATAAGGTATTAACAACTTGATCCCTTTCTAAAACAATAAAATAAGCTATTTGTTATATACTTTCTTATGAAGCAAATACATTCTTTATAAATCCAAAAACATCTAATGTTATCCTATAACCTAGGTTAAATTTCATAGCACAATTAAAATGTCATTTATTAATGTATATTCATCAACTTAACTAGAAGGAACAAAATTAGTTCATAGAAAATTAGAATGTCATCCTAATTATGTGGGACTCAAATTGCTATTTTTAAAAGAATTAATTACCAATTAAAATCTAATCATATATATATATATATAGATATATATATATATATATATATATATATATATATATATATATATATATATATATATATATATATATATATATATATATATATATATATATATATATATATATATATATATATATATATATATATATATATATATATATCAATCAGTTAAACATATTCAATAATAAATTCCTACCAAACAAAATATAAAATAAGAATTTTTAGTAATTATTTTTCCTTTATAAATAATTACTTTTTACCCAATTCAAATTTAACACTAACTAAACATCCTTTGAAATAGAATGTAACTAAATTAAAGTTACCTACCAATCAACTCTTATTTAATAAGAGACTAATTTATTCCAATATCCTATTAAAGTCTACTAAATACCTTTTAATCAACCTATAAACATATCCTAATCTAACCATAATAGCACGATTTTATCTAATTAATTAGTTATCAACTTATTAATAGAGCAGCATATAAAAAGATTTCTAATTTTTTAAAAATCAAAAAACAACTTACACCATTAAATTTAAGGGAAAAAAAAAATCAATATCTTAGAAAACAGATTTGAGGGTGCGCTTAGACTTGCTAATTCGGGTGAAGTCGATGTCCGGTACCTGTAACCTTGTATCACAAAATCACACATGTACATATAACAGGTAGTAACAAACAATGATAGGACACAAAGCATCATGTGGACATTACGCATGAGTAACTACGACTCCATTCCCACATCACACAAGCACGCCAGACATGAATAACCAATGCAATAATATATCATGGGTCAATATGTCAATAATCACTACATGTAAAGACTAACATAATCTAACATCATGAAAACATATGAATAGCTAACATAATCTAACATCATAAAAATATATGAATGGCTAACAAAATCTAACATCATGAAACCATATGAATAGCTAACATAATCATGAGACATATAAATGGATTCCATAACAAAACATCTCATTATGTCATAGCACATCTATGTCATCATAGGCAAATTGAAAATGAAATATAATGTGTTTTGAATGTATAACCAAAATGCTACTGAAACATCACACACACACACACACACACACACACACACACACAAGTCCATCAAGGTCCTAAACATGAAATAAAACAATAACACATATGAGGGCACTACATCTAACTTGTCTTCAATTTAGTCTTCATATGTAACATTTTGTAGACTGGGCAACAATACCTGAATCATGCATTTATCAACTGGACAATTTATGGTTTATTTGTTGTTAGCTACAAGAATGGTTTGAGATATAAGGAGTAGATGTAGCTAACTTCTCCATTGCATCTAATATAGTGTGTATTTTTCTTCCCTTGAGTGTGTTATAGTTCTCAAACTTGTAGTTGTATTTTGGAAAGAATACATAGAATAGATTGGAGAGTGTGTTAGCCAATTTTAGAGTTCCATCAACCCGCAACATATGTCAGTATATTATTGTTCTCTCAAGGTGTTTTTGATTTTATTTTAAATTTTAAAACTTGATGATTTCTAGATCATTACCTCAAATGTTGATTGCAGTAGTCTGTCAAATTTTTGCAACGTTCTTTTGTTTGTCAATTTTGCACATGAATGTTGACTGATGTGTGAAGTCTATTAGTTGCATATGTGAATTTTACAATATTTTGAATAGAATTGCTAGAAATTCATTTGTGTGCATTTGTTCCTCCTTTGTTGTGAAATAGTGTGCTAGATTTGGTTGCAGTATCAAATATTGGTTATTGGCAAGAGAGTATTTTCTTTGTTAAGCTAAAATAATGCAAAGAAAAGGGAAGTTGAATTGATGTAAATACAAAGAAAGGGTTGGAGAGATGTTTGTACCTATGCTCTATCCTATCCATCTCAGAACATCCATATTTTATGTTAATTACATTTTGGAAAGATAATCTTGTCACGGTCATAACCAATGTACCAATTGTTCCAATAGCATAAGCATATGTTCTTGGCAAAAGCTAACTGATGGCTGTGTTTGGTATGGAATTATATTCTTAGTAAACACAAGATATGTTTTCAACAGTACTTGTTTCCCTTAGAATAAGAATACAATCACAAACTCCATGATCTAATCTATCTTTAGAGCAATTTGGAAACTTGATATAGAAATGGCTAATCCTTGCACTATTTTGAGTTCAAAATTTTTAATGAGTTCACCAACAATATTTAAGGTGATTGTCATTTCACCTCTTATGTATGGTAGATCAGCATGTAATGTTTCACATGTTTTATTTGTACAATTCTATAAACCACCATTTTACTACCTTCAAAAATATTTTCAACTTTTCGAGCATTGAGATCTTAAATAGATATCAAATTTTGATTTTTAACTTTTGATCTGCACAAAGCATGATAAAATTATTTAAATATCAAAGAAATGAATTAGTATAGTTTGAGTGTAGATAGAAAATGTTAATTACCTTTTGGATGCTTTGTCTTGTCTAGCTTGAATTTATTTTGTTGATCTTTAGTTGGTTTCCATTATGCTGCTACAACACATTATGCAGTGTTTAGTTATGTGCTTTGATATTATACAAATTCCTTCGTATGATTTTTTTTTCTTGAAGCTTGTTAAATGCATTGTGCAAGCTTATTCACCATTTTGATTCACATGTGAACTTAGAGCATTTTGCATAGTTTTGATAATGTTGGAAGTTGTATCATGTTGGAGGAGCCTAAAGATATAGCCAAGAAAACAATATCTTTCTTCACTAATATATTAAATAATTGGGAAGGGTTAGAATTCACAAAAGACAATGTTAGAAAATTTTCCAAGATTTGTGTGAGAGGAAGATAATAAAATGATAACAACAAAATTTTCTAAGAAATAAATCATGTGGTCCTCAATCAACTTCACCCTTATAAAACCCTTTGACCTAATGGATTTCCTACATGTTTTTTCCAAACATGTTGGCAAATTCTAGGATCACATTTGATTGAAGCTTTAGAAGCAACAAGAAATGTAGGGTTATTTCTAACAAAATTAATAATACTTTCATTGCATTAATTCCAGCAAAGGAAAAGGCACTGGTATTAGACAAATTCAAACCAATATCCTTATGTAATACGATATATAAAGTTCTAGCCAAAGCACTGGCTAATACCATTTATCATATCAAAGGAGCAAAGAGGTTTTGTCCTGAGAAGACCAATTTTTTATGAAATTATTATAGCATAGGAAGTCATTCATTCAGTTCAAAATACAGAAGATCCCAGTATGATTATCAAGTTGGATATAAAAAAGGCCTATGATAAAGTGGATTGGAGATTCTTATTTAAGTGTATGGAAGCTTTTGGGTTTCACAAAACATGCATTAACTTAATATTCTGTTGTATATCCAGCCCAAGGTTTACAATTTTGATAATTGGAACTCCACAAGGATTCTTTAAATGTTATAGGGGTATTTTCCAAGGGGATCCATTATCCCCCTCTTTTTTCACTATAATGGAAGAAGCCCTTGGTAGATCTCTCATAAGGGCCTAGTATAATGGAGTTCTGAAAGGTATTAAAGTTAGCAGTTCAATTCAAGCTATATCCCACCAACAATTTGTGGGTGATACAATGTTATTTTGGAAAGGGACTAAGATGGAAGCTAAAGAGATGAAAAAGGTGTTAAAAATTTATTCTAAGGCATCGAGACAATATATTAATTTCAAGAAAAATTAGAAATATTCTACTCATTTGTTAAAGAAGAAACTCCAAGAGCAATCCTAGATCTTTTGGGATTTAAGGAAGGAAAGCTTTCATGCTCATACTTAGGGCTGCCTTTGGATAAAGGTTTAATGTCTTCTAAGTTGTGTGACTCTATATGATGAAAAATGGACAAGAAAATGGACTCATGGAAATGTAAATGGTTATCTTGGGCTGGTAGGGTTATTATGCTTAAAGCAACACTATGTGCAATACCAATATACCTTATGTCCTGCCTCTCACTTTTGGTTGGTGCTTATTGAACGATAATTAAGAAAATGAGATCCTTCTTTTGGCAAGGAACAAATTTGAAGAAAAACTTCACTTTAATCTCTTGGGATAAAATATGTAAGCCTAAACAAGTGGGTGGAGTTGGAATTAGGAATCAGTTATGGAAAAACAAAGTACTGGGTGAAAATTTATTCTAGAAACTTCATAAAGAACTACATTTGAAGTGGGTAAGGATTATTAAAGGTAAATATCTAACTGATTCCAATGACTAAGAAATTCTAAGAATAAAAAAAATTACTAGAGGATCTTGAATATGGAATTTCATGATATCTTGTTGTGAGATTATTTCAGACCAAATTTTTTAGAATATAGTGGATGGACATGAAGTTTTATTTTGGAAGGATTCTTGGGGAGGATACCCAAAAATTAATTATCAGATGGATACTAGTCAAATAAGAGAAATTTTTGACAATCTTGGGGCCACTTTGTAAGATACTATGTAATAATAGAGGAAAATAACACTCCTAGATGGCATTGGAAGGTATTTGAAGAGTTAAACCTTCCATTAGAAGACTTGAGATAGTTAAAAGGAATTCTAGAGAATAGATCAATTATTTTTAGAGTAGGTCAAGATGAAATAATTTTGAATGGTGCCAAAATAGGGAATTACAATTCTAAAGATGGCTACAGGTTTAAAATTGAGAAGCAAGGTGTCAAAAATACAAATATCCCAACTCATCTTTGTTGGGATAAGTTATGTCTTCCAAAGGAGGGTATATTTTCTTGGGTATCACTTCAAGGTAATTTTTAACTTCAGAATGGTTCAAGAAAATTGGCTTATGGACCCTCAATCTACTTTTTATGTGAAAATAGTGAAGAATCCTTTAATCACCTTTTTCTCAATTTCCCCTTTGTGCAGAGATGTTGGTAGTGGTTATTGTCGGAGATTTTCCAACAAGATAGATTGCTGACTGTATGTTTGTCATTGATGAAAAACATATGGTAAGTAGCACGCATGGAATCCTGATGGAGAGAGCTTTGAGCATATGTTGCATGGATATGTTATCAGCATTATATCATGGACGCATAGGTTGATTATGAGTACATACAGTTGTGTAGTAGTTTATGTAAGTGGTGTTCCTGATAGAGTTATAGACAGAGATTGGTATGAGATTCACAATACGGTTTTAGTAGATCCTTGTGCATTTATATTTATGTTGTAGACATATGTATGATGTTATTTTCATGGACGCAGAGTCAGATATGCAACATAGGTTGAGTTATGAAGTTTTTAGTTAACAATCATAGTTTCCCGAGTCTGCCTAAAAGATCTAACAGTGTTTATATGATTGCGGTAGTTGCGCCCATCATCTCAGTATGCGCACTTGGATTTATGTTAAGAAGAGAGTTAAGGATGTTTGGTTAAGAGCACATAACCTAATTCAACATGAGGAGAAAGTATCAGTTAATTTGGTGGAGCCGACAGTATGAAGTAACATGTTCACTCATATTAATTTGGACAGGTCCCAGTTCATGTTGCATGCTTAGTAGAGCCAACGACGATGTTATTGGAAGGTTTTATTGTTTCTCTAATATGATTTCAAGGTGGTTTTAATAGTCTGACTTGATTATATCATTTAGAGGGAAGATATTTATAGGCAGTCATTTGTGATTGCTAAGTATGGCTTATAGTTGAAAGAGAAGTGCAGAGCAGAGAGTGCGAAGTGTTGAGCCATCAACATAAGGTCTACATGACATAGTAGAGAGTATATGCTATTCATTAGAACTGATCAAGACAACAGGTCTACGTGCAGTTCACCAAGATCCAGTTATAGTGTGTATTTGTTAAAGAGAAGGTTGCAACCTTCACCCCTTTAAGCAGTGTGCTCTCAGACAGTGCATCCTCACCTCTAACAAGGTTAATTGTAAAAGACTCCTAATAGGGTCTGACCCTTGACTAGGTCACTGTACTTATTGCATTGTAAAGATCAACTCCTAACAGGGTTGTAAGATCTTCTAATAGGGATCATAATACACTAGTGTAGTTCTTAGTGGGTGTCAATTCCCACCGGGGTTTTTACCTATTTGGGTTTCCTCGTAACCAAAATTGTGGTGTTGTGTTAAGTGTTCTTTCATTGTGTTTAAGCTTAATGTTCTTATATACTTAATTGGATAAAGAATTGAATCTTGTAGATAACTGATTCACCCCCCTCTCAGTTATCTCTTGGGACTATTCCTAACAATTGGTATTAGAGCCAAGTGCCTTAGAGAGAGTTTAACAACTTGAGGTTGATTAGATGGCATTATTTAGAAAACAAAGTCCTAAGTTTGATGGAGAGAACTATCTAGACTGGAAGAACAAAATGATGACACATTTGCAGTGCATTGCTTTTGAGATTTTTGAAGTAGCTACCAAAGAAGTTGAGATTCCTTCACTAGCAGATCTTGCAAAAGAAGATGCAACCTTGAAGAAAAAGGAGATGTTCACTTCAAACTCTATTGCCAAAGAAGGCCTTATCAGCACCCTATTTGACAGTGATTTTTTAGCGATCAAGAAAATGGACAAAGCCTATAAGATATGGAAATACCTAGAAGACATGTTTGAAGGATACATTCAAGCCAAGAATGCATGCAAAAAGACATGGAAGAAAAGATACAATACATTATAGATGCTACCTGATGAGAATGTCAGAGCCTACAATCAAAGGATTAATGAAGCAGTTGCAGGAATCAGAAACAATGGTGGAGAAATCTTGAAAGAAGATATAATGGATAAATTGATGACTAACTTGACACTAGAATATGACAACAAGATATGCATCCTAGATGAAACTATGCAGTCCACAAAATACTTTAAAAGAGAGACTTTAATCAGCAAGTTTTCAACCTTTGAGATATCAATATTGAAGACAGAGCCTAAAAGTTAAACAACATTCAAAGCTTCAGTACATGGTAAGAAATCCTTGAACACCTTCGGTAATTTTGATGATAATGATGAAGAGAAAACACTAGATAATTTCATTTCTATGATTGCTAAAAGAGAAAAGAAAGGAAAAGGAAAATATGAAGGTCAATTACCATTCAAATGCTTTTCATGTAATAAGATTGGTCACTTTGCATCCAAGTGTCCCACAAGAGTTAAGAAGTTCAAAAATAACTACAAGCCTAAGTATACAAATGAATGTTACTATGTTGGAGATGGAGTATCAAATGAAGAATCAACAGAAGATGAAATTGGATTCATTTCTCTTGAAGCTAAAAACAATGCACAAGAGTTAGCACTGATTTCATAAGCTGACATTAGAACAAATTGGATCATTAACAGTGGTTGCTCACATCACATGACATGAGACAAAGATAGATTTGTGCATCTAGATAGATATAAAGGAGGCATGGTTATATTTGGAGACAACACTCCTAAACCTATCATTGGTAGAGGATCCATCACCCTGGATGGAAAGAACAACACTGATGATGTTCTATATGTTGATGGTTTGTAGCATAACCTACTAAGTGTTGGATAATTGCTTGACAAAGGATACCGATTGGAGCTCAAAGATAACAAATGCATCATTAATAACAAGGAAGGAGAAATGATTGCATTAGGTTCAGAGACTAAAGGTAATGTTTTTCAGCTTAATCCTGAAGCAAGTTGTTTTGTTGCTAAAGTAGATGATAGTTGGTTATGGCACAAAAGACTATGTCATATCAATTTTGATAACATAGTAAAGATAAGTAATGTAAAGGCAGTAAGAGATATTCCTAGCATTACAAAACCAGTTGATGCTATTTTTAAGGGAATGTGTGATGGGAAAGCATGTAAAGAATTAATTCAGAAGCAAGCATAATTCAGCAGAGAACAATTTGGATCTGATACATACAGACCTATGTGGACCAACTCAAACAAGATCATACTATGGTGAAAGGTATTTCATTCTATTTGTTGATGACTATTCTAGAATGATGTGGTTTGCATTCTTAAAGTACAAATCATAAGCATTTGACAAGTTCAAAATATTCAAAGCTAAGGTTGAAAATGAGTTTGGATTGAAGACTAAATGTCTGAGATTAGATAGAAGAGGAGAATTCACCTTTGACAGATTTTATGAGTACTGCAAAGAACATGGGATAAAGAGACAACTAAGTTCCCCTAGAACCCCTCAGTAGAATGGAATTGTAGAGAGAAGGAATAGGATCATTCTTGACACAACGCGGACCATCATGATTGAAGGAAAGGTCACACACACCTATTGGAGAGATGCAGTCAATACAACAGTCTACACCATCAATATAATTCAATTGAGGCCAGGCACACACAAGACACCTTATGAGCTATGGTTTGGGAATGTACCTATAGTGAAATACTTTAGAATCTTTGGAAGAAAGTGCTACATCAAGAGAGATGAAGCAATTGGCAAGTTTGATGTAAGAAGTGATGAAGGTACTTTTCTTGGTTACTCTACTAAAAGAAAAGCTTATAGATGTTTTAATCTAAGATTGAAGAAGATCATTGAAATTGCTCATGTTAAGATTGATGAGAAGTTTATGATTAAAAAGAGATACCATGTGTATGCACCCTAAAATGGTCGCCTAGACCTTGGGCCCCCATTAAACAATTTATCAAATCCCTAAATCAATATTTTCAAAAATCAACATTTTTCAAATTATATCAATTTCCTTGATCAAATCTTATTTTTATCATTTTTGATTATTTTCCATGGGCTAACCATTTTACCCTAAGTCTTTATTTATTTAAAAAGAATTTCCTCCCCTTTTATTAAATAAAAAGCCCCCACTTTTCCTCTTATCCTAAGTTGCACAAATAAAGCATTTTATAAAAAGAAGAAAAGGCCTTTTTGTCTCATATGGACACAAAAGTCAACTCTTATTTTCTCATTGGAGGATATTTGTGCACATGGATTTCTCCTCTTTCAAGCTCCACCCTTGATTAAATCTTTTGCCTCTTAATCTCCATGGTCCATTCCTTTTCAATTCCTTTAAAAGGAGAGCTATTTTCTCATTCTAGGATCCCAACTTTTTATGCTAATCTTATTTTGCAAGATTTCTTGGAGACTTTGGAGCTTTTTGGAGATCATTCTTGCATTCTAGTTTCTTTATTGCATCATAACTTTCATGACATCTAGCTTAGTTTCTTTTATGCTCTAGATTAGTTCACATAGCTTAATTAGTAAGGTTTTGTAACACTTCTATCTTTCATTTTCATAGCTTAGCTTGCATCTTCATTCTTAACATAGTTGCATTGCATTGCATCTTTATTATTGATTCTTGAGGATATTGGCATTCTTTCCCTTGTCTCTTTGAATCTCCCATTTTGTGGTTTTCTAGCAAGGTTGCATGCTTCAATAGCTCTAGCTGAGAGCACCATCAACATCCTTGTGACTCCATGCCTAGGGAGCTCTAGGTCACTTTCTCAAGGTTTCCCATTCATGGATTCTCTTGGAAGTAATGACTTAGAGAAGTGCACTATTTAGTGTGTACATTTTTGGCGCCCACCGTGGGGCAGAAAACTCTTGTTTTGTCCTTTTTTAATGCATTTCTATCAATTTTTCATCAATATTTGCTTGTTGTTTCGATCGGCTCTCTGGTTTTTTCTGACATAATTATCATCTAACAATTTTCCAGTGTCATATGATAGTTTATTATATACCAGTGTGATACTTTACTAGTTAAAGTATCACGCACTTTGGTAGATTGTGTCGCATTGTTGTTTTGTTCTCTGTCGCATGCAGGTATCAGGAATTATCGCATAGGGATAAAGTATCGCAACAGTGTACAATGAAGTATCGCACGACTCTTTCTTTGACAGAAATATCATCCAAACCTGACCGTGAGCAATTTTTTTCATTTCTTTGCAAGATTTGATCTATTTGATTTAGATTTCTGATTTTCTATGGTAGAACAGAGCTTGATTTGCATATTTCATTTGGTTTTGATGTGCTAACCCTTGTAGGGCTAACAAGTTGTGCTTGTAGGTGCTCTCATTTGCTTGAAATATTTTCTTAAAAGAATGCATGTCAAAGCTCCAAATGCACAAGGGCTACTAACGGTTTTTGCAGGGCTGCCCAAAGCATAAAAACCAATCAAGTGCTTGTTTAATTGCTTTCTTTTTGAGTGCGGCATATACTAGTTGTTTCATTTATTAGGAACTTAATATCTTGTTGTAGGAATCTTTGGGTGGTAGGAGAGTATGCTCTTCACCCTTGTGGTGAAACAAAAATCTTGACCCATCTTTGGATTTTGAAAGCAAGAGGGTAATTGAACCTTTGCTTAGTGTGTTTGGGAGAAATTTTTGAGCTAGGAGAATATGCTCTTCACCCTTGAGGTGAAATAGAAATCCTAAAACTCAAAGGTTGATCCACTCTTTGTTTAGCTCTTAGAATCCTTTAGCGGGCTTGCTCTTGAGCAATCAAGAGGAACGACCCAAGTGGGGACAAGATTTTTTCCAGCTATTTTGACCCACTATAAACTCAAGGGTATTAAGGACACAAAACCTTGGTAGATGTAGTACTTGTCTTTGCTTGATGTGAGTACTTGTGGGATTGTGACCATGAGGAAAGTGTTGAGCAAGAATGCTTAAGGTACTCTTGTGGCTGTGAGGTCCGTTACTTGCTATGAGGTAAGGAGTCCCTTTGGGGAGCAAGAGGGGTATTACGAATGAAAGCCATTACTAAGAACCATAGATAGAAGCCACCCTATTTTTCCGCTTAGCTTCTTGGTGTAAGGATTGATCCTAGTGGACTAACCTAGATCACCCCAAGATTACTCACCATCTGTGTTCCTTTGGTTGTGTCCTTAACACTTCCACAACAAAGTCAATATCTATTGTGGGCAACCACTTTGTGTGAGGCAATGGGACATCAAGTGTGGGCCAAGTTGTTAAGTATTAAGCCATTGTCTTTTTAGGCTAGTAAGTGTTTGAATTGTTCTTGTTGTGATCTACTCATGTAAAATTTCTTGAACATTAAACATCACGGTAGTACTCATAGGATTTTTCTCTTTGATATCACAAGTGTTTGTCTTGGCAAGGTTTCTTTTTCCCTTGTGCAAGTTTTTTATGACATGTTTGATCACCTACTATTTGTAAACTTATTTGATTGCTGCTGTCACTATGTTTGAAATTGAGAAATTCAACTATCAAACTACAACTTTGATCGAATTACCTTCAAAACTGAGATTTACACACTGTCTGGTCAATTATCGTGCGACACTTCCTTGCTGCACAACCATCACACTGCTTGCCTAGATAATATCACATGCACTGCCTGGAAAATATCATACTGCTTCTTGTGAAATATCGCACTAGAAAATTGTATTGCCCTGTTACTTTGAGAACTATCGCATGGAGTTATTTTGCTGCCTCACAGTTGTTTGCAATTTGAAGCTGATTCGTGTCCTATTTCTAGTCTCCCTTGGTCAGTCTAGGTCAGATCTTAGGTACTATGACATGTTGCTCAACATTCAAATGAACTTAAATGGTATCAAGTTGCACAAAATGACTCTTGGTCTTCTTTCTTCCACATCTCCCTCTTCTTCCTAAAATCTTCACGTCTCCTTTATTCTTTTCCTCTTATTATCTAGTCTACCTTCTTCTATTCATCTCTTCTTTCATTTCCATGCTTGATTCCTCCTTTTCCAGAATCATGAATTTCAACTATCTTGTTATGGAACCTCTCTTGAAAATAGATGATCTCAAACTCATTGCTCAATTTGAAGAGTTTTATTCCTCCAATAGTCCTTCTATATATTGCATGAGTGATAGACTTAAGACAAAGATAAAATAAAAGATGAATGAATCAGACACCTTTGCTAGGATCATAGACATGATCATGTCACAACCTCCTTCTTCCAAACATTTTTCATCTTCTAAATCTTCTCATCCTTCCTCATCTTACCATGACTCTTCTACATATTATTTGCATTCCTCATTATCCAAGTCTTCTTCCTCCGCTAGGTCTTCACTTTCCTCTTCTTCACGATCTTGTTCGTCTTCTACTTCCCCCAAGAGTCTTACTCCTCATCTCAAGACATACCATGATGAGCAATATGATATTCCTTGTGATACCTCTTCTATGAAGAGTGACGAGCCTGTCTTTGATGACTATGATGACTATGATGATGGAAAATATAGTGATACCTATAAAACCTCTATTCCTAAGAGTCCTCTTAGTCATGTGCTCATGCTTACTGGAAATGGGTCATCACATTGGATAGATCATGATGGTGATCCATATGATTCTAATTTTGAAAGAAACTTTGGTGATTTCTATGAACAATACCTAGATGATACATCTACTTCTATTGAGGAATATAAAATGTACTGCATTGATTTGAAACGTAAATATTATAATAATCCTTCCTCTAAGAACTCTCATGCTGAAAATAAAGATTACACTCTCGAGAAAGATTATGTTAATGATAGACCTTTGTCTTGTGATGGTTCCCTTCCATCCCCTACTTCCTCCAATACCCATACATTTTCTAAAGCTTCCGAGTCTTCCAAATCTGTCACAAATCCTTCATCCAACAAAGATCCTAACACTTTTCATGCAGTTCCCTATAGTTATCCTCAAGGGCTATCTCTTAAAGAAACTCAAGCTAACCTTCACTTGGCTGAAAATACTTTCACTAATGCTAAACCTAAAGAGCCTAAGTCTTTATGCATTATAATGCCTACTTCAGCTAGTCCTTCACCATCTCTTCCAAAGTCTTCCATACAATTCCCACATGCTTCCTTGTCCTTAGAAGTGGATCTATGTCAAGAGGACTCTAAAAATGATAAAGAAAAGAACATAAAGAAAGATCAAGATCAAGAACCCTCCATGTCATCCAATCCTTTTCATGATGTCTCTTATTCATTTCATGGTTCTTTTGATCATGCACGCCCTTTCTCATTCATTCCACCATGTCTTAAGTCTTCTCCTAAGAAAGATCAAGCTACTACTTACACCGTTGAGCTTATTGACAATCAAAATAACCTTACTACACTTGTGCTTTCTAAAGATGATACTTCCATTAAGGTTATTAAAAATAGTGTCGTTACTTCTTATGTTAAGCCTATTGAAAATCAAGAGAAAAATTATATGCTTATGCTATCCAAAGCCCCTTGTCAAGATCAAAGTCTTCCATCTTCTTGTTCTACCATTCCATGTTCTCTTCCACTTTCTACTCTTCCTAAGTCTTTGAAAGCTTTGAATAATCCTATCAAAGAAGTTTCTCCTATTCAAGATTTTCATGATCCTATTGCAAATCCTAATGCTCACTCTAAAGATGCCAATGTCCTTGGTTGTCATATAGATGTTGATGAAATTATTGATTATCCTTTTATATCTTCCACGTCCATCGTTGGAACTCCTCCACCAATACTAAGGGCTTCACATCTTCCTTCCATCTTGGGCCCTTATGTCCCTTCACTTTCCCCTCTTAACTCTCCTAATTTTTCATCCATCTTGGGTCCTTACGTCCCTCCATCTCCTATCTTTCCTCAAGATCAACATAGATGCATACCCTTGAATCCTTTTCATCCACCCACCCATCTAAACCAGTCATATCCTCCTTCTTCCACTAGTCCCAAGTCTTTTGAAAGTAACTTGAATGTTCAATACAAGAAAAATAAGCAATACAAGAATCCATCAAAAAAAGACACCATGTCTCCTCTAATCGACATGGAGGCATAAAGTCAAAAGAGATATCTAAGAAGAAAACTACAAGATAAGTATGGGTTCCAAAATCCATCATTAAAGATATTCTCTTTAAATCATCAAAAAGAAATGAAAAGCCTACGACTATATGGATTCCAAAGTCTCTCTTGAAAGATTCTAATGATGAGAAACAAGTGAAGTTGACATTCAAGCTTCCAAAGGCTTCCACTTCATCTTCTTCCAAAAACATTCTTCCATTCCATACGCCTAAACTACAACCTTTGCTATCCATTCACCGTATTCCTTCATTCACGTTTCCTCCATCCTCTTGCCACCCTTCAAGGTATGTGTTGATGTTGATCTTGCCTTCCTTTCCATCTACCCTTTCACAATCCTTCCATTTATTATCCTTCTACCTTCTATCTTTTTTCCTCATTTGCCTATTCCTCCTATCTTCCAACTGCACTCGCTTTACATAAAACCTTATCCTCCATTTTTCTCTTCCATCTTCCTTTCCCTATCAGCATCTTTGAGCATATCATTTTGAATCCTTGGCATATTATGGTTTATCCTTTCAAGGAGCATTATCTAAAAAGCTTGCCTTCTTCCAAAAAAATTCAAAAAATAGAAAAATAGAAAAATAGAAAAAAAGAAAAAAAGAAAAAGAGAAAAAAAGAAAAAAGAAAAAAAAAAGAAAAAATTGAAAATGTGCCTTGGTGGAAACTTGGAAACAGGTGCCTTGGTAGAAAAATTAAAGAGAAATAAATTCATCCTATGGTGAAAACCACTCCCTTGTGGTGCCTTGGATAAGTACCGTGATGAAAACCTGGTAATCAGACATCATGCGTAGTTCTTCTACATATTTCATCCATTCTGTCTTCTCTCTTTGATCTTGACAATGTTGACCTATACATGAACATTTGGCTATCTTATGAGTTATCTTATGATGATCTTGCTTTCATTCCATTCATGTTTAGCCTTCATATTTATTTTCCTCCATTCATTCTAGCCTTTCACTATCCTTTTCCCCTTTGGTCTTGATCTAATAAAAAAGAGTAAAACATGATGCTATGAAGCCTCTTGACATATCTACTCCTTTGGACTACACCCTTTCCTTCTTTTGCATTACGCTTTTGTGACTTATGCTATATTGGCCTTTCATTGCTTTTCCAAATGTGCTTACATGACAATTTTTCCCTAGCTTGGGTACTCTTGAAGAGTTTGCCTTGAGGATTTCTTCCCTTCATTCTCCTTCATTCTCTTGTCTTCCATCTCTTCCACCAGCTTGCTAATCCCTCTTGTTCTCCACCTTGCTAAACATTGGGACTACATGATGTGATCTTGTTTGGGAGTTTGATGCCCATTCTGTTTGGGGGCATCCTTTGTACATACTTATTGATCTTGAAAAAATCTTCAAAAAATGATATATTGTCTAAAAATTCTAAAAATTGAAAAATGTCTTGAAAAAATGATCATCTTAGTGAAAACTTAGCAATAGGTGCTTTGATGTATCTCGAAAAAAAATATTCCAAAAATACAAAAAAATTAAAAAATGCAAAAAATTCAAAAAAAAAAGAAAAAGTGCTTTGGTGAAAACCTGGAAACAGGCGCCTTGGTACAAAAATACAAAAAAATTAAAAAAATAAAAAAATCTCCAAGTGGTGAAAACTTGGAAATAGGTGCTACTTGAGGCCTTTTGCACCCTTGTTTCTTAGCACTCATCCTCAACACTTAACCTTTTTCCATCATGCCCTAACTTTGTTGCCTTGGTTTGGAATTGGTCTTTGTCTTTGTCTAGGGGGCATAACTTGTTAGCTTTGGTCTCTAGGATGCATTGGTCTTTAGGACATCATGCAAACGGTGTTTTTCAACACCACCCCAAACTATGTTTTTCAACACTACCCTAGCGTCAAGTGTTTCTCAACACTTATCAGATATCTTACCCGCAGTCTAGCATGATATGATATTTCTCACTGGCAGATGTGATACCCAAAGTTTGACTCTATGACCTACACACACACACTTAAACACTTGACTTGTTGAGACTTGTTTGTCTTTATTTCTTCGTGTGTTGTCTATGATGATTTCTTTGATGAATGTTCTCTCCCTAATAGTTTTCGATGATGCCAAGCTAGAAGACTGGGGGCATGAGGACATGTTTTATTTCTTTTTCTGCTTGTGGGTATATTTTTTTGGTCCTAACTGTCATTATCATTTATGCTTGTTCCACTTGACATTAGAGTCTACAAGGTATTATCCTTGACTATTTTTGCAAGTGCATACTTATAGCCATCTTGACTTTCCTTGTGTCTTGATGCGAGTATAATCTTGCCCTACTAAACTTAGGAAATCTCACTGCACTAGTCATCTTGACTTATATGTCTTTGATGCTTAGGTGGGATTCCCACATATCTATCTGATATAGATCATATTCAGATTCACATAGTCACACTAGTGTTTATTTTATGATCTTGCGACGCTACCAATAATGCTCGATGATGAATATTAGAGTCTAAAAGCTTTGTGACCTTGCAAGTAAACCACTTTTCATCGTAGCTTGCATTTTTAGGTTCATGATAGATTAGTTTTGCATCTTGCATACAGAGAGAGCTCTCCTTTTCATCTTTTGTGGACTTGTCAGTCAACTGCGCTCATCTTTCCTTTTCTTGATCATGTCTTTCACTCTTTGTCTTTCACATCACGTCCTTTTCCTATCATCACAAGGGGTTAATCTTATCATCATATCTATATCCTAAAAAGATCATTTTTAGAAATATGCATCTATATCATAACATGAGACCTAAACATACATCTACTCTAAGCTCTCACAAATTCTCAAATCACTATAAGACAAATGAATTTGAAAATGACCTTTTTACCCCCTTTTATAGCATTTTGACTTTTTGACCAATTTTTCAAAACATCTTGAAATTGTGTGAAAATTGCACCCCTAGCTAATTTCGACATCCTGGATCCATTTTCGGGATCAAAATTGAAATTTGAGTTCATCTTGATAGTCAAAATTGCATTTCAACTTTCCCTTTCTTCTGCACAGTTGGCTAACCATTTGAGGCATGATCCTTCGATCTTTGTTGGGGCATCTTTATTTCTTCATCCCCATCTCTTTCAACCTTCTAGTCTTTCATTCATTTTCATTCGCTTCATCTCTCTGAGGTTTGACTTTATTTTTATCCTATATCTTTCTCGGTCAAACCTAGTCAAAATGGGGCATATCTTCACTGCTTGATGGTTACTCTATCATCTTTCACCTTTGATTATGATTTCTAGTGACTTGATCAAGTTTATCAATTTGCTATTCTCCTCTACCTGATTTCAATTTCAATTTCGAGGGGGCAATACCTATCAAATTCAATCCTTGATTCAGCTTTTTCAATCAAACCTTGCTTGAGATTCTTATCTCTTATTTGAGACTTGACAATTTACTATTTACAAGTGCGTTGGTCTTGTCTTTCAACATATCTTTGTCAGCTTATGCTTATCTTTGTCCTGATGTGTTCCCATCTGTTGAACACATGTTTGGGTTGTTTTGTGATCCCAAATCGATCTCACATTTCAATTCCATTCTTTGACCACATGTGATCCCAAATCGATCTCACATTAGTCAAAGAGGGGAAAATGTATGCACCCTAAAATGGTCACCTAGACTTTGGGCCCCCATTCAGCAATTTATCAAATCCCTGAATCAATATTTTCAAAAATCAACATTTTTCAAATTATATCAATTTCCTTGATCAAATCCTATTTTTATCATTTTTGATTATTTTCCATGGGCTAACCATTTTACCCTAAGTCTTTATTTATTTAAAAGGAATTTCCTCCCCTTTTATTAAATAAAAAGCCCCCACTTTTCCTCTTATCCTAAGTTGCACAAATAAAGCATTTTATAAAAAGAAGAAAAGACCTTTTTGTCTCATATGGACACAAAAGTCAACTCTTATTTTCTCATTGGAGGATATTTGTGCATATAGATTTCTCCTCTTTCAAGCTCCACCCTTGATTAAATATTTTGCCTCTTAATCTCCATGGTCCATTCCTTTTCAATTAATTTAAAAGGAGAGCTCTTTTCTCATTCTAGGATCCCAACTTTTTATGCTAATCTTATGCTATAGGATTTCTTGGAGACTTTTGAGCTTTTTGAAGATCATTATTGCATTCTAGTTTCTTTCTTACATCATAGCTTTCATGGCATCTAGCTTAGTTTCTTTTATGCTCTAGATTAGCTCACATAGCTTAATTAGTAAGGTTTCGTAACACTTCTATCTTTCATTTTCATAGCTTAGCTTGCATCTTCATTCTTAACATAGTTGCATTGCATTGCATCTTCATTGTTGATTCTTGAGGATATTAGCATTCTTGCCCTTGTCTCTTTGAATCTCCCATTGTGTGGTTTACTAAAAAAGTTGCATGCTTCAATAGCTCTAGCTGAGAGCACCATCAACATCCTTGTGAGTCCATGCCTAGGGAGCTCTAGGTCACTTTCTCAAGGTTTCCCATTCATGGATTCCATTGGAAGTAATGACTTAGAGAAGTGCACTATTTAGTGTGTACACCATGATTATGCACCTATGATTGAAGAAGAACCTACACCTACTAGTAGTGAAGCAGTTGTTGAAGAAATGCTTGACAACATAGATGTTCTATTCAATGACCCTGAAACAAGTGAAGAAGAAACACAAAAGGTAGATGAAAAAGTCACACCTAGTGTTCCTAAATCCACATCTAGATATCATTCAAAGGAAGACATCATTGGAGATCAGAGCAGAAAATTCATGACAAGATCAAAAGAAAAGAGTTCCATAACAAATGAAGAGGTATATTTACTATCACAAATTGAGCCCTTAAGTGTTGAAGATGCATGCAATGATTCAAATTGGCAGGAAGAAATGAAAGAAGAGCTAGATCAGATAATTAAGAATGATACATGGGAATTGGTCCCTAGGCCTAGTGATAAGAATGTAATAGGAAAAAAATGGATATTCAGTAAGATGAATGAAGATGGAATAGTGGTAAGAAAAAAATCTATATTAGTATGTAAAGGGTATGCACAAAGAGAAGGAATTGATTATTCAGATACATTTTCCCTTGTAAGAAGATTGGAAGCCATAAAGTTGTTTCTAGCTTATGCTTCATACAAAAACTTTAAGGTATACCAAATGGATGTTAAATCAGCATTCCTGAATGGAGAGTTGAAGGAAGAAGTATACATTGAGCAACCAGAAGGATTTACTTTATCAAACAAACCTGATATGCTATGCAGATTGAAGAAAGCCCTTTATGGACTTAAGCAAGCCCCTAGAGCATGGTATGAAAGACTTAATGGTTACTTTACTAAGATTGGATTCAAGAAAGGAGCAAAATATTGTAACTTATTCATAAGAGAGACATCAGATGGATTATTGTTAGTTTCTATATTTGTTGATGACATTATATTTGGTGGTAATGATAAGCTTAGTGCAGAATTTACTAAAGAGATGCAGAGCAAATTTGAAACGAGCATGATTGGTCCTATCAAGTACTTTTTGGGATTGAATGTGCAGCAGACAGACAAAGATATATTTATAAATCAAACTAAGTATGTGAAAGAGATCTTGAAGACATTCAAGATGGGTGATTGTAAGCCAGTAAGTACCCCTATGATAACAAGATGCAAGCTTTCTAAAGAAATTCACTACCAGTAGACATAACCTTGTATAAATCTATGATTGGTAAACTTATATATCTTACTCAAACCAGACTAGACATTTCCAATGCAGTTGGTATTGTTGGAAGATTTGCAAAACAACCTAAGAAAATTCATCTCATGGAAGTGAAAAGAATATTCAAATACTTGAATGGAACCTTAGACTATGGTTTATGGCATCCTAACTTAGAGAATGTAAAGCTTCATGTATATATAGATGCAGATTGGGCAGGATGCATGGATGATAGAAAGAGTACCTCTGGACGAGCTGTATTCCTTAGAGATAAACTTGTAACTTGGACAAGTAAAAATAAAAAATTGTATCTCTCGATCAACAACAGAAGCAGAGTATGTAGCAACAACATTAAATTATTCTACAATTGTGTGGATCAAGAAGATGATAAAATATTTTGGTATTTAGATTGACTAACCTATTGTTATTCATTGTGATAACACTAGCACTATTAGTATGTCAAAGAACCCTATGATGCATCCAAAGAAAAAACATATTGAGATAAAATATCACTTCCTAAGATAGAAAGTAGTAGAGAAAGAAGTAATGGTGGACTATGTGAGTACAAAAGATCAGCTAGAAGACATATTCACAAAGCCTTTACCTAAGGATACTTTTGAGTATCTCAGGGAGAAGCTAGGAGTAATTCCCTTCCCTGAATTTGATTAGAGATAGCAGGAATGCATCAGTCCTCAGTGACTGATGAAAGGTTGACTACTCTACCTCAGGAGTACTACCAGTGCTTAATGTTTTGGCACCCTTTTCCATTGATGTCAAAGGGGGAGTAGTATATAGTCATGAAAAACATAAAAATAAGGAATATATAGTAATAAAAAACAAGTAGAAAGGGGGAGTAAAAATAAAGTCATGTGAAACAGTACAGTTGAAGAAATGGAGAATATTGAAGAATATTACAGCAATTGGAGGATACTTCCTTGGGGGAGTTTTGTTGAGGAAATGGAGAATTTTATAAAAGAATTGGTTGTTTGGATTGGTCATGTTTTTCATTCTATATGTTGCCATCAATGCCAAAGGGGGAGATTGTTGGAGATTTGCCAGCAAGACAGATTGCTGACTATATGTTTGTCATTGATGACAACATATGGTAAGTAGCATGTGAGGAAGCCTAATGGAGAGAACTTTGAGCATATGTTGCATGGATATGTTATTAGCATTATCATGGATGCAAAGGTTGATTATGAGTATAGATAGTTGTGTAGCAGTTTATGTAAGAAGTGTTCCTGACAAAGTTACAGATAGAGATCGGTATGAGATTCACAATATAGTTTCAATAGAGCCTTGCATGTTTATATTTATGTTGTAGATGTATGTATGATGTTATGTTCATGGATGCAGAGTTAGATATGTAGCACAGGTTGAGTTATGAATTTTTTAGTTAACAGTCACTGTTTCCTGAGTCTGCCTGGAAGAGCCGACAATGTTTATATGATTGCGGTAGTTGCGCCTATCATCTCGGTATGCACACTTAGATTTATGTTAAGAAGAGAGTTAAGGATGTTTGGTTAAGAGAACATAACCTAATTTAGAATGAGGAGAAAGTATCAGTTAATTTGGTGGAGTTGATAGTATGAAGTAACGTGTTCACTCATATTAAGTTGGACAGGTCCCAGTTCATGTTGCATGCTTAGTAGAGCCGAAAGAGATATTATTGGAAGGTTTTATTGTTTCTCTAATATGATTTCAATGTGAATCTAATAGGCTGACTTGATTATATCATTTAGAGGGAAGATATTTATAGGCAGTCATTTGTGATTGCTAAGTATGGCTTATAGTTGAAAGAGAAGTGCAAAGTGTTGAGCCATCAAAAGAAGGTCTATGTGACATAGTACAGAGTATATTATATTCATTGGAACTAATCAAGATAGCAGGTCTACGTGCAGTTCACCAAGATCTAGATATAGTGTGTATCTATTAAATAGAAGGTTGCAACCTTCACCCCTTTGAGAAATGTGCTTTCGGACAGTGCATCCTCACCCCTAACAGGGTTAATTGTAAAAGACTCCTAATAGGGTCTGACCCTTGACTAGGTCACTATAATTATTGCATTGTAAAGATCAACTCCTAACAGGGTTGTAAGATCCCCCCCCCTCTTAGTTATCTCTTGGGACTATTCCTAATAGTTATGTGCTAAATTAGGATGGTTTTTTCTATAACAAATGCTATTATGACATTATTTCAAGGCTAGCCAAAGATATATTCTTCAAACATGTTTTGTAGTCTTTGGGTCATTTCCCCCTCAATAATGTTATGGGAGTTATGGAAGGAAAGAAATCATAGAATATTCCAAGGGAATAAATTAGAATGGAATATGTTGATTAATAAGATTGAAGTTGTGATAGTAGAAGTGGATTTAGGGATTTTCTCCTCTGGTTGTAAAGAATTGAAGTATACTAGTTGAGATGATGAGATGAAGAAAACTTGGTATGGTCTTAAAAATTCTCCATATGTTGGCAAATGGGGAGAGAGTAACAAAAATTATAGAAGCCAATGTAGATGGACCTCCCAAAGAAAAGGATGGCTTAAACTCAATTTTAATGGAGCTTCAAGAGGAAATCCAGGTGTCTCAGGGGAAGGTTGTGTAGTTCACTCATGTAATGGTGATTTGATAGAAAAATTAGCAAGGCCTTTGGAGATTGATACTAATCATATAGTGGATTTTAAAGCTTTATCAAAAGGGTTATCTCTTTGCATAGATTTAGATTTGAAGAAAATAGAGATTGAATGAGATTCAATAATTACTATCAATGTCATCAGAGTTGGGTATTCTCCAAATTAGAGGTTGAAATCTTTTCTAGATAAATCAATGAAAAAAATAAATAAATAAATAATTACACAATAATATATATAGGAAGGGATTGGGAAAGTAGATGAATTGGCTAATCTAGGGGTAGATGGTTAGAGTATAAAAATGGTATACTCAGGCCGGGGTTTACTCTAATCTTGTCACAAGATAAAAACATAAGTTTTAACAGAATTGTAGGAAAGATGTTTACAGTTAATATGGTCTTTATTTTGATTTATCTAGCGGCTCAGTGATGGTTCATATATCAATATTTATGGGTGAAATGATGATGAGTATTCAACATCATTTGAATTTTTTTCAAGAGCTTCAAGGATTGAGTTTACTAGATGGTCAAAGCCAAGAGTATTCCAATAGATCTAAATTTGATTGTTTGAAACTTAAATGATTTTGAGATTTGAAATTCAAATATTAGTAAGATGTGGGGTAAATAATCATGTGGATTTTGGATCATTGAAGCCTGGGAATAGTTTGAAAATTTTAAATTATACATCTTGAAATTTTTGTGTGAAATTTGAAAATGATTACAATATAACTTAAATTTGTTTTGATAGGCACCTCTTCATTTAAGGAAGCTAAATCATTTATGGTGACATAGTCTATGTAGATAAAATGAGGTGAAAAATTCAATAATCTCCTACTTAAAAGAGAGAGAGAGAGAGATAAGGAGGAATGATGTAATTAAGTTTTGGGGAGAATAAGTCTCAAGCTCAGGCAAAGATAGATTGATTGTCATGTCAATATGGATTTCAAATCGTTCCAGGCAAGTTGATGGATGAAAATTTATTTCTTTACCAATGGAGAAGATAGAAAATGTGGTGGAATTTTGAGATATACTGGGAGAATATTGGTAGGAGTATATTCATCAACATTGTAGAAGGGATGGAGGAGACAAGTAATTTTAGATAAGAAACCCTTTTGGTAAGAACTGCCAGCTTATCTCCACCTAGATTTAGAGAAGTTTGTGTTAAGTAAGAAGAGTGATTATTGACAATTCAACTTCAAGATACAAGATATGACAAGATACATGTAGGATGACAGCCATTTATTGCCACTTTTTTAATGAACAATGCTTTTATCATTTTAACCTTCTTCCTATTTTTATTTTCCATTAAAACATTTAGTCTATTGTACTATGTGGGGCGACTTCACATTTTTTATTATACGTATTTCATTGGGGTGAATTATTCTAAGAATTTGAAGTTTCTACAATGGAGTCTCTACTTCTATGCACGGTGAAAGATCCCAAAAGATAAATGACTTTTTTGGGAGAAATCATAGAACAACACATGCATGAAGTTTTACAATATTCAAACCTAATTCTAGTACATAAATCTCAAGGATTTTAGGAGAGGATTTTATTAGAAAAATCACAAGTATAGAGTGAATATTGAAATACTTGTTATCTTTTTAGATACTTCATTGCATGTGGGTATAAGAAAGATTGCAATTGATAGCTTTGCAGGAAGTTTTTTGGAAAGAAATTTCTTGAAGATTTGAGTAGGGTGTTAAGAAATATAGATAAAAACCTCACCACTCCCTTGGAAAAGATTATGATATAGCCCTTATCAATGGAAAACCACCTAAAAGATAACTCATATTGGTCATAGAAAATCATCAAATTTCTAGGGCAAGGAGTTTTGGAAACAAGGAAAACATTGAATTTCTAATGAAATTGTATAAGCTACAAGGGAATGAGGACCCCTTTTGGATTAGAAATTTCTTGAGAGCACAAAATTTAGTGACTAAAGAAGGGGAGGCTAGAATGATAAAGGTGGTAAACGACCTGGTTAAGATTTTGGACAAGTAGGGACCCCAATTGCCAGACATTGAAAACTAAAATCCAAATTGGGTGGCATGTGAAACAACTCTTCGATGGGCTGGGGAAGTGATGCAAGGGAAACGTTCCCATAAAATTTCTATGTGTTAATGTCTATTTTATTTTTCTAATTAGATTTGATTAACATATTTTTTTGTTTACAGTTTGGTGTCAGTTTTGTATGTTGGTTCACATCTCCACTTAGAAGTTAGAATAAATAGTTTCTGGTAATGAATTGGTGGTTCTATTTTTGGTAGAGAAATGGCCTTTGAAAAGAAAAAAAAGGGAGGAAGGGGACAAAATCAGGGGTGACATGGGAGGGAGAGACTGAGAGGTAACACCCCATATGGTTTGTGTGAATGGATTTTTAGCAAAGGGAATCAATCTTCTTCCTTTCAAGAAATAAATCAAAAGTACAATGTGTTGAAGAAGAGATCGGGTTTGAAGATGGAAATAGAGAAACAAAGTTTATGTTTGGCTAGAATATAAAGTAATTTCTAGAGATAAAGAGGGCTCACATGTGGAGTCTATATTAGGAAAACAAGAGGGCATGTGCGGTGCATAAGTAAAAATATTAAACAAGGGAAGAGGGATCTTTGTGTGGTTGGGAATTGTTAGATCATGCTAGTCAAAAAATTTAAGAGTATATGGTTTTAGTTTATACACCATAGTCCTTGTGAAAGGACTTGTGCACACTTTAAGAGGAACCAAAGAGAAGAAGGATACCACTGATTTAGCAGAGAAGAAGAAAACATAGACATGGAAGAGGAACATGGTAACAAAGATCTCAATGCAAATTTATTAGGAATGTAATTTATTTATGTCCATTTCCTCTGAATATGGACATGTTGTAGAGAGCCTTTGCTAGCTTAATTGGGTTATAATGTATGGCCGAATAGAGGGTAATCAAATTAATTATGACATAGCCTTTTGTTATTGAAAGAATGACTGCATGTCCAAAATTCTTTGTTTCTATTTCTATGCAATGACTTATACTATTTGAAATTCTTGTCAATTCATATCAGAGCCATTGTTTCTAAGTTTGTAAGAAGATTCACCAGAGGGAGGCAATTTACACCATGACTATTGAGTGGAAAGAGAGGTTGAAATTGTTGATTCTAAGAGCAATGAAGATGCCAACTCAAAGAGGAATGTCAAGGATAGAGGAGTTTATCTTGGAAAGATTTTGAGAACTAGTTAGGAGTGATTTTAGACAAGACATACGAAGTCAGGTGCGATTGGTTACAAAAAGCGTGAGAAATTATATGAGTGAGGAAGAAAGTGATGTATAGAAGAATGTGAAATAGAAGGAAAACCAAGAATAGTGTGCAAAGATCGATTATTGAGGGCTCTTTCACGAATTGCGAGTAACAAAATCAATGTACCCAAATTTTTTGGAATATTGAACCTAGACGAGTTGATTGATTGGATAGGAGAGTTGGAAGAATATTTTGAGATAGAGGAAATCAGAGATCTGTAAAGAGTCAAGATAGCCCAAACAAAGTTGAAAGAACATGTGTCACTATGGTGGAAAGAATTACAAAGGGATATGATAGGGAGTGGAGACCCCAGAATAACAAGGCAGAGTAAAATTGTGCTTAAATTAAAAATAAAATTTATTCCCTGTAATTATAAAATGGAATTATTCAAGAAGTTGCAAAATTTGAAATAGAAGGATATGAATGTAAAGAAATGCACAAAGGAATTTCACTAGTTTGTCATTCGTTCAATAAAAAAAGAGATTGATAACAAAAAATTAGCAAGATATGTAAATGGATTATGGTTTAACATCCAAGATGAGATATGCATTGAAGGCCGAGGAGAAATCAAGAAGAAGGCAATTAAACAACTCTAAGAGTCAAGGAAGATTTGCGGTGAAGAAGGGACAAAAAAATGGTAGGAAGGGGAAAAATATTGAAGAAGAAATCAATTCTACATAGAGTAAAGAAATTGGCCAAAACACAAAGGAGAAAGAGATATCTGGGATAGGACATAAAAGTAGCAGAAGAGGTTTCCCCAAGAAATTCTTTAGTGCAATTAGTATGTTGGTCATGAGAGTTGGGTGTCCTAAATTCCTACAAGAAGAGAATACAAGGCTTGTAAGGAGAAATCACATTGTGCAAGAGGATCATGAAAGTGTAGGATTGACTTCCCATTGCATTGAGGAACTAGATTTGGGAGAGTCTTTTCTGTTAAAAATAGTGTTGTTGAAGCGACCATAAAAAAGGCAAGAACTATTTTAGAGGAGACCTTTGTTTAGAACCAAATGTAAGGCACAAGGTAAGCATTGCAAAAAATTATTGATAGTGGTAGTACAGATAATATTGTGGAAACAACAATGGTAGATAAATTAGGCCTCAATAAAACTAAACATCCTACACCATATATAGTTACTTGGTTACAAAAAGGGCACCAATTATTGGTTGATGAGAAGGCCCTTGTTGAATTTTAGATTGGTATCTATAAAGATAGTGTGTTATGTGACGTAATACCTATGGATGTATGTCATGTATTTCTTGGAATACCCTAGCAATTTGACAGGAATGTGGTTCATGATGGGAAAGATTATACCTACACTATTGTGAAATATGGTGTCAAACATACTTGGATGCCTTTACAAGAGACAAAAGAGGACAAACATAGTGACAATGGAAAAGTGATGGAGAAAGATGAAGTTGCAACAGTACCAAGGAATGATTCCTTCACTCTTCTAAATGTTGTGAGAATATGTAGGGTATTAGTTTATGTGCAAAGCATCATGAAGAGAATAACCTGTTTACAATACATAAGCCAGACACACATGGTAAGATAGGAGAAAAAAACCTAAAAGGGGTGTTTGATGAAGGGGCATCGTTCCCATCAAATTTTCATTTGTTAATGTCTAGTTTGTTTTTCTAATCACTTTGATTAGCATATGTTTTATTTTTTGTAGTTTGGTGTCAGTTTTGTGTGTTGGTTTACGTCTCCACTTGGACATTAGAATAAACAATTTCTAGCAATGAATTGATGGTTCTATTTTTGGTAGAGAAATAACCTTTGAAAAAAAGGAAGGGGACGAACTCTGGGGTGAAAAGGAAGAGAGGGATTTGAGAGGTAACACCTCGTATGAGGTGTGTGGATGGATAGTTAGAAAAGGGAATCGATCTTCTTCCTTTCAAGAAATAGATCAAAATTACATTGCGTTGAAGAAGAGGTGAGGGTTGAAAATGGAAATAGAGAAAAAGAGTTTATGTTTGGGTAGAATCTAGAGTAAGTTCCAGAGATAAAGAGGGATCAAATGCAAGGTCTATAATAAGAAAATAAGATGTAAAGTGTGCGCATAAGAAAGAATATTAAATGAGGGAAGAAGGATCTTTGTGTGGTCGAGAATTGTTAGATCATGTTAGTCATAATTAATTAAGAGTATATGGTTCTAGTGTCTTGCCCAAAAATTAAGGCAAAACACACCAACAATTTCTTTTTCTAAAGACACAAAAGACAACTGAGATGACACACTAAGGAACACTCAACAAGAATGAAACACATAACCCAACACAAGTTAACTCTCAAGAGGTATCATGTCATGCGCTAGCTTCCAACATCCCTTGATTGATAACTGTGTTAGTTAACTCGAAACCCTAACTAGGCCTCTAAGAAACCCTAACATGGTTCAATCCAAGTGATTAATAAAAAAGATAAAACAATAGGGTAAATCAAACATGATCAAAGTATAAGGTCAAAGGCTGGGTCAACACACCCCAAAAGGGGTTAATTAAAATAATGATTATCATAAGTTATAGTAACTCTAATGGTTCCAACATGAACCAAGTTACTATCTAGGGTAGGATTCACATGAATACATTAAACTGAAGAAAAAGGATCATAAAAACATCCCTATGTGTAACCTAGGGTTACAATGTTATTACCCATTAAAATAGTAATGTTCAAATAGTTTATTTTAAAACATTATATTTTAATGAAGAACATAACAATATCAAGTTAATTAATTAATTAAATTAAACATATAAAAGATTATAATAACCATGTTAAAGCATTAATAATAAGGTAACCATCTAGGCTAAGGGAAAGTTATTTATCTAAGTCCCATCCTAGGACAATAAATAATTTTCCCTCGATTAAACCATTAAATTCTTAAAATATTATTTAATATTAAATATTAAAATTTCCCACCAATCAAAAAAATATTCAATAAGATAAAATCAATAATTTTCAAATTCAAAAATAGAAAACCCCAAGAATAATATTTAAAAGAACATAGGTCCATTAAATAATAACTCATCATTATTAAAATTTAAAATATAACAAAAGTAGCATCCAACAATAAAATATTAAATCCCACTGAGAATTTATAAGAATTTTTTTTCAATATCCCAATGAATAATAAAATATTAATAAAATAAAATTCAAAATAAAGTGATTGTGAAAAGTCAACAATTATTAAATTATATTAAGACAAAGATTAATATTTGTTGGAATTGATGAAAAACAACCCATAGCTCCCAAGAACACCTGCATGCAAACACCTGTCACAGAAAGAGAGAGAAGCAAATAGCTATGGAGACCTGAACGTATGGATCCACGAGAGATGAGAAATCCTTGATGTGCAAAAACAAAAGTTGCAATCAATAATGAAATGTCAGAAAAGGTTACAAAGTGTTATGAGATCAATCCTTATAAAAGAGATCAGAAAACCTAAAAAGGTAAAACCCTAGGTTGCATAATAATAATTAATAAAACAATTAATTATTATATGCCTAAATTTTAGCTTAAGTAGAAAGAGGTAATAAGTGACTTAATAATTAAATCAATATGATTCAATTAATAAGCAAACACTTTATTACTCTAACACCCCCCCTTAAGATGAACTTTCGGAGAAGCTAAAAACCTAGAAAGAACAACTGAAAGCAAATGGGTCCCGACAATAAAAGGCTTGATTAGGTACCTAAGTACAAAAGAGAGTCTCTACAAAGTAGAGAAATAGAGAAAACCACATGGGAAAAACTCTACTCCAAAAAGAGACCAAGACTAGTCTGAAGGACTGAAGAAGCCTCCAAAACTAGGAATGTTCTAGAAAATAGGAACAAAGATGAACATGTACAACATCATCAAAGCATGAAAATGCAAACTTTGTCAAGAAGAAACTGATGATCTGAAGATCCTCCACTAAAATATGACCAGGTAGAGAAGACTGTAATCTACATGAGTGCCCTCAAATGACACTACTCAAATCAGGAGGCAAAAAAAGGAAAACACCTGAAGTCGAAGGTACATATGGCATAAACACCAAAAGTATGAAGAGTTGATCAATCAAAGCTGGAAGAGTGCATCCAAAAATAGGAAAGAAAAGAGTGTCCATATGGTAAATGATCCATCTCACTAGAATGCATAGGTACCCAGCCACTGCAACCGCCTAGTACATAGAATCAAATACTGAATACATAGCTCACACTATCAAACCAAGGAAGCAATAAAACCAATAGTAGAAACCCCCCCATATTGCTGACAAGGGAGTAATGACAGGTACACTAAAAAGATAATCCAATATGAACTGCATAATGAAGAAGAATTTGAAACATCAAATGTGCAGAGAGAGTACAAACACATATAGAGGTACCTAAGGCTAATGTCGTTGGAGGAACACTCACATGAAAAAATTAGATGGCAAACAAAGGCAAACATCAAACCCCCCTGGCAATTTATAATGGAGTGCGAGTACATAAAGCACAAACATGTGCAAGAGCCCATACATACAATAGAATGGCACTGTATCTTAGTGCATGTGCATAAAAAAATAGAGCTCCTAGAGTGCAAAAATGAAGATATGGATTTGACAGAGAAAAACATCATCAAAAAAATGAAATCAGAAAATATAACCTTTAGATCTAGAAAGAAATCAGAATTAGCTTTCCAACGATATCCCGTTGCCAAATTTTGACACCGTATGCTTAAGATATGAGCAAAAAACCAACAGCTGCACTAGAGGGCCCAATGAAGGTGTCTGGAAGGATCCAAGGATGGGTGACATCAAAAAAAGGACAAAATCACACATGAAACCATCAGATCTGATAAAAGCTCAAAAAGAACTTTTCGACAATATCTTGTTTGACGAAAATGGAGCCCAGATGCAAGAGAAACAGATCTCAGAATGCAAGAGGTCTGAAACGCCAAGATCACAGAGAACATCTAATTTTGACAGCAAAAAAAACATCAAAATGACAAAATCACAAAACCATGCTAGAAAATTCAGATCGGGCTCAGAACCAGCTTTCAGATGGTATATCACACGCTTGATTTCAATCCCAGATGCCCGAGTTATGCGCAAAAATCCATAGGTAGCTCCAAAAAGGCCCAAAAAATGTAAATCTCTATTGACATCAACAACATGCGAGCCTAATATTGACGGCCAAATGGCCATCACAACTCAAATCCATTGGGGGCTAAAGAAAGTAGGCCCATATGACCCTGGGCTCTACAGAAGGGGCTAGGTGGCTGAGTAGGGGGGCTAGTCCCCCGTATGACCGTGGCTCTCTGCAGAAGGGGCTGGCGGCACGGGCAGTGGTAGTTTTGGTGGTTAACTACGGTATTCCTATCGTTCACTGCAGCAGTGACTGCACAGTCACTGGTGAATGTGACAGTCACCGTCTGGTGACTCCACCATGAGCATTGCATGAGCGGTGCATGGGTGGCCATTGGGTGGCACTTGGGTGGCCACCAAATTTTTTTTTGAGATCATATTGTGTTGGAATGCGTGCCAGGTCGTATTACCTAGTACACCAATTTTTTTGCCTCTGAGGCAAACTTGTCAAAAATTGACAAGTTTTATATGGATTTTGACTATCTCGGGCCTTCTGAACATAATCGTGAGGTTTGTTTCAGCCAGAAGTGCTCCAAAAAATAGTGATCACCTTAGGATCCATGCTGGGGCCGATTGCAATTTTTTTTCTCGCAGATTCCAATTTTGTCCAAATTGGACAAATTTTATATGGATCTTAGGGCTCTTAGATGCTTTGAATGCAACCGTGAGGTCCGTTTGAAGCCAAGATGACCAGAAAAATAGCCCCCCCAGATTTGACAGGAAACCCTCTTTGAAAGTGCAGATCTAATGAACATGGCCAAATCTCTCAGGAAGAGGATAGGGGCAAGCAGATCTGAAGCTTTGATACTATGTTGGAGTTGATGAAAAACAACCCATAGCTCCCAAGAACACCTGCATGCAAACACCTGTCATAGAAAGAGAGAGAAGCAAACAGTTATGGAGACCTAAACGTATGGTTGCACGAGAGAGGAGAAATCCTTGATGTGCAAAAAAAAAGTTGCAATCAATAATGAAATGTTAGAAAAGGTTACAAAGTGTTATGAGATCAATCCTTATAAAAGGAGATCAAAAAACCTAAAAAGGTAAAACCCTAGGTTGCATAATAATAATTAATAAAGCACTTAATTATTATATGCTTAAAGTTTAGCTTAAGTAGAAAGAGGTAATGAGTGACTTAATAATTAAATCAATATGATTCAATTAATAAGCAAACACTTTATTACTCTAACAATATTCAAACATAATCTAATTAAAATTTGAAATTTAAAAAAGGCTCCAAAACCAACCATAATCCTAATTTCAAAATTAGGGTTACGCCAAAACATAAAACACATCCCAAACCCTAATTTCTTTATTTTATTATTGCAGGTCTAGAAAAGAGCAAAAATGAAGAAAGTTGAAGTCTTTTTTTGTATACACATAAGTATACATGTGTGTATATACAGACATATATACTTATGTATATATGCTCTTCCAAAATCAACAAGAAGAGAGATTCAGAAATCTAAAAGTCTACAAGGGCTACATCAAACAATCTACATCTAGAAAATTTCAACAAGGTAAAAATAAGAGCTTATTTTTAATAGTTTTCTATTAATTTAAAAGCCACTGTTTTAGATTTCCTTACGAAGGAAAGTCTGCATATTTTTTATTGTTTTAAATATTACTGTTGCCTTTTAAATTTTTTTTATAAATAATCATTGACTGTGATTTTTTTTGTTATAAGCTGCTGTTGTTAAATTTTTTTATTTGTTATGTTCTAGCAGCATAATGAATATTTTTAAAACAAATAATAAAAAAATCTATTTTGTTTAATAACCCTCGTAGGGGAAGGCTACCGACAACCATGGCACCTACAACCCCACATTGGTTACAGAGGATAGGGCCACTCGCACCCCATTTGGGGTTTGCAGTTGCTGCCGCAACCGCACCCCCACTAGGGTATTTGCGGCAGTGAGCCCGCCATCCGCATACCCCTTAGGGTCACTGCAGTGGCTAGACTGCCATCCATAGCCCCCTTTGGGGACTCTACAGTGGCAAGGCTACCCACCGCATTCCCCTTTGGGGGTTTGTGGTGCCAAGCTTGTCGGTCACAACCCCACAATAAAGAGTTAATTTTTATTTATAAAATTTAAATTTTATTATGGTTTTTCTTTTATATTAAGTTTTTTTTATTAATGTTAGGTTTTATTAATATAGTATATACACACACACACACACACACACACACACACATATATATATTAAATAGAGCATAAGGTAAATACTAAATTGCTATCTAGTATACACATAATAGGTATATATACATAGGTGTGTATATATGTTTATACCAAAAACAAATAATTTAATCATGATTTTTTAATGAAGTATTTTTCTAAACAATGACAAGTAGGAAAGTAGATTTACATGATTTATTTTCCTCAAATGATTACTTTGGAAAACTATTAGAAATCTAGAAAGGAGACACTTATTTATGATAGAAATTTAGTTTTTCTTTTGCAAGTGAGAAATAAAACCAGAAACTAATTTTTACATTCAAATAGCATAAGAAATCCATTTTTCTTTTACATTCTTTTTCATTTGAATTACATAGTAAAAGTGGAGAGATTCTCAACTTTCATTTACAATAATTTTTACAAACAAAATACATGCAACATAGACATTTACATTGTGTTGGCAAGTGATGTTTTGAGAGCACTATGGATCACTCAAGGGCTGTCATTTATGGCAACACTTATGTTGGAGTGATTACATGAAGTGATTAGAAGTATGGGAGACACAATCATGAAAATGACTAAGTACAGAATCAGAGTTATAGTATACTGCAGTATTGTTTTAGTCAGCAAAGGTAGTATATGATGTATTATGGCTTGTGAACTTAGAGGAAGACATGTTTGGATATGTAGGACCTTCAATTAAGGTTGCACATGTTTTGGGTTTGATATCAATAAGATATACTGATATGAAGGTATGCAAAGACAGAGAAATGGTGAAATGGGGTATATAAACAATCGTGATGATTGAGGGAAGGCTAGACAAAATGGTAACGTGCTAAGTTAGATGAAAGTTGTATATTGCCGACACTTTGGTAATACAAGATCGTCGACTCTACATTTATCATTTGTATAAGTAATTGTTATGTTTTATATTGTATTTGAGATCCGACTGGATGTCAGAATTGATATAAGTATAGAGTTTTTTGTGGAAGCGATAAGTGTGAAACTATGTGATAGAGATGTATATGTGATGGATACAAATTTAGGATATTAGTAAAGGCATATAGCAGATGCGAGATCATAGATTGACACAGTTATAATTGGAACTATCCAAGCATAGCAGATGCTTGAGCAGTTCACTTATTGAAGAACACTTTTGTAACAAAATTTTGATTGTAAGAGTTGTAAGCTCACCACACCTTTAACAAGGTTTTTGTATACCCCTAACATGGTTTCCTATTCCTCTAACAAGGAAATGTACTATGTAATACTCAGCTCCTAATAGGGCTAGATCTCCTAACAGGGATTCAATATTTTAGTGCATAGTTGTGGGTACCATCTCGACCAGGGTTTTCTCTTGGCCAAGGTTTCCTTGAAAACAAATAATGGTGTTATGAGTTATGTATTATGTGTTTATGTTCTTTTCATTTCAGCATTGATATGGTTTATTTGTAATTGGTTGAAGTTTAATGTAAAGTGTTGTAATACTGATTCACCCCACCTCTCAGTATTACTTAATCCTAACAATTGGTATTAGAGCTATTGGCCCTTGGAGAGAAAGCCTAATGGCTTAAGGGAGATCAGAATGGATTCAGAAAGTTTGCAAGAGAACTTTGAAGCAATACTTGATGTCCTGGACAAAGAAAAGGCTGATAATGGTGAACTAAAATTCAAATTAAGAAGAGCAGAAGGTTTCATTAAGAAACTAAAGGAACAACTTGAACTTTCAAGAAGTCAGAGACAAGACCTTATAGATAAGATCAAAGAGGATTTAGACAATGATACATCAGACCAAGTAAAGAAGCTGGAGCAACAAAAAGAACAAATTAATCTTTTGATGATTAAAGAAATTCAACATTAAAGGATGCAAGATACAAAGTTTAAGAAACTCTAAAAGAAGAAAATATGCAGATAGGACAAATGAAGACTGAACTTGATCACTACAAGGATAAATGTTAGGAATTAGAGAAGTACAATTAGATCATAAAAGGTGAACTCACTCAATCCAAATTGCACATTGAGAAGTTACACATGAGTAGTGATAAAATTGATGAACAAAGAGAGAGACAGAAACCTAAAGGAGGCATGATTGGAATTGGATACAATGAAGGAGAATTTTCTAAGACCAATGATGAATCACATGAAGTGAAGACTGGAGATAGATCCACTTTTGAAGAACCTAAATATCAGATCATACCTTTTAGAGGCAGATGCTTTTGATGCAACAAAGTTGGACACATGAAAAGAGATTGCAGAAGTAAAGGTCCTATCAAACCCTTTACCGATTATTTTCTACAACTGTTATGCATATGGACACAAGAAAGAAGAATGTAGGAAACCTGATTAGTCAAGGAACAAATAAGATTACATCAGAGAAGAGTCAATAGCCAAGATCACATGCTACAAATGCAATAACCTTGGGCATACTGCAAGGTATTGTAAGTTGTAGGTTAATCAGGACAGAAGACCACCTACATGTTTCAAATGCAACAACTTAGGACACATAGTGAAGTTTTGCAGGTATAATGAAATGAACAATAGAAGAGGACCACCACCTGTGGTTATAAAGAAGAATATTAGTGACAATGGTAAAATTCTTAATGAGTACATGGATGAGTTTAAGAATAATTTAAGGAAACTAGAAAATGAAGATGATGAGAAGATATGGAAGGTAAAATATTTCAATAAAGGATTGGTTCAGGGAGATATAGTAGATGCTACTGCATCTTCGCATGATGTTAACATTACTACATTGACTTAGAAGGCCACATGGCCTTAGGGGGAGCATTGGATGCAGATAGAAGATTATATCCAGCCCCTTATTATGTGGAATAAGCTCATGCAACCTTAGATATGGTGTGTACAGATATTATGGAGTTTATGTTTGTGATTGCAACACTTGGAGATTCATATCCTATGATTGTAGAATTTATGTTTGACTAGAAAATGTGCGAAGTTGAGCTACCTATGATTAATGC
Source organism: Chamaecyparis obtusa (assembly GCA_027943335.1). Taxonomy (NCBI): domain Eukaryota; kingdom Viridiplantae; phylum Streptophyta; class Pinopsida; order Cupressales; family Cupressaceae; genus Chamaecyparis; species Chamaecyparis obtusa. The sequence goes on along the minus strand of BSBK01005139.1, from coordinate 395,367 downwards.
ACTCACTCACCTTGCGATGGATAAAACACTTTGAAACATATCATTTCTACACCGTTTGATTAGTAGAGACCAAGGAGAACAGAGTGAAGAAGCACTACAACCATCTAGCAACTACATTGTGTGATCGTTTGAAGAAAAAGTTCTATATTTCAGCATATTCAAGGTATTTAGATTATATACTCTACCATAAGCTATGGATGCACCTTTCATATTTGATGTTTTTGATAGACCAAGGTATAAGTTTAAGAGGCAACCATTTAAGTCTTGTGAGGATGATCTGAAAGGAGCATTTTCACAAACCCCATACAGTGTGTTACACATTGTAGATATTAAGCCTTACATTCATTGCAAGTATGAGACCATAGGAGATGCGAAAATCTATAAGGAATTAGGAGAGATGATAGAGCTGATGATAAAATGAGAGAAGAGTTCAAACATTTGGAAGAATAATCTCTCATTAAGTTAACCCTCCTAAATGAGTTCTACAAGATTGAATGGTTCAAGATCATTCTAAGAATAATCCATGATTAGTTCATCTGGATAGGAGAGCAACTTGTAAAAATACGTAGTCAATTGATTCATGAGATAACTAGATTGGACAATGTTGGAGCCCTCCCAATAGCTGAGAAGAATATTAAGAAATAAGTAGAAACCCTAACTCATTCTAAATGGGATAAGAATGTGATGACTGTGAATGACATCTTTCATCAAGATGTGAGATTGGTAGCAATGCTACTAGGATATAAGTTGTACTATATAAGTAGACATAATTATGTGTCAGCGGGGGTAATTATGATGGCCTCTAGAATGGTGAAGGAAAACACCAGGTATATCTTATGCAAAATCCTAGCACATTAGTTCTTGGAGAATGTGAGGATTATCAAGAATGACAAATCAAAAGCTTTCAAGTTTGGTTCACTCCTAATACACATGTACATTCACATTGTACACAAATTTCCCAGAATGCACCCTAGAGCATAGAAAGACAATATACCTACTGGCATACAAATATCAGAGAGCTTTAGGAGACAACATAAGGATTGGGTAGATGGTGAGTTATTTTCAATGATTAAGATCCTTCAAAGGAAAATGAAGGAGAGATACAAAATACTTGAGGAGTTGGTAGAGAAGTATAAAGACAATCTATTTCATGGTTGAAACTGACTATGTGCACTTTGAAGTAATAGAACCAAGAAAGAAATGGTTCTACCCTATGGGGTATGAGATTAGTTCTGAGGTTCTCACAATGCAATTTGAACATGTACTAGCAGTTGAGATAGACACATTTGAAGAGAGATGGGGAACTTGGAAAAGTCAACAAAAGTTAGAGAAGAATGAGACAAGGGAACAAGGAAGAGAAAAATAGAGAAAATGGTTGATGACATAGCTGCGAAGGAAGGAATTACAAAGGAGCAACTAAAAGAAGTAAGGAAAAAGATGACATAAGGATCCTCTAGCTTGGAAATTGAGGCACCTCCTCCTTCTGAAGCTGAAAAGACAGTAAGTCCTACTCCTGATATAATTGATTTATCAATTACACATGAGAAGATTGCATAATAGGTTGCACCCACCTATGAGCACACCTAGGAGATCTACAAGATCTAACAAACCATGCAACCCTAAGGAACAAAAGGTAGAAGTAGAAATAAAGAAGAAAGAGGATAAGGTGACTGAAAAGAAAGAGGAAAAAGAAGAACATAAGAAGCCACAAGATCTGTGGAAGCCAGATATCAAGATGTTACAAAAGAGAATAATAAGAGATGGAAATTAGAAGACATTAAATAGATACTATGAAACTAATGATTTTGACAATCAAGCAATAATTGAGGACATAGTAATTGAGAACTTGTTAGTCTACAAGAATAATTTGTTAGAAATTGAGGCTAGTATTCCTAAGGACTTGTATAGAAAGTTGGAAATAAGAAAATAGTTAGCACATTTTGAGGATGAGACTATAAGAAATAAGGCTATTGAAGACATGTTGCCTGTAGTCTCCATACAAGAAAGGGAAAGAATAATCAATGAAGTCAAACCTCTATTAAGAACAAAGGCCATACTTGTGAAGATAATGGAAAGAAAGTATGATGAGGTTATAGAAGACACACAAAAGGCATTGGACCAAATTCTTATGTGTGACATGCCTGAGAAGACCTCACCTCCCAAGGTTACCAAGCCTACACCTTTAGGAATGGGAGAAAGCTCTAAGACATCTGAAGAGAGTGACAAAGCAAGCAAAGAGGAGAAGCAACCATAATTCTTCATTTTTGGTATGCCTATATCACTAGAAACTTCACTTGATGTAAATAATCCATTTCAAGAAAATTTGGACAATGTGATGATAGTAGAAGATGAAGGACAGAAAGAGGAAGAACATATAAAATAAAAAAAGAAGAGAAAGAACAAGAGAAGGAGAAACAACAAGAGGAAAAGAAGGAAAAAGAGACAGGAGCATAAAAAGAAGAAGAGGTAAGAATTGAGCTTAAACAAGAACCAGATACCTCCTCCACCCTATTGTTGGCAAGTATGGCCAAATCAGTGAGCACTGATGTGGAAAGCATGGATAAGGATGAACTCATGAGCTTATCCTTCATGGCATTTGCTAAGGAAAAGGAAAGGTCAGAACAAAAGGGGGATAAAAAGGTAAAGGTGATTTCTAGTGAAGTAGAGGCCATAAATAAAATACTCCCTACACCTCTTATTTTCCAAGGAAAGGATGATGCAGAGAACTTGAACATGGCTCTAGACAACTTTAACAACCATTTTGAGTCACTGTTGAAGATCGCAGAGGATAAGGCTGAGAAGAGATACTTAGACAAGAAGTTGAAGGAAGTTTTTGAGTCCATCTCATGGGACCTGGGCATTCTGAAAGCAACAACAATTAAGGCTAAAAATTGTGTGACAAAAGGAAGAAAACTCTACAATTATTGCATCAATCCTAGTAGACACATAAAGAATATTGAAGATATCATAGCCAAGGACATGACTACATTAGACAACATAATGGATAGTTGTGAAACCTCTTCACAAAATGTGTTGGAAATGGACAACTAGAGATCCAAAATTTTGGATAAGATAATTACTTTGAATATAGAGAAAGGGAGAGTAGTGGAAAGATTTGGTTTGCTAAAGAGTCTAATCACTCCTAAGCTTTCAAATCTTGAAGCTCATCTCACAAAGATGGAGAAGATAGAAGGATCAATGACAAAATTTTCACCCACTAAGTTGAAGGCAAAATAGACTACATCTTATGCATTGAATGGATTGATCCATGTCAGTGAACTTCTGATCAAGTCATGGGATGATGAAGTGAAGACCTTGGAAGACTCCTTCCAAGACATTCTGAATTTGGCGAGTAAGCACTAAAGTCTCATATGTCTAAAATTTTGAAGTTTTGTAAGTACCTTTTCCATTGATGTCAAAGGGAGAGGAAGAGAAGAGAAAAATGAGAAGAGGAAAAATAATTAAATAAAAGAGAGAGAGAGAGAGAGAAAAAGAGAAAGAAAACAAAAGTATAAATAAATAAAAAACAAGAAAGGATATGTATATAGAGAAGTAGAAGGAAGATAGTGTTTTGAAACTTAGTCATTTTTCACTAAGTGTTGCCATCAATGCCAAAGGGAGAGATTGTTGGCAAGTTATGTTTTGAGAGCACTATGTATCACTTAAGGGTTGTCATTTATGGCAACACTTATGTTGGAGTGATCTCTTGAAATGCTTATAAGTATGGGAGTTACAGTATACTGCAGTATTGTTTTGGTTAGCAAAGGTAGTATATGATGTATTATGGCTTGAAAACTTAGAGGAAGGCATGTTTGGATATGTAGGACCTTTAGTTAAGGTTGCATGTGTTTTGGTGTTGATATCAATAAGATTAGTGATATGAAGGTATGCAAAGACAAAGAAACAATGAAACAGGTTATATGAACAGTCGCAATAATTGAGGGAAGCATAGATGGAATGGTAATGTGCTAAGTCAGATAAAAGTTGTATATTTCTGATAATTTGGTAATAAAAGATCTCTGACTCTACATTTATCATTTGTATAAGTAATTATTATATTTTATATTGTATTTGATCGCCGACTGGATGGCATAATTGATATAAGTTTAGAGTGTTTTGTGGAAGCGATAAGTGTGAAACTATGTGATAGAGATGTATATGTGATGGATGCAAATTTTGGATATTAGTAAAGGGACATAGTAGATGTGAGATCAGAGATTGACAGAGTTATAACTGGAACTATCAAAGCATAGTAGATGCTTGTGCAGTTCACTTATTGAAGAATACTTTTGTAACATGTTGTAAGTTCACCACACCTTTAACATGGTTTTTGTATACACCTAACATGGTTTCCTCTTCCTCTAACAAGGAAATGTACTATGTAATACTCATCTCCTAGCAGGGCTAGATCTCCTAACAAGGATTCAATAATTTAGTGCATAGTTGTGGGTACCATCCCTACTGGGGTTTTCCCTTGGCCAGGTTTTTCTCAAAAATAAATAATGGTGTTATGAGTTATGTGATATGTGTTTATGTTCTTTTCATTTCAACATTGATATAGTTTATTTGCAATTGGTTGAAGTTTAATGTAAAGTGTTGAAATACTGATTCACCCCCCTCTTAGTATTACTTAATCCTAACACATTGCCTTAAATTTACTACTTTTTCTACACATGGATTTTAGCCATTTTTTACAAGTAAAAACCTAAGAAATGACAAATGTTCATAATTCTCCACTTTTCTTCATCCAAAATCAGCAAGCATCACCATAAAGAAATCTGCAATAAAATAACTTTGACCATGGGGGCTCAGCTCCCAACCTAGGCCATTACATGGCGACCCCTGAGCTTGGGGAAATAAAGATGGATGTGGTACACACATACTCAAACACACATACACATATAAAAACTAGCAAGTACAATATTAGATAAAATCTCCTTTCCCATATATTTTCACATTGGATCACCTTGGACCCATAAAAGGGGTGAAGATGGAAATGTACCCAAAATAGGAGAAGCCATAAAAGTTAAACCATACCTTCAACATGGATCTAAAACCATATAATATTTCTTACACAAGGCCATCACAAAAACCACCATTTTCTTCCATTATCCCATACAAACAACATCCCTTATGGCCCCAAAATATGTCAAAAAATATGATGGCAACATGAAGCCCATACATCCATGTCATATCCCCTTCCTCCATGAGGAAGGACTCTACACTATTTGGGCATTCCCAATTAAAACCCTTCACCCTCAAGGCTCTCTTCCCTCCCAAGGGTGAGTCTAGCCTTGCACACCCCAAAAAAAGAAAGAAAACAAAAAAAAGACAAGCAAAATGACTAAACAAGAAGCCATGAAAGACAAGCTTGAAGCATCACATAAACACTTACTAACACTACACAAAAATCTGCATAAACAACATGAAATAAAGTCAAGCCTTCCATGAAAGTAGCACCTACCCTACTCCAAGCTATGGAAAATGAAATTTTGATGCAGAGCACCCTTCCTACAAGCCTTCCTTCCTTTTTCTAAGTCCACCAAATCCTTCTAAGTCCACTAGAAGTCTCCAAAATTAGAGAGTGGGAAATTAACCTACCAAATTTCTCTCCATCCCCCTAAAAGGAAAACCCTACCTAACATCCTACCTAACCTTAAAGGTGATTGGACACACTATCCAAGGGTTCTCTCTCCAACACAAGTGAAATTCAAATTTGCAAGAGAGGAAGACATGAAACACATCCCAAATTTGTCACTTTCTAAAAAGGCATTTTTAGAAGAGAAAAAAATAGGATAAAATCATCCTATTGATCAAAATTTGATCCCCAACTTAAATTGAACCTATGGGGTTATCTTATTTTAACCCTAACTAACCATTATGACTTCATTTAACCCCTCAAAAGTCCACTAAGAGTTGACCTCTGAAAATATAAAATAAGATTCCTTCACATGACACAACAACCAAGATACCTAATCTTAGGACTCTACAAGATGAGTCAAAGGTGATAAGCAACTAATAACAAATTACCTAGCCATGCCAACTCACTTACACATGTTTCAATTGACACCACATAAAGTCACAACACATTACTACACACATGACATGCCAAGTAGACATAAACATAAATTAAACTAAACACAATAATAATAATAATACATTCAAAAATTACTTTTACAACATTAGCACATAACAATGAGGTTATTTATCCCTTTTGTGTTAACCTTGGCTAAACATGATTTTTCACATACATCTATCTTTGATTTCCCCTCATTTTAATTCCATGGTCAATTTCTTGCACAGTAGATCAAAATATCAGTAGCTCATGAAAGACCAAAAACATATATATATATATATATATATATATATATATATATATATATATATATATATATATATATATATATATATATATATATAAATGCAACATTAATGATCACATAAAATACATCATATAATCAACTTGCAATTTTCACAACATTCTATAATTTTGACTTATCCATTGTTAATTTCCTTCACCACAAAATCTCTAAGAATACAATATTCACAAGCATACCAAAAACCCTTTCATAATCCAAAAAATATTAACATTTCAATTGATTTCACAATCACTTCCAATTACATTTCTTGACTAAAAAATCAAAGAATAATACCCGGAAATCTCTTTTTTAACATCAAGACCTAAAATCAACTTTCTATTAATTCACATCTCAACATAATATAAATTCAAATGGTCATTTATGTAAGCATTCATATCCAATAGTAACATTCAATATTCATCAAGGGTACATTCTACCTTCCCAATCCATAACTCTACACACCTTTCCTACTTCATTTTCTATTAGAAATTACATACACAAGGAAAAGTACATTTACTTCATTAGAATTTACATCTTATCTCATTATAATTTAAATTACTTGTCTCTCATTCAAATCCCTCAAAACATGCACTCAATTTCTCTATAATCAGAAAATTGGTTAAATTCATTTAGCCCTTAAGAAAACATAGTGCATCCTAAAAATATTGACTTGAGTATATTAGCAACATGAAAAGAGTACATCACAAAATAGTGGTCAATCCTCTATCCATCAGAATATAAATCCATAAAGCATCAACATAGCTTATCTAATTATTGAGTCAATAATGTAAAAAGAAGAAATACAATGACAAGACTGGAGTAGGGTCTCGTAATACGTGTGTCACAACTCCAATGATAACATCTTGATTAAAATAAGACAAAGTTGAACTAGGTGCATCTCACGATTCCATAAAAAAAACATAATGCAGGAACAAGTCACTACATCTCAAGATCAACTCGTCCCTATCTCTAAGGATTACCAAAATGCAATCCTAGACTTCACCCAACCTCTCCAAGTTAATGCAGGGTATAAAAAATGTGCTAAAAAATAAGATCCTTCTGAGGGTCCTCCTTCACATGGGCCCAACATGATCATACTCAATGAGTGTGAAGGTCAAAACCACACCATCAGATTGTTCTTGGTAGGAGTAAAATGAGGGAGGCACTATGTCATCCCCCCAAGGACTAGGCTTACTCTTGGAAGCTGACAAGTCAAGTTGAAGGGAAATTCTATACATGTGCGGTCTAACTGCCCTAGAAATAAGAATACTTACCAGACCTCCCAACATAAAAATTTTTTACCAATCAGATCGACAACTATAGAAAGGATCCATCCCAAAAAGAGAGCATCAATAAATCTCTCGAAGCCCCTCAATCATAGGCCCAACTCAAAAATAAGAATAGATATAAACATTTCCTTAACCATAATTGGTGTAACTCTACCTCTAATACTTCACTATGAGGCACCTGAAATCCAATGTTGTTCTCCCAAGATATCTCTAAGGTCGAGACTCCAAGAGCTACAAGTTTTCAAGTCGAAAACAAGGAAAAAATTCATTTTACCAAAATAGTACTCTTCTAAGGAATGTTACACCCCACTCAAGTGTACCAAGGGTACATCTCAAAAGATTTACATATGCTACCAAGAGATCCCCCAAAATAGAGGCCCAATAATGTACCCCTTCCATCTATTGAAATAAAGAGTACCTTTAAAAAAAATCAAGAGTAGGATCATCATCCATGATGACAAGTGGTCACATAAAATTGGGGCAAAAGGGTCACTTACCCCACAGTATCATAGTCCTACCACAAAGTGGATAATGAGTTCAGAAAAGGGATGACCTCAAACACTCATCCTTAAACCCCAAACTTAGATGAAAGATAATCTTAATAATCCATTACATTTTAGTCAAGCCTAGGGATACCTCAAATCACGCCATCCCCTAGTAGCCCCCAATAATAACATGGAGATTTTCCCTATGAGGGAACAACTTAATTGTTAATTTATCTTGACTAGAACATAATCAAAAGGGTGTAAACACCACCAAATATCAGGGCCATCAAGACCCACCACATGGATCGAAACTCCAAAGTGGTCTAAGTTGCACCTAATAATACATCAAACCATGCTAAGAAGAAGAAACTCTCATGGTTTCCAAAACACATCATGAGGTCAAGGAGGGTCCCCATTAATCATACATGCTAGGTCCATTGCAAAAAAGAAAGGTTCATGCCTCATCAGGTAATCCATAAAAGGACTTAAACCCAAGTGGTATTTCTTTATTGGCACAAATTATTTCCAAATGAGGTATGGTCAATCTCCAACCATTTGAGTAATGATACAAACAAACTCTAGCCCTCAATTCCTTGGTATGGTTTAACCAATAACATTTCAAAGCAGGTAGCAACTCTCACACAAGGGAAACTTTTGATCTATATTCCTAAACAACAATAATTCTCAGTAAGCACCCACTTCATTACCTACTTGCACCACATATTCATCATTACAAAGGCACAATATAGTATGTCCTTCCTAGTGTTCCCCCTTATACATATTTTCAATGATCCACAATAAACTAGGTAGAGTCACAAACATAAGACTGGCCAACAAGTAAAAAAAACATTTGGAATAGTCACCAAGAACCAAAAGAAAGGTAAATCCTAATGGGATATCCATTAATTCCAATAGTTAATTAAGAAATGAGCTCAATTCAACAATAAATAGAATGTTTCATAAGTCATAAGAAGATAGTTTTGTTGACTATTTATAGGCATAAGAAATAACCAAAATATGCTAGCCCGCACAACATGAAGAAATTTTCTCTTTAAAAGATAGACGAAATGAAAGAGATAACAATAAATCAAGGAGTCATTCACAAAACATTGTGACATAAATCAGTTGTGTAAGAGGGAGGAATCACCACATGAAAATGAGGGCACCACTTCACAACAACTTTTGAGAACATGACCACCACATACGGTTCACAGATGCAAGCATTACTACAATTTTGGTAGTTGCAACAATATCCTTGTCCTTACAATTGTTTCTTACACCTTGTTGCAGTAACCTTTTTAATGAAGTAACATCAGTTTGATGAAGGCCTTCAAACCACCTCACATCAAATGTAAAGAGATCTACTCAAAATCGTAACATGAAACTCAAACTCTCAGGACATTCTCTTTGTGCTCCAAGAAGAGATTTGGAACTCCCACAAAGGTTTGTCCCATAGCTAGGGTACACACATTTCATGAAAAACCCAAAAAAGGATTATGCAATAAGAATTCATTCAAAGGTGTGGTAGAAATATCCACACCGCACAAATGACAAATAAATTTGACTTCACAAAAGGTGTCATAGTACAAGTTGCGGGGTATAAGCATGATTCGTAAGATTATAATACTCAGTACCCATGGCTTTACAACAAGGAAAAAATCAATAAGATGTCACACTCCTGCAATAACAATTCACCCTACTACTAGAGATCAAGACAACCATGAACAAGCCATTACTGAAGATCTTCCTTACTCTTTCTTGAACCATTATCCCAAGGCCCTAAAAAAACAACTCATCACATTCTCATGGTTCCATAATGATATAAACCAATCAATGCACCAAAGTCTACAAGAAAGAAGTCAAAAGGCTCCCCTAACAAGCATGGACACCAATCCTTCACTCTATCCACACACGGTCATGATAGCAAGCGATCTGCTATAGGGTTACCACGAGAAACAAAGGACTCAAACAAACATACACTTGCCACCATGCCATGCCTAGTGGAATCACTACCATAGACGCCAAGCCATCAACACTAAAAACCACAATTGGGTCACTAGGCCCTCAACTAAGGGTAGTTTCTGTACATCCTAGGAAGCTCTCCTTCCTAAACTACAAGTTACTAGGGTTAGTTTTCTCAAAAGCTCACTACACAAGGGCACCCAAGGTACAAGTAAAATTCAAGCTCCCAATACTATATACATGATACCACACATCATTGAGATTTCATTGTATTAACGTGCCCTCGGTCTAGTACCTACCTCCGAGGGCAATTTCTATATTTTGGTATTGGGTCGGGAGCTGTTCAAGAAGGGGGATTCTTGATTTCCTTCCCATATCCTCAACTCCCTACTCCACTTCCTCGCATGCAGAGAAGCACATCTATGGCCTTCCCACATCTACGTGCTTGTCACACATCATGGAGGGATCCTACAAGTTCAAATATAAAAGGGAAACACAATGGTTTAAGGTTCCAAGTGTTGAAACTGTGCTCTGATACCAAAATGTCATGTCCAAAAATTAGGGTGAAACACAACAATTTTTTTCTTTCTAAAGGCACAAAATAAAACTGAGATGACACACTAAGGAACACTCAACAAGAATGAAACACATAACCCAACACAAGTTAACTCTCAAGAGGTATCATGACATGCACTGGCTTTCCAAAATCCCTTGATTGATAAATGTGTTAGTTAACTCAAAACCCTAACTAGGCCTCTAAGAAACCCTAATAGGGTTCAATCCAAGCGTTTAATTAAAAGGATAAAATAATAGGGTAAATCAAACATGATCAAAGTATAAGGTCAAAGGTTGGGTCAACACACCCCAAAAGGGGTTAATTAAAATAATGATTATATTGTAAGTGATAGTAACCCTAATGGTTCCAACATGAACCATGTTACTATCTAGGGTAGGATTCACAAGAATACATTAAATTGAAAAAATAGGATCATAAAAACATCCCTATGCGTAACCTAGGGTTACAATGTTATTACCCATTAAAATAATAATGTTCAAATAGTTTATTTTAAAGCATTAGATTTTAATACAAAACATAACGCTATCAAGTTAATTAATTAATTAAATTAAACATATAAAAGATTATAATAACCATGTTAAAGCATTAATAATAAGGTAACCATCTAGGCTAAGGGGAAGTTATTTATCTAAGTCCCATCCTAGGACAATAAATAATTTTCCCTCGATTAAACCATTAAAATCTTAAAATATTATTTAATATTAAATATTAAATTTTACCACCAATCAAAAATAATATTCAATAAGATAAAATCAATAATTTTTAAATTCAAAAATAGTAAACTCCAAGAATAATATTTAAAAGAACGTAGGTCCATTAAATAATAATTCATCATTATTAAAATTTAAAATATAACAAAAGTGGCATCCAGTAATAAAATATTAAATCCCAGTGAGAATTTAAAAGAGTTTTTTTTCAAAATCCCAATGAATAATAAAATATTAATAAAACAAAATTCAAAATAAAGTGACTGTAAAAAGTCAACAATCATCAAATTATAATAAGACAAAGATTAATATTCTTGAACATAATCTAATTAAAATTAATTAAAATTTAAAATTTAAAAAAGGATCCAAAAATCAGCCCTAACCCTAATTTCAAAATTAGGGTTAGGCCAAAACATAAAACACATCCCAAACTATAATTTCCTCATTTTATTGTTGTAGGTCCGGCAAGGAGCAAAAATGAAGAAAGTTCAAGTGTTTTTTTGTATACACATAAGTATACATGTGTGTATATACATACATATATGCTCTTCCAAAATCAACAAGAAGATAGATTCATAAATCTAAAAGTCTACAAGGGTTACATCAAACAATCTACATCCAGAAAATCTCAACAAGGTAAAAATAAGAGCTTGTTTTTAATAGTTTTCTATTATTTTAAAAGCCATTGTTTTAGATTTCCTTATGAAGGAAAGTCTGCATATTTTTTATTGTTTTAAATATTACTGTTGCGTTTTAAATTTCTTTTATAAATAATCACTGATTTTGATTTTTTTTTGTTATAAGTTGTTGCTGTTAAAGTTTTTTTTATTATGTTCTAGCAGCATAATGAATACTTTTAATAACCCATGCAAGGGAAGGCTGCCGACAACCATGGCAGCTGTAACCCCACATGAGTTGCAGAGGCCAGGGCCACTCGCACCCCATTTGGGGTCTGCAGGTGTTGCCGCAACCGCATCCTTACTGGGGTCTCTGCAATGACGAGCCCACCATCCGCATATCCCTTGGGGTCAATGTGGTGGTTGGGCTGCCATTTGTAGCTCCCTTTGGGGACTTTGTGGTGGCAAGGTTTCCCACCGCATTCCCCTTTGGAGGTTTGCAGTGGCAAGCCTACCGCCCGTAACCCCATGATAAAGAGTTAATTTTCATTTATAAAATTTAAATTTTATTATAGTTTTTCTTTTATATTGAGTTTTTATTATTATTAATGTTAGGTTTTATTTTTATTTTTATTTTTTTTGGTAAAAGGCCAAAGCCAATAATTCTATTAAGAAGATAATCAAATATACAAAAACCCTACTCAGTGCAGGCGCTGGTAGGGAAGAGCGGGGTTGAGAAACCCTCCAGCCTTGCCTGGGACCGTACTCCGGATTCTAATACTTAATAATTTAGGAGGGCATACCCTCCAATATCAGATTCATGAGAGTTATATATGTTACAAATTTCATGAGTAGTTGATCTATATCTTATCCAGAAGCGAGTCTCGATTTGTAGATTGCTTCGTCCATTTGGCGGTATTGGAATGCCTTCCTTCTAGGTTTTGCGCTTTTTGTTATTGTACAATTCCTGTCTTATGATGTCAAACTTCATTCCTTGTGTGGGAAGCATTGTGACTGACACATGGGTCACTTCCGTAGTCATACTACCTCCTGAATGATAACTCCTCAGAATGCCTCTTGATCCATTATTTCCTGAAATAACTGCACTTTTGGCTAAGATCCTTGTTAGTTTATTGTTACTAACCCAAGTTCTATGAGCTACTGAAAATAAAATATTTATTAAGAGGAGCCTAAATTTAAATTTATTTGTTTAAAAGAAGTACCTGTGCCTGCATCATCTGGTAATGAAAAAGCTCTGAGCCTAGCTAGTCTTAAACCTGGACTGTCTAAAAAAAGACAAAAAAATTAGCATCGTACTTGTCTGAAAGTACATCATTATGGATAGCAGTTTTTAAATAATCCCTATACTTTAGTAAGAAATATGATGTAAATCATGCTTGTAAAAATGAGTTATGATGTTAACCACTTAAGTAAGAAATAAGATGTTAACCACTTAAGCTAAGCTGATTGCAACTGGTCGGTTGTCTGAATTAAACAAAATTAGTCTAAAACTAGTTCGAAGGTCATAATATATATAGAGAAATGTCCTTATCCATGCTATCTTGGCCTTATTTCAAACCATAAAAGCACCACTATAATCTCTATATATGTTATCTTCAGGATAATTCTAACTACAATAGAAACTAGATATAACATATATATATATATATATATATATATATAAATATTGACTTCATGATAACAAAAGATTCATGAAAACAAAGGGTAATACTGCCAAAACTATAAACTTTAACCCTCTAGATCCTGCAAGAAATCTATTAAAACCACCTAGAGGAAACAATAGGCAAGCTTGCCTAGGGTCCTAAAAAGAGTCATAGGATGATACATAAGATCTACTAGGTAATCACTTACCTAAAGTCGATGCATATACACCTATATCTTGACTTCAAGATAAACGATTGCCGAGGAAATTTTATCTGAAGTTAGCTGCAAAATAACAGTCTTCAATATATAAATAGATTATAGATATTGAAGATAGAAATAAGAATCCTGAAAAGTACCCGTCAATTGCATATCAACCCGATATGCTACAAGTGTAACCAGATTCCCTTACTAACTGGGCCTCTTTAAACACTAATTTACCGAGAGGTTTAAGTTTGCTAAAAATCCAAAAATTACTATAACTCTTTTATTAAACATTTGAAACAATCTTAACTCTTATAATCAGGATATTTTCAGTAATAATAATGTTGTAGATAGGTGTTAGATTTCTGAGAACATTCCTACCAGTTGTCTTTGCAAAGGTTCTTAAAACTGAGCCTATCTACCTAAATTGCTATAGGTGTACTCAGATTCCTATACATACTGAGCTTCTTTAGACGCTAACTCACCTTGATGTTTAATTTTGCTATTAATCAAGAAATTTCTATAACTTCTTTGTTAATCATTTGAAGCAATCCTATCATCCTGATACATAAAATCTACATAGTCTTTATCCTTAATAATATGGATTTATCTAGAAATTCATCTTCCCCAAAGGATAAGCTAAGCAAGGTACAGTTGGGTCTTAACTAATATTATCCAGACAATAGGAAATAACAGAGAAACATTAACTGAACATAAAATTACTTTAAATCATGCCCACAAGAAAGTTGTAAGATTCAAATGTATTTATGAAAAGAATCTATAAAACAACAGTATCCTTTGGAAGATTCAATATAACCTTTCTTATTAATCAAATCAACCAAGAAGAATTAAAAAGGATGCCTTGATTAATATATATATATATATATGAATGACCAGAAAAGCTCCCCCCTGCTTAAAATACCAGACCTATAAAGCTCATTTAACAATTCTTCCAACATCTGGAGATTTAAGTTGTTAAGACATGAATTTGCTTCGCCAATTACTCATATCAATAAACTTGATTAACACATTGTAATTTAAGCTAAACCAGCCCTAGACAACTTATTTAATTTGATAATGTTATTAGTGACCCAACCAATTCTTCTTTTATCTAAAGATTTAAGCAATATGCTTATCGGGTCATAAACTTGTTTCAGAAATTACCCATAATAAACATGATTTAAATTGATGTAATTTAGGTTATTCGAAAACTAATTTTAAGGTGATAAAACTGTGAAATTATTTCTAAACTCTGTAAATGGTTTAAGGTCCTTTTAACCCATTCATTCTCATTCCATGTCAGATTCACATACATAAATATAAGTGAAACTACCGCAGGCTCGAGAGTGTTCATAACTATCAATGATACCTCTACATTCCTTAGTCTGAGTTTCATGCTATTAGTCTATTCACTTATAGATCTAGAGGATAGCATAAAGATTATACAATATACGGAATTGTAAGTTAGAATCTAGATTTTACGCTCTATTTTCCTTTACATGTTCGATTCCTCAATATGATTGTTGTGTTCTTATATTGATACCTTGACATTTCCTATAAGGTAAGAGAGCTATCTTGTGGATAATTTTTTTTTTAGAGTTTATCATAATTTAACAACTACCATTCCATATGAAAATAATTTGAAACTTACCTACATAAAAAATTTAAACATTAGTAAAACCCTACTGCTGCTATCTAAAACTCTACCTACTTAAAATCAATCACAATAATTCCTTTTTTTAATTTGAATGAAACTTTCCAGCATATGTCAAATTATCCATCCTACTATTAATTTATAAACATAATGTCCTTAACCAAACAAATCTGCTTCAGATTATAACTGGCTACCAAATCAACTAGTCTTACCTTGTTCGTTATCTTCTAGAATGTACAAAGTCTAAACTAATATGATATTACGATTTAAGCCCTAATAGACTGAGAAAACAAACAAAATGTACCGACGCAATTCATGCTATAATAGTTAAACATTATCTATATTCCTATCCAAAAAGAGATCTTGAAAGATTTAATTGTCTTCATTTCTTCCTCACTGGAGTGTGGAACACCAGTTCTTCTTCTTCCTCCAAGTCATCTTCGAGACCTTGATCAAAGTTTCTTTTTCCCCTTACCGCCTTAAAACCCTTGGTTGATTTTTTTGATAATTACTGGTGGAAAAAGCTGCAGGTCGTGTAGTGACATAGACCCAAAGCCCATTTCTACATCAAAGCCCTCCGCAACTAAATAATATTTAACCCACTTTACATCAACACTTGGCTTCACCTTTATCCATTTTAGGAGGAACTCTACATTACGTTTCACAGTGTCTATTCTCTCATCAAAAATCTTCTTATCTTTGAAGACCAGAATTGGTCTTCGGGCACAGTGAATCTTATGGGTCAAGGAACCCATAGGATTTTCCATGTAATCTTCTGGAAATGGTATCATTAGGTTAGAGTTAACACTATTAATAGCTAAAAGGAGCTCACTGGAATGTTTATCATCAAATAATTCCAAACAAGCTGAAATTACCTCTTCTTTGGGGATTCTGATCATTAGCAAGATCGCTGCAAAGGTTCCCCTATGTCACAATTGACTTTGTAGATGAACTCATGATCGAAACTCTCTTCACCCATGATTTTTTCCACCATCCTCCTTCCTAAGTCATCTATGTGAAGAATTTTGTCCCATCTTTCTTCTCTGATATTTCCCTAGAAGGCATTCATTCTGCTATCCGAGAGGGAAATAAGCTTAATGTTTGACTCCATTTTGGTTTGCGAATGCTTTCATCAAGATCCGTTGTCTATTTATTACCCATTGATGGGAAGGCTTGTTTAGCTATTATGGTGGCATCCATTTATGTCCACTTTCCTCTTGTAATTATTAAAATGTTTGTACTTGACCAAGAACACATATTGTAATAATCCTAAGAAACATGTAATCCGCTTAACTTGATTTGGATAATAAAGGGCAGTATCTAAATCATAAACTAAAAAATGCATGTTAAACCTAGGGTTACATTTTAGAATCTGATTTGGTGGTAAGGAAATATCTAAATCGTAAACTAAAACACATGCTGAATCAAGGGTTACATTTAGTTTACGATTTAGCTACTACCCCCAGTAGAGCAACTATTATTAAAAAAATCTAATTTTATACAGAGAGAGATCTAGATAGATTTCAAATTAAACACATTGAACAAAAGCAAGGAATGATATATTATTTCAGACTTAGAGCTTTGCTTTGTTTTACAATGATGAGTACAATATTTCCTTAGGGCTTGACTTCCTTAGGCCCTTCCTGAAGAGCATGAGGACGTCGAGGAGATTTTATCTTCTTGGGACAATTTTAGCCCAATACCATCTTCCAAGATAAAGTCATTCATCCAATTTTCCTCAGGAGGAGAGCGCAAATGGGTAAAGAACAACAAAAAGTCCAGGTTCCTTCTTATTGAAGGAGTTTCCTCTATATATCTGTCCCAGTCCTCTATTTCAAGAATAGGAGAGGTGGAGACATATTTACTATTGACTACACTCCTTTCGTATTCTTTAGGTTTTGGAATAGATAAATCTATCTGAATACTCTTTAGAACTTTGTTCAAATCAACAAGATATTTCCTTTTGAAGATTCTCCTACACAAACTCCCAATATTTTTAATGTCCGGGTCCACCTGAAGGGTTGAAGCTAAGAACATCGCTAGAATATCCGTGTTAACTTGGTACCTATTGGTATTTTCCCTAAACTCACTTCCCAGTACCACAGATACGACTCTAACTACAATACTTAATTTGGTCATAATAATCTTTTTGATCCTGCTAGAGGAAATTACACCATCGAAGGCTACTTGTTTGTGTAAGCTTTACAATTTGATTGGGGTAGCCATTTTTCAAGGAATTGTTTAATCATGTTTCGGATAAGTACATAGTCTGCCAGACTTTACTTATAAAGGTTTCTAAGAATGTATGAGGAAAGTGAATCCTAAACGATTGCAATTCTATAGAAGCCAGAGTGGCCAATTTTCTTTATTATTAATTCCAACTGTCCTAAAAATTTAAAGGTGCATAGTAGAAAGGATGTAAATAGATGAGTGTATATTTTTTACGTCATCCTAGGAAATACCCCAAAGAGCTTTCCTTTACATTTTTAAGGTAGGAGGAGTAAAACCACTTGACTATAAACATATGATTATCTGAATATAATATGAGAATATATTTCTATCCCTATTCTTAATTAAGAGAATAAGTTTAATTAAAAATAAGAAGAAACATGCCATGTCTTTCGTAATTAATAAAATTAATACTAATGACTAAATATTAAAAATATGAATGTATTAGAATGTAAAATTCCTATAACACTAAGAAAATATGTAAAAAAACAAGGAAAGACCAGAGGGAAGCATATGAGCCTTAAAACTATCCTATCAATAAATTCTTTCTAGATGGAGAAAGGAAAAGAAGAATATGGAAGAAAGAGCTAATGGCTGAAAGAAGGCCTAAAAATAAAATAATAAAAATTATCCCTAGATGATTATATAATTATTAGTACACAAATTTATCAATGAAAAGCTATGCATACATATATATCCCTAAATAATTGTAGGATTATATATGTCTAAAATTGTTTGTATGACTCTATATATGAATATATGGTGTTGAGACTAAAATATCCTCTACGGTTTGTTGACTATAATATGAATAAACATTCATTAAAAGACCATAAGCCGCTTGTAAAGCCTAAAGATATCCCTATTCCTAGCTTATTTCTCTGAGAATACGAGAGCTTAAACTATAGAATTAAGGCTGAAGTGAGTCATCTAACTATAAAACTTCTAAAGGGACAATACTCTTTTGACTAACCTTGCTCCCATCCATTAGTAGTCCTGAATTATTTCACAGCAGGGGCAGCCTATTTTTTTTTTTATTTCATCTCACTTCCTCTAAAACACCTAACAGTTCCATCTTTCCCCACCTTACTTATGGCTAGCAATGGTTTCTTCACTCATTTTGCCAAATTTTGGAGTGACGGGAGCATATCTTGACCCCTTGTGAGATAATGGCAAAGCCCACTTCTCTCCGGAAGTGCCGCCCCTCCTATATGTACAATATCTCTTTAAGAGTTTCCTTGAACCCTTAATCCCAATTTCTCAACATTTCCCTAGCCCCATAGCTCTTCTAATTGTTTCAAGGGAGGTTTAAAAATTTGGTTTTATCTCTTAGTATTAATAATGCTCCTGAACGCTATCACTCAAATTAAAAAGAGTAAGCTTGGTTCCATGCTTGTGACCTACCTTTGAAACTAGCACTATTCTTTTAGAAGACCACACCAATATCATCATAAAACTGATTTCTCCAGGCAATAGCCATGCTACAAGACTCGTGTCATGACATGAATCCATCATTCTAGGATAAATCCATAATAACCCTTGCTTTGCAACCGTCATTAGGATTTTGACATTTCTTAAGGGATGACATCCTTCTTTATAATGGTTATATTTTTTTTTTATAATGTTGATGTGGACACCTTAATCTAAGAGAAGATTGTTAAGACAAGTGGAGCAATGCAGGAGAGACCATTTGCTAGACCATTCCCACATTATACTGTAGGTGTGCTGCTCCACTAGAGATTGAAATTTACTAAGATTTGATGCCACCTACCTAAAGGAATTTCATCCATTACAAGTTAAAGTCTTAGCATAAGGGGCATTATTCCATGATGAACTCTCAATTCATGCTATGCATAGTGTTTAAGTGATGACATTGTCCTAACTAGTGTTAAGCTAGCTAGGGTTCCTAAACCTTTAGAAAGGGCTATTAGGACCTAAAGATGAAGCCTGAGATGTGAAGTTATTCTTATGGCAGAGTAATCCCATCTACCCCTAAATTAGCTAATTCATCTGCTCTCTTATTACCCTCTCTATAGATGTGATTAATTGAGACTTCTTGAAATCATTCACATAGAGTTAATGCTTGGGAGAGAAGGGAGTTTAGTCTCCAATTTGGAGTTTCTCTTTTCCTGAGGGCATTAATGATAATTGTCGAATCCCCTTCTATTTCTAATTTCTTTAATCCCAGGGAGGCAATCTTTTGAAGGCCTTTAACTAAAGCATAAAGTTCTGTAGCTATTTCTTCTCCATCTTGATTATGAATGTAGAACCCAATGCCTACTTTCCTCAGGTTGCCTCTGGATGCACCATCAAAGTTTAGCTTGTACCAACCTTCCATTGGGGGTTTCCATTTGCATTCGTCTCTCTTTGATGTCTGATTTTGTGGATTCGAACCAATAAAGGGTGGGAGGGCCAGACCCACCCATTTCCCACGCATTTTACCATCCCAATGACTCATGTTGAGATTCATTTTTAGGATTTTGGCTGTTTTACAATTCATAATTTCTATGATTGCAGCTTCTATTTTATTGCATAGCTATTTCCATTCTAGTTTGTCTTCTTTAAAAATTCTTCTATTGTGTTCTTTCCAAATTTCCCAAACTAAAATAGAAGGCGAAATAGTCCATAAGTTGGCAAATATACTCCTTTGTTTAATGATTGGCCATGCTTGCAACATTACTTTGAGGGATTGGGGAAAGGCTGAGGACCATCCCAAGTTCCCTTGCAACCAATCCCAACAAAGATTTGTAAAAGGATAGTTCAAGAATAGATGGTCTACATCTTCTTTGCTCTTTTTACAGAGTGGACATCTACTAGGGCAAGAGAAACCTAGTTTCTTAAATCTATCCATGGTTAAAAGTCTGTAATTCATTTCCAGCCATGTGAAAAAACCAACTTTCAGTGAACAATCCTTGCCTTAACATAGGTGGATTGGTAGAGTGGTTTTGGGTCTATTGTAGTTTTGGACAATGAGCTTATATCCATCCTTAGTGTTATATTCTCTTGACTTATATCCATCCCATACTAATGTATCTTTCGATTTGTCTAATGAAATCTTTCTTTTCTTGAGAATATCCATTATTGTTGTTTCCTTAGAAGATGAAATCCCAATTTTTTTTAAAGATTTCCAAACCCATTTATCTCCATTGAAAGGTGTAGTCTTTGAGGAAGAGACCATTCTTTTCCTTCAATAGGTTAATGAGGGAAGGGTTATTTAACTTCTTGGATATTACCTCATAACCACCCCATGAGTCATCCCAAAATAGAATCTCTTCCCCCAACCCTGGGCACCAAGTTAATTTCTCCATAATAATATATATACATTTCATCATAAAGTCCCATATTCTTGATCCTTTTGGAGGATTAGATTCTCTAAAGATGTTGATGGGGAATAGTATTTCAAATATTTGTGAATGATTATATTTTCCCATTTAGCTTTCGGGTTTCTAAAGAGTCTCCACAGTAGTTTGGCTCCTAGGGCACATCCTTGGTCCCCTAAGTTTTTAAGACCCACCCCACCTTCCTCTTTTGGTTTACATATGTTATCCCATGATATTAAAGGGATTTTCTTATTTTCATTTCTCCCTTGCCAAAAAAATGTTCTTAAATGCTTGGTGATTTTAGATCTTTTGTTTGTGGGAAGGTGCATACAGGATAAATGATAGGTTGGCATAGCTGCCAAGACTGACCTCACCATGGTGGTTCTGCCGGCAGAGGACAACCATCTCCCTTTCCATGAGCTCATTTTGTTTTTGATCTTGTCAATAATGGGATCCCATATATCTGTAGCTCTTCTGTCCTTAACTAAAGGAAGACCTGGGTATTTACAAGGAAGCTTACCCTGATTGAAATTGAGGATCCTACAAATATCTTTTTCAGTTTCAATATCAATATTGAAGAAGAAGATGTCTGATTTTTCCAGATTAATTTCTTGTCCTGAAGCCTTTGAATATGTCTTTAGGATCCTCTTAAAGATTTTTGCCTCCTTTCTATTACTGGCTCTGTATAAAAGATTATCATCCACAAAATGTTGATGAGTAGTGGGGTATAAGTTACTAGTGATGGAGATACCCTCGATAGCCCCATTTTATTTTTCTTTTGAAATTTCTCTACCTAGAGCTTCTGCTATGATTATGAATAGAAAAGGGGAAATGGGTTCCCCTTGTCTAAGTTATCTGGAAATGCCAAAAAAACCTTCCAGGGTTCCATTCACTAAAACCAAAATCATAGGAGTGGAAATACATTCAAAAATTAAGTTGATCCAACTTTTAGCAAAGCTAAAGGCTTCCATGCATTTGCATAGAAATCTCTAGTCAACTTTGTCATATACCTTTTTTTATGTCTAATTTAATAAGCATGCTCAGGTTCTTATTTTTGAGGATTGAGTTGATAGATTCTTGAGCTATGATTACCCCATCAAAGATGGATCTTCTTGGAACAAAACCCATTTGTTCTTCACTGATGATTAGAGGGAGAATTTTTTGAAGTCTAAGGGCCAATGTTTTGGTAAGTAGTTTATACAACGTATTACATAGTGCAAGTGGTCTAAAATCATTAAGGCTAGTTGGTTTCTCTTTTTTGGGAATGAGAGAAATAAAGGTGTTGTTTACTTCTTTAAGAATTTTTCTTGAGTTTTTGACCCCTTCTAAGGCTTCCGTAACCTCCTTTCCGATAAAGTGCTAGCACTTTTGAAAGAAAATAGCTGAGAAGCCATCTAGTCCCAGAGATTTGTCTGCATTCATTTTCATTAAGGCATGATGAATCTCATCCATGGTAAATTTCCCTGTTAAAATTGGTTATGTTGTTTAGATATGACCTTAGGAATATTTCTAAGAAGTTCTACTTGACATCCCAGATTCGAAGATTCTCTATTATTTAGAATGTTATCAAAATAGTTTACCGACTCTTCCACTATGCCTTTGGAATCCTCTATGGTTTCACCCTTGTCATTAATAATACAAGAAATCCTATTAGTATTTCTTCTTTTTTTGGTGCTATATGAAAAAAATTAGTATTTCTATCACCTGCTTCTAACCAAGTTTCTTTTAATCTTTGTTTCTAGAAAATTTCTTCTCTAGCCAGTATCTCTTCGTAATCCTTAAGTAAATTCTTCTCCGTATGGTATAGGTCATCATTCATCGCCTCCTTGATAACCTAAGAATTAACTTTTTCCAATTCTGATTCTAGTTCTAGTTTCTTTTCGAATATGTTGCCAAACTTAGACGAGTTCCATTCTAACAGCTTTCTTTTAATCCACTTTAGTTTGTTTACTAATCTGAACATTTTGGAGCCGGATATCTTAGGCTCTGACCACCATGACTCAATAAGCTTTAGGATATCTGAATCCCTTAACCATGCTTGTTCAAATTTAAAGGCACACTTTTGGTTTAGTTTGTGTTAAGATGCTAAGAAGTATCAGATAGTGGTCTGAACCAGATAATGAAAGGATGTTGGCTGAAAGTGAGATGTCATAATTGGTCAGACTTCCTTTAAGGAAGAATCTATCTAATTTCTCTGCTATCTTGCAAAAACCTAGTCTTCTATTGTTCCAGGTGAAGGAGTTATCCTATGTCAGAATTTCAATGAGAGAGTTCCTATCTCTCTAATGTGTGAAGTCTCTAGTAGCTAATGGAAGGGTATTTGCTCCTCCTCTTTTCTCAAAAATCTTTGTTATCACATTAAAATCACCTCCTAAAAAATAAAGTGTGTCCTTTGTCTAATTGAGATATGATTCTATCTCTTGCCAAACTGAAGTTTTTCTTTATTTTGAATAGGTCCATATACATTAACTAGATTAAAGGTCAGATTGAGTCTAAAGTTCTTGACCATTCCACTCATCCAAAATTGTCTTTTCTCTATAATGTTTATTGATATACTACGGGGATCCCAAATAATTGCTAAGCCACCCAATGCACCCTTTAACAGTGAGGCTTCCATCTCCCTCAACCCTAATTTATTTTTAAAATTCCCTAATTCTATGTTATCTAACTTTGTTTCTTGGATTAACATAATTTCTGGATTATGAATTTTGATGCAGTGTTTGATTAAGCACTGCTTGTTAGGGGCGTTCATACCCCTAACATTCCATGAAAGGAAATTCATGGCTCTTTGGGAAGGCTCTTCCCCTTCCTTGCATTTATAATAGATGTAATTTTGACATGTCTTATAGCGTCCCCAGCCAGTCCTCTTAATTCCGCATTAGGCTTTCTTCCTTTTTTCCTTGCTTTTTTCACATAATCCAAGGATTTCTTACTCTCTTTAAGCTGGGCTATGCTTAGATTTTCTTGCTCCTATGATTCCTTATCCTCCAAATTTATTAACAATTCTTCTACTGATCCTCCTAAGGTGGCAATATTCAAATTGATTCCCTCAATTAGGAGCTCTTTCTAGCGTTGTAATTCTTCTAAATCACAAATCTCATCCAAAAGTTATTCCATTAATTCCTCTGTTAATGATTCCCCTATATGATTAGCTATTATATTTACTTCTTTAATTTTTTCATTTTCAGATTTTGAGTTTTCTAAATTGTCTGAGGGATCTTTATTAGGGATGTCTCTGGGTTTTGGGGTTAAGCTAACATTAACCCCAACCTTGCCTATAGAGTTACTAAGAATAGGGATTTTAGTGGGATCATTTCCTAAATTCATTTCTTTCATCCCAGAACTTTGAGGAATCTTTTCCACTGTTATCATCGTCCTTATTTATGAGGCTTCATTCTATCCCTCTGCATTACCGCAGTTTAATTGCATGACTCCTTTCTCCATTGATGGTTGTGAAAAAACTATTATGGCATTCCTTGCTTCTTCTAGAATGAAATTATTTTTGTTGAAGGATGCATAGATTGAGGTATCCTTTGAGTCATTTATAGGAGTTGAAATTGATTTCAGAATGCTAGGGCTTTTTTCCCCGATCTTTAATGAAGATGGGGATTTGCCAGGGAGTATTATAAAAAATCCACCCCCCATTTCATTAAGGTGGATATCTACTCCTTCTATAGGGACAGAGTTGAGCTGAAGGGGTCTACATTCAATTGGAATATCCTTGTAATCTCTAATAATCTCCTTCAAAATCATAGGGGTTATGTTAAATGATCTAGATCGATCTTGGATCAGGATATTGGGACATGATTTAATCAATATGTCCATTTCTACTATGACAGTTTGGTTTGATTGGGGATATTTTGTTCTCACCATTCTAAGATATTTCCCTAATTTATTGCCGATGTTTTTTTAAAAATTATGTTTATGTATTCTATAGGGAAATTCGAGAGCTTAACTGCTCTTGCTACTTTGGTGTTCTATAGAATGTATGGGTTGAAAGATGGGTGCCAGTCTAGGACTATAAAATTGTGCCCTAGAAATTTCGGACATCTATTATCTAAGAATTTTCCTTTAGTATCAATGTCAGAGCATTAAAAAAACAAAAATTCATTAGGTAAAAGCGTTATACTTACCTGTGTCCCTAGATTCTCCATTAGCTAGTCCTCAATCTTAGCTACAGAGATGCCATACCCATTCCATCTCAAAAAGACACCTTGAAGATGCATGAGTTCCTCAGCTTGATTGATAAGATTATCTTTAATATTAATAACTAGTGGTGAATGTGGATGATTTCGGTGATGAGGGGGAGAATAAGGAGGGCTTATGGGTTTTTGAGTTGCCAATTGTCCTCTTGATGGATTATCAGGTAACACTCTTTTATGTGGAGGAGTATAGGCTTTTGTAGGTGAAAGAATGTGCATACGCTTACTGTCTTTTGCTAATTTTTGAGGATTAATAGGGTTTTCCTGAAAGTCTCTAAGGGAATCGAAGCTATTGGCTAAGCGGAGGTATTAAGAAGAATTCAGATAAACTCAACGCTAGTTTTTCTTCTTTGCCCTAGTTACCTTGATCCAATTCTCACCTTCTAAAGCTCCATTTGAAGGAAATTTGTTGTCTTCCCTTCTTTTGAATAGAGCACTTTCCCTAGAAACCAAATTAGAGATTTGGACCTTTGGTAGGGTTTTCAAATGCAAATCCTCTCAAAAGTTATTTGATGAATGAGATAAAATTCCTCTAGTGTGAAGCTGAGAACATAATGGAAGCCATCGCTGAAAGCCTGCATATCGTGTTTTCGTAAAGAAAGTAATCTACTTTTCTAAAGATTCAACGGAGTGGAAGACCAGATGTCTTTGAAAGGGCAGAGCCAGATGTCTGTGAAAGGGCAGAGCCATATTTTTGTTCAATATGATTTTTTTTTTTAATGTTAGGTTTTATTAATATAGTATATGTATATATATTATTATACATATATATTAAATAGAACATAAGGTAAACATTAAATTGCAAGAGTATACACATAATAGGTATATATTGAGTATGTATACATGTATATATATTATTATATATACATATATTTTTTAAATATATATATATATATTTCATGTTGTATATACATCCAAATCCAAATAAGAAAGAAGAAAAAATAACTAAGTTATTCTTTTTTAAAGCATCCATATTGAAAATGTAAGTAAAGATGGAGTATACTCTTATGTATATATACAAGTATATATACATACCTATGTATATACATGTTTATACAAAAAATAAACAACTTAATCATGCTTTTTTAACGAAGTATTTTTCTAAACAATGAGAAGTAGGAAAGTAGATTTACATGATTTATTTTCTTCAAATGATTACTTTAGAAAACTATTAGACATCTAGAAAGGAGACACTTATTTATGATAGAAATTTAGTTTTTCTTTTACAAGTGAGAAATAAAACCAACAACTAATTTTTGCATTCAAATAGCATAAGAAATCCATTTTTCTTTTACATTCTCTTTTCATTTGAATTACATAGCAAAAATGGAGAGATTTTCAACTTTCATTTACAATAATTTTTACAAGCAAAATACATGCAACATAGGCATTTACATTGTCTTAAATTTACTCTTTTTTCTACATGACTTGTAGCCATTTTTTACAAATAAAAATCTGCAATCTAAGAAATAACAAACGTCCATATTTTTCTACTTTTCTTCATCCAAAATCAGCAAGCTTCACCATAAGGAAATTGGCAATAAAACAACTTTGACCATGGGGACTCACCTCCCAACCTAGGCCATCACATGACCACCCCGAGCTTTGGGAAATAAAGAGTGATGGGGTACAGACATACTCAAACACATATACACATACAAAAAGTAGCAAGTATAATATTACATAAAATTCCCTTTCCCAAGTATTTTCACATTGGATCATCTTGGACGCATAAAAGGGGTGAAGGTAGAAATGTACCTAAAATAAGAGAAACCATAAAAGTTAAATCATGTCTTCAACAAGACTCTAAAACCATACAATATTGCCTACATAAGGCCATCACAAAAAACACCATTTCCTTCCATTATCCGATATAAACAACATCCCTTATGGCCCCCACATATGTAAAAAAATATGATGACAATATGGAGCCCATACATCCATGTCATATCCCCTTCCTCTATGAGGAAGGACTCTACACTATTTGGGCATTCCCAACTAAAACCCTTCACCCTCAAGGCTCTCTTCCCTCCCAAGGGTGAGTCTAGCCTTGCACACCCCAACAAAAAAAAGAAAACAAAAATAAAATCAGCAAAATAACTAAACAAGAAGCCATGAAAGACAAGCTTGAAGCTTCACACAAAAACTTACTAACACTACACAAAAAGCTACATAAACAACATGAAATAAAGTCAAGCCTTCCATGAAAGGAGCACCAACCTTGCTCCAAGCTTTGGAAAATGAAATTTTAAAGTAGAGCTCCCTTACTACAAGCCTTTCTTTTGCTAAGTCCACCAAATCCCGCTAAGTCCACTAGAAGTCTCCAAAATTGGAGAGTGGGCAATCAACCTATCAATTTCCTTTTCATTCCCCTAAAAGGAAAACCATACCTAACATCATATCTAACCTCAAAGTTGATTGGAAACACTACCCAAGGGTTCTCTCTCCAACAAGAGCCAAATTCAAATTTGCAAGAGAAGATGACATGACACACATCCAAAATTCATCACTTTCTAAAAAGTCATTTTTAGAAGAGGCAAAAATGGGATAAAATCATCCTATTGGTCAAAATTTGACACCCAATTTAAAGTGCACCTATGGGGTTATCCTATTTTAACCCTAACTAGCCGCTAGGGCTTCATTTAAACCCTCAAAAGTCCACTAAGAGTTGACCTCTGAAAATACAAAATAAGATTCATTCACATGACACAACAACCAAGATACCTAACCTTGGGACTCTACAAGGTGACTCAAAGGTGATAAACAACCAATAAATAATTATTTGGCCATGCCAACTCACTTACACGTGTCAATTGACACCGCATAAAGTCACAACATGTTACTACACACATGACATGCCAAGTAGACATAAACATAAATTAAAATAAACACAATAATAATTATAATATATTCAAACATTACTTTTACAACATTAGCACATAACAATGAGGTTATTTCTCCCTTTGGAGTTAACTTTAGCTCAACATGATTTTTCACGTACATCCATCTTTGATTTCCCCTCATTTTAATTCTATGGTCAATTTCTTGCACACTAGATCAAAATATCAGTAGCTCATGAAAGACCAAAAATATATATATAAAAATGCAACATTAATGATAACATAAAATACATCATATAATCAACTTGCAATTTTCACAACATTCTATAATTTTGACTTATCCATTGTTAATTTCCTTCACCA
Organism: Chamaecyparis obtusa; assembly: GCA_027943335.1. Lineage (NCBI taxonomy): Eukaryota > Viridiplantae > Streptophyta > Pinopsida > Cupressales > Cupressaceae > Chamaecyparis > Chamaecyparis obtusa. Next base: position 366,900 of record BSBK01005139.1, on the reverse strand, counting down.
CAAAATCTCTAGGAATACAATATTCACAAGCATATCAGAAACCCTTTCATAATGAAGAAAATATTAACATTTCAATTGATTTCACAATCACTTCGAATTACATTTCTTGAATAAAAACTCAAAGCATAATACACAGAAATCTCTTTTTTAATATCAAGACCTAAAAAATCAACTTTCTATTAATTCACATCACAACATAATATAAATTCAAATGGTCATTTATGTAAGCATTCATATCCAATAGTGACATTCAATATTCATCAAGTGTATCTTCTACCTTCCCAATCCATGACTCTACACACCTTTCCTACTACATTTTCTATTAGAAATTACATACACAAGGAAAACAAAATTTACTTCATTAGAATTTACATCTCATCTCATTATAATTTAAATTACCTGGCCCCCATTCAAATCCCTCAAAACATGCACTCAATTTTTATATACTCAGAAAATTTGTTAAATTCGTTTAGCCCTTAAGAAAACATAGTGCATCCTAAAAACATTGACATGTGTATATTAGAAACATGAAAAGAGTACATCACAAAAAAGTGGTCAATCCTCTATCAATCAAAATATAAAGCCACAAAGCATCAACATAGCTTATCTAATTACTAAGTCAATAATGTAGAAAGAAGAAATATAATGATAGGACTGGGGTAGGGTCCTGCAATACATCTGCCACAACTCCAATGATAACCTCTTGATTAAAACAAAATAAAGATGAACTAGGTGCATCTCACAATGCCATAAAAAAATAATAATGCGAGAACAAGTCACTACATCTCAAGATCTACTCGTCCCTATCTCTAAGGATTACTAGAATGAAATCCTAGATTTCACCCAATCTCTCCATGCTAACACAGGGTATCAAAAATGTACTAAAAAATAAGATCCTCTTGGTGGTCTCCCTTTACATGGGCCCAACATGATCAAACTCAATGAGTGTGAAGGTTGAAACCACACCATCAGGATGTGCATGTTAGGAGGAAAATGAGGGATGCAGTACATCATCCCACCAAGGACTAGACTTACTCCTGGAAGCCAACAAGTCAAGCTAAAGGCAAAAGATATACGCGTGCAGTCCAATTATCCTAGAAACAAGAATACTTACCAGACCTCCCAACATAACAAGTTTAAAACAATTGGATCGACAACTGTAGAAAGGATCTATCCCAAAAAGAGAGCGTCGATAAATCTCTCAAAGCCCTTGAATCACGGGCCCAACTCAAAAATGAGAACACATATAAATATTTCCTTCACCATAATTGGTGTAACTCTACCTCTAATACTTCACCATGAGCCACCTGAAATCCAACATTTCTCTCCCAAGATATCTCCAAGGTCGAGACTCCAAGAGCTACAAGTTTTCAACTCACAAATAAGGAACAAAATCATTTTACCAAAATAGTACTTTTCTAAGGATTCATACACCCCACTCAAGTGTACCAAGGGCACATCTCAAGGGATTTCCATATGCAAGAAAGAGCTCACCCAAACTAGAGTCTCAATAATGTACCCCTTCCATCTATTTAAATAAATAGAGTACCTTAAAAAATAATTCAAGAGTCGGATCATCATGTTTTCCATGATGACGAGTGGTCACATAAAATTGGGGTAAAAGGGTCACTTACCCCACAATATCATAGTCCTATCACAATTTGGATAATGAGTTTGGAAAAGGGATGACCTCAAACACTCATCCTTAAACCCCAAACTTAAATGAAAGAAAAGCATAAGAATCTATTACATTCTAGTCAAGCCAAGGGGTACCTCAAATCATGGCATCCCCTAGTAGCCCCCAATAATAACATGGATATTTTCTCCATGACGGAACAACTTAATTGATAATTTAGCTTGACTAGAACATAACCAAAAGGGTGTAAACACCACCAAATATCAGGGCCATCAAGACCCACCACATGGATCAAAACTCCAAAGTGGTCTAAGTCACACCTAACAATCCATCAAACCATGCTAAGAAGAAGAAACTCTCCTGGTTTCCAAAACACATCATGGGGTCAAGGAGGGTCCCCATTAATCATACATTCTAGGTCCATTGTGAAAAAGAAAGGTTCATACCTCATCGCGTAAGCCATAAAAGGACTTAACCCAAAGTGGCATTTCTTCATTGGCACAAGTTATTTCCAAATGAGGTATGCTCAATCTCCAACCATTTGAGTAATGATGCAAACCAACTCTAGCCCTCAATTCCTTGGTATGGTTTAACCAATAACATTTCAAAGCAGATAGCAACTCTCACACAAGGGAAACTTTCGATCTATGCTCCTAGACAACAATAATTCTCAGCATGCACCCACTTCCTTACCTACTTCCACTACATCTTCATCATTATAAAGGCACAATATAGTATGTCCTTCCTGGTGTTCCTCCTTATACATACTATCAATGATCCACAATAAACTAGGTAGAGTCACAAACATAAGACTGGCTAACAAGTAAAAAAACATTTGGAATAGTCACCAAGAACCAAAAGAAAGGTAAATCCTAATGGGATATCCATTAATTCAACAATAAATTAAAAAATGAGCTCAATTCAACAATAAATAGAATGTGTCATAAGTCATACAAAGATAGTTTTGGTGACTATTTCCAGGCATAAGAAATAACCAAAAAATAATAGCCCACACAACGTGAGGAAAGTTCCTCTGCAAAAGATAGATGAAATGAAAGAGATAAAAATAAATCAAGGAGTCATTCACAAAACATTGCGACATAAATCAGTCATGTAAGAGGGAGGAATCACCACATGACACTAAGGGCACCACTTCGCAAATTTTTTTGAGAACATAACCACCACATATGGTTCACGGATGCAAGCATCACTACAATTTTGGTAGTTGCAACAAAATCCTTATCCTTACAATCTTTTCTTCCACCTTATTGCAATAACCTTTTTAATGAAGTAACATCAGTTTGATGAAGGCCTTCAAACCACCTTACATCAAATGTAGAGAGATCTACTCAAAATCATAACATGAACCTCAAACTCTCAGGGGGTTCTCTTTGTGCTTCAAAAATAGATTTGAAAATCCCACGAAGGTTTGTCCCATAGCTAGGGTACACACATCTTCGCCACAAACCTAGAAAAGGCTTCTACAATAAGAGTTCATTCAAAGGCATGGTAGAAATCTCCACACTACACAATGGAAGATAAATTTGACTTCACAAAAGGTGTCATAGAACAAGTGGCAGGGTATAAGTATGGTTTTTAAGATCATAATACTTGATACCCATTATTTTATAATAAGGAAAACTCAATAAGATGTCACACTCCAGCAATAACAATTCACCCTACTACTAGAGATCAAGACAACCATGAACGAGCCATTACCAAAGATCTTCCTTACTCCCTCTTGAGCCATTATCCTAGGCCCTAACACAACAACTCATCACATTATCATGGTTCCATAATGATATAAACCAATAAATGCACCGCACTCTTCAAGAAATAAGTCAATAGGTTCCCCTAACAAGCATGAACACCAATCCTTTGTTCTGTCCACACACGCTCATGCTAGCAAGTGATCCACTATAGGAATTCCACAAGAAAAAAAGGACTCAAAAAAACATACACTTTCCACCATGCCACGCCTAGTGGCATCACTACCACAGAAGCCAAGCCATCCACACTACAGACCACAATTGGGTCGCTAGGACCTCAACTAAGGGCAATTTTTGTACATCCTAGGAAGCGCTCCTTCCTAAACTACAAGTTACTAGGGTTAGTTTTCTCAAAAGCCCAAAGTTACTACACAAGGGCACCCAAGCTACAAGTCAACTTCAAGCTCCCAATACTATATACACCAGATCACACATCATTGAGATCTCAGTGTATGAGCATGGGCTCGGTCCAGTGCCTGCCTCCGAGGGTAGTTTCTATATTTCGGTACTGGGTCGGGAGCTTTTCAAGAAGGGGGATTCTTGATTTCCTTCCTGTATCTTCAACTCCCTACTCCACTTCCTCACATGTCGAGAAGCACATCTATATCCTTCCCACATCTACAGGCTTTTCATGCATCATGGAGACATCCTACAAGTTCGAGTATAAAAGGGAAACACAATAGTTTAAGGTTCCAAGTGTTGAAACTGTGCTCTGATACCAAAATGTCATGCCCAAAAATTAGGGCAAAACACACCAAGATTTTTTTTTCTAAAGGCACACAAGAAAACTGAGATGACACACTAAGGAACACTCAACAAGAACGAAATGCATAACCCAATGCAAGTTAACTCTCAAGAGGTATCATGGCATGCATTGGCTTTCCAACATCTCTTGATTGATAACTGCATTAGTTAACTCAAAACCCTAACAAAGTTCAATCCAAGCATTTAATTAAAATGATAAAACAATAGGGTAAACCAAACATGATCAAATTATAAGGTCAAAGGTTGGGTCAACACACCCCAAAAGGGGTTAATTATAATAATGAATATATCGTAAGTGATAGTAACCCTAATGGTTCCAATGTGAACCATGTTAATATCTAGGGTAGGATTCGCAAGAATACATTAAACTGAAGAAATAGGATCATAAAAAAATCCTTATGTGTAACCTAGGGTTACAATGTTATTACCCATTAAAATAATAATGTTCAAATAGTTTATTTTAAAACATTAGATTTTAATGCAAAACATAATGATATCAGATTAATTAATTAATTAAATTAAACATATAAAAGATCATAATATAACCACATGTTAAAGCATTAATAATAAGGTAACCATCTAGGCTAAGCGAAAGTTATTTATCTAAGTCCCATCCTAGGACAATAAATTTTTTTTGCTAGACTAAACCATTAAAATCTTAAAATATTGTTTAATATTAAATATGAATTTTTACCACCAATCAAAAATAATATTCAATAAGATAAAATCAATAATTATCAAATTCGAAAATAGAAAACCCCAAGAATAATTTTTAAAAGAACATAGGTCCATTAAATAATAATTCATCATTATTAAAATTCAAAATATAACAAAAGTGGCATCCAATAATAAAATATTAAATCCCATTGAGAATTTGATGCAGAGAAAAATGGAGGACATGCAGGAATAACCCAGGATTCTTCCAATCACTCCTTTATTAACTAAGATCACTCAAACATGTCAGGCTTCAATAGGGTTCAATGTGAAGACCCAACCCACTGATTAGCTACCCTCCAAGCGTTAACCAATCCATCGATATGACCAATCTAGGGTCACAACACTAACTCTCACTTCCACTTGAATCCACACCATTCAATTGCTCCCTTCTTCTACGAACTCATAATGGTAAGTTCATCCACACTTGTCCCTCTCCTAATTCCTTGCAGAAGTTGAGGGCTCTTCTCCATTCTGTTCACTCACTGAACAATTCTTCTTGACTAGTCTAGTAGTCATCTTTCTCAATTGTATCATCATGATCTCCTGCAAGTTTGTTTTTACTACTCTTCCCTAGCCGGACTATAGCCAAGCTCACCTAGGGAAAGAGAGTTTCATTGGCCTACATTCCTACCAGAGAACTAAAAAATAGAAAAGACATTGGCTCCATTTTTTCAATGCACAAAGCTGACTTAGCAAAGATCAAATCAAGCAATTATTTACAGCTTGGTTGTTCCTCAGAATCCAACTAAGTACAAGATTGTATTTACATAAAACAAAACAAAACTGCAAAAACAAAATGTAAACACACAAGTAATTTGTATTAACTTCAGCTAGAAATTATACACTGATTACTACATCTATTCCTCTATGCCACTCTCTAACCAAATCTATTTGAATTTTGTCTAACCCCTCTGTTAAATTATTGTGTTCGTGTTTAATATTTGTGCTGGAACATAACGTTAATCCTTTGTTAAAGTTGATTTATTAAACGAACAGTCATGGCTTATCGTATATGATAAGTCATGACTGTTCATGTTAAACTCCTCTAACTTATATATATATATAGTCGTTGAGTGTGGTAGACTCAATCAATCATCAAGGCAATTGTATTCTATTGCATATCTTCAGATTATATTATATCTCCAGATTTATATTCCTTAACATGGTATCAGAGCCAGGTTATTAAAAGGAAATAAGAAAAAATAAATAAATAAATAAATAACCTTCAGTTGAGCATATTTTTTTAATAAAACTGTTGAGTTTAATTGTTCAGAAATGGCTCAATGCATGAGAATGGAAGATAGATTAGAAGGTGCCTCTAACTTTATATCATGGAGAACTCGACTTACATCTCTTCTGATGGAACTTGAATTAGAAGAGTATATAGAAAAAGATATTAAAATACCCGAAGATGAAATAGAGAAGACAATATGGAAAAGGAGAAACAATAAAGCCAGAAAACTAATAATTGACTCTGTGAAAGACTCAATTCTTCCTAGCATATCTAGAATTACCAGTGCTTTTGAAATGTTTAAAATAATTCAAGACACATTTGAAATCAACAATGCCAGTAGAATGTTAACATTGAAAAGTCAACTTCTAAATATGAAAATGAACAAGGAAGAAACTATCACTTCTTATTTTTTGAGAATCTCTGAAATAAGAGACTAACTGCTCTGCATTGGAAATACAGTAGAAGACTCTGAACTCACCCTAATTGCTCTCAAAGGTTTACCCACCTCATGGGAAACCTTCATTCAATGTATAAGCACCAGACCACAATTACCTAAATTTGAGCAATTAAAGAATGATTGTACCCAAGAGGAATCCAGGCTTGCTTCCAGAGGAATGGGGTCTAATAATGGAAATGAATTACAAGCTCTCCACATTAAAAGCAACAAGATAACATCTCACAAAAGGAAGAGAAAATTCAGACAATCTAACAATGGGAAACAATTCAATAAAAGGGATCTTTCCATGGTAAAATGTTACAAATGTGACAAATACGGACATATTCACAAATATTGCCCGGAAAAACAAAAAATACAAGCTGCCCTAGCGGAAGTAAAAAAATATGAAATTTCTCTCCTTTTCTTGGCTTTAGCAAGTGAATTAAATTCTAATAAAAGTACGTGGATAATAGATAGTGGTGCTTCTAGACACATCACTGGATTCAGAGATCAATTCGAAACCTTCTTAGGGAACTCTTCAGAAGAGGTAACTATTGGTGACAACTCCTCTTATCCGATAAAAGGAATTGGGACCTGTTTGTTAAAGATAAGAGATGGAGTAACTCTACAGTTGAAAGAAGCTTTGTATGTACCAGGAATCAAGAGAAATTTAATCTCCATTTCTGGACTAGCTGATCAAAGATACAGGGTAACCTTCAATGAAGACAAAGTCCTTCTCTGGACTAAAAATTCTAATATAAAAAATGCCATTCATATAGGGAACAAAGAAGGTAGCTTGTACAAGTTATGTAATGAACAAAAGGTAGCCCTAAATCACAATGTTCATCAAAATAATGAGATTTGGCACAAAAGACTAGGTCATATTAGATATTGTCTAAGATCACCTCTGGCATACCTCTCTTAAAATCTGAACACTCTAGCATCTGTAAGGGATGTGCATTAGGGAAGAACATTAAAGGATCTTTTCCTCCAAGTGAACATAAGTTAAATAACATTCTAGAACTTATCCATACTGATGTGTGTGGTCCTATGTCTACACCTTCCTTCTCGGGTGCTCTATATTACTTAATCTTTGTGGATGACTATTCAAGGAAATCATGGATATATTTCTTAAAACTTAAAGAGTCAAGTGAGGTTCTAGCCAAATTTCAAGAACTTAAAGCACTAGTAGAAAACCAAACTGGTAAGAAAATCAAAATTCTTAGATCAGACAATGGTGGGGAATTCACCTCTGAAAATTTCAAAAACTATTGTAAATCTGTTGGGATTAAGAGGGAGTATACTGTAGCTTATAATCCTCAATAGAATGGAGTAGCAGAAAGGAAGAACGGGACCATCATTGAAGCAACAAAGGCCATGATGCATGACCAAAATATTCACATATCATATTGGGCAGAAGCCGCTAACACTGCAATTTATATTCAAAACAGATGCCCTCATGCTATACTAGAAAACACCACACCAGAAGAAGTATTCACAGGAGTCAAACCTGACCTAAGTCACTTAAGGGTGTTTGGCTGTCCCGTGTATATACATGTACCAAAAGAGAAGAGGACTAAATTAGAACCTTCTGGCAAGAAAGGTATTTTCCTAGGATACAGTGAGGATTCCAAAGGATACCGAATCTATATACCTGGTCAGAAATCAGTAGAAATAAGCAGAGATGTTAAATTTGAAGAAAACTTCTTATCTACAGATAATGAAGATAACATTTCTATAGATCTTGATAGAGATCTCTCACTAGAGAAAGAGAGGGAGAATATAAATTCAGACATGAACTCAGCACCTATAAATAATGAAGAAGAAATCCCGGATTTTGAACCTTCTTGCTTAGATAATGAAAATAATAAAAAGAGACCATTATGGGCTAGGAAAATACTTGAAGAGAACAATGTGGAACTAGCACAAATCTTTAGAGAGAACAAAAGAACTAGAACTCAAAAATGTTACACTGCACTTCTAACTGAACTCTCAGAATCTGAACCTATTAGTGTTGAGAAAGCTTTATCAAATCAAGCCTGAAGGGAAGCAATGGTTGAATAATATCAGTCCATTTTGAAAAATGATGTATGGGATATTGTTCCTAGACCTAAACATAAGTCAGTTGTATCATCAAAATGGCTATTCAAAATCAAATATGCACCTAATGGCAGTATTGATAAAAACAAAGCTCGGTTTGTTGCAAGAGGTTTTTCTCAGAAAGCAGGCATTGACTATGAAGAAACTTTTGCTCCAGTAGCACGTTCCACATCTATCAGAACCATACTTGCCATTGTAGCCTCTAAAGAATGGAAAGTACATCAGATGGATGTTAAGACTGCATTTCTAAATGGAAAAATTGAGGAAGAAGTTTACATTGAACAACCAGAAGGATTCTTCACCCATGACAAAGATAAATACGTTTGCAAGTTAAAGAAAGCACTCTATGGACTTAAGCAGGCTCCCAGAGCATGGTACGAAAGAATCGATCATTACTTGAGCAAATTAGGGTACTCTAAGAATACTGCAGACCCTAATATATACTTCAAAAATGAAAAAGGTGACATGATAATTCTAGTTCTCTATGTCGATGACTTACTCACTACAGGAGAAGACTATTTTATTGAAAAATGTAAGAAGGATCTAATAGCTGAATTTGACATGAAGGATATGGGCCTACTTCACTATTTTTTAGGACTTGAAGTTATTCAAAAGAAAGATTACATTCTCCTAAGTGAAAAGAAATACATTTTTGACATTCTGAATAGATTTGATATGTCAGATTGTAAACCTTTAGCTACACCAATGGAAACTAACCTTCACAAGTTAAAAGATGAAGCAGAAAATTCAGAACTTGCAGACTTTACACTTTATAGACAAATAGTTGGATCTCTCATGTTTTTGGGAAACACACGTCCTGATATTTGCTATGCCACCAATGTATTAAGTCACTTCATGTGTGAACCTAAGCAGATACATCTAATGGCAGCTAAACACATTTTGAGATATTTAAGAGGTACAAGTGAACTTGGGCTAAAATATGACAAAACTGAAATTCAACTTCAAGGTTACTCAGATTCAGATTGGGCAGGAAGTTCCTCAGATCGTAAGAGTAACACAGGAGTTTGCTTCAATTTAGGTTCTGCAGTGATTTCTTGGTTTAGTCGGAAACAATCTGTAGTTGCTCTAAGTTCTACAGAGGCTGAGTACATGGCTGCATCCATGGGAGCTCGAGAAGCAGTATGGTTAAGAAAATTACTTTTTGACCTGTTTGGTAAATCTTTAGAACCTACTATTAATCATTGTGATAATCAGAGTTGTATTAAGCTCTCTGTGAATCCTATTTTTCACAATCGATCAAAACACATAGAAATTCCATATCACTATGTGAGAGATATGGTAGACAGGAAGATCATTAAATTGGTCTACATTAGTACTGAAGAACAAAATGCAGATATCTTTACTAAACCTCTTGCAAAGGTAAAGACAATTTCTTCAGAGGTAAAATCGGTTTGATCAAAATATGAATGTAATTATGTACATTTTTATTCATGAATAAAATAAAATATTGAAATATTTCAAATTTGTGAAGATGACGATCTTCTGTGTATATAGGTTACTATGTCAAGGTGAAGATCTTGTCAATAGTAACCAGGCTTCAAGGTCGACTCCCGTAAAGGGTTTGTCCTGGATAGGACTGGACATCTTGTTGCTTATGAGTAATACAAGATCGACTCCCATAAGGGTTTGTCCCGGATAGGACCGGACATCTTAACATTTATATTATTACTATGTAGTAACTCATCATGATTGACATTCTATAAGTGTCTTGGATTGGGTCAAATATCATGATATGAAATGTTCTATTAAACTCTTTCTCAAGAGGGAGTGTTAAATTATTGTGTTCGTGTTTAATATTTGTGCTGGAACATAACGTTAATCCTTTGTTAAAGTTGATTTATTAAACGAACACTCATGGCTTATCGTATATGATAAGTCATGACTGTTCATGTTAAACTCCTCTAACTTATATATATATAGTCGTTGAGTGTGGTAGAATCAATCAATCATCAAGGCAATTGTATTCTACTGCATATCTTCAGATTATATTATATCTCCAGATTTATATTCCTTAACACCCTCAACCCGAAAATCAAAAAGTCTTATAACGACCTTGGATTGGTTACAAAAGAAAATCAAGAAACAAATGTTTCTTTCCCTCTATGTACATTTGGAAAAACTGCCTCATTGGTTACAAACTGAACAAGAACCAACCGGCTCCATCCTGCGCACATTTGGAAAATTTTACTCATCGGCATAACCGAGCCCGATATTGTGATCGGGGATCGGTCTAACTGATTCCCGGTTGCTCCACTAATGCTGGCTTTGTCGATGATCGACATACCCTATCCCGATGCCTCAAATCCGACTAGTCATCCATCGACAACACTTCTTCTGAAGCCTTCCATTTGGTCGGTCATCCATCCCTCGGTGAGACATACTCTGACTATCTCATGAGAGGTTGGTGGAACTAATTTCGTGCTCCTCCACAAGTGCAAGTCTTCCGATGAACCTTTCGGTGTGAATCCCTATGATAAATCCATGTCGGCATGACTCTACCCGATGCCTCCATTGAGTATCAGTCTAACCCAAAATTCCTTGTGCTGAGAGACCAAGTCTTCGTGATGATCGCTCACACCTATCCCAATGCCTTTGGTTGGTAACACATTGACACAACATACAATGACAACACCATTATCCATTGGTCGAATGCCAACTCCCTGCATTGTAATCCAATGTCCTTGTCGGCATACTTTACCCCAACGTGCCCATTGGTGATAAGTTTTAACACAACAATCACCTCATCGCTTCATTGATACCAACATTGGCCTGACTCATCCAACTACTACTTCGGCATGAATTAATGTGACGTTCTCATCGATCATCAGCCTAACTCAAAACTAGCTCCACACTGTAAATGTTCAAAGGATCGATATCTATTAGGTCTATTATAATATCAGTATATGCTATACCGATGGTTCAACTTTCAAACACAATTTGAATTATCATGACTTTGTTTGATGCACTGAGGGGTTCTTTCTTTTCCACTTTGCACTGACATCTAGCAATCTACTCGACTACTCTACTCACACCTTGGAACACACCAAAACTTGAGGGATAATTAGCTAATCCCAAGGTTCTCCCGCACCATATTCCCAAGATAAAAAAGAATCCATGTCTCATGGAATAGTCCTTGACCGTGGGTTTAAACATAGCTGCATCATGCCACCTTGATCTTGCTTGACCTTCCATCACTAGGACCTCTATTTTGAATTCTATAGGTAATTGGAATCTTTGTTGCTCATTGTTGTTATTCAATAACTCTATCACCATGTACTGCATGTTCTTGGAGATTCACCCAATGTTCCTTCCAAAGATACTATGTCGTGTCTATCCATTTTGTCGCCATGTCTAGAGAATTCATCCATTCTTGAGCCTCCTCCTAGCCCATTATCAGAACAAACTCATCTTTAGTTTCCTACACTAAGACTACTATTGTGAGAAAAGCATGTTCATGCCATTCTTTGGTCATTGTCTGGTCAATACTCCCCATTGCATCTGATTCACACACCTGCATCTTCAGAATGTGTACCCAACATAGGTACTCTCCCAACTTTTCACTAGACTTCCATAGAAAAATGAACTCAACATGTTATTTCTTCTTAGCCCTCTGGTCCATTATTAATTATGCAAGTGGCTTTAGCTAAATACCAAGTGTCTCTACGTGACACATCTCCAAAGTTATACATGTGACCTTCTTGGTCACCAATGTTAAGGCCTCTTTATAGCCTACAAAACTAGATGAAGTCTCTCCTCTTGAGACCATATCAAATATAACAATTTGATTAACTTTCTCTGTATGCCATCCTACATGACATTTAACCACTTCTTCAATATTCTTTAAGATTGTTCCATCTTGAGCTTTCATAATGTCATCAACCTAATATCCCTGCAATCCTACAACAAAAGAGTTATAAAACAAAAATAACATCACTTCAGCATGTGAGCTTTCCATGCATGGAGAAAATGCAGCCACCATGATCTTTTCATGACCAATGCTTACTACAAGGTCCTTAATCCCTTCCTCAAAGATTATTGTTGTATTCATGAAAGTACTCAAACTATTCTTATGCCTTTATCCTAGGCATACTTTTACTGTTCCAAACTGACCTTGCCATCTTTCAGCAATGGCTTCCAACTCCTTCCCTAAGTGTTCTTTCTTATCAAGCCCTTGAAGACTTACTATCATGTTATGGTCAACAACTTGCACTATTAGCTTACAACTAACTCCTTTTAGTAGCTTTTTCTCTGCAATCTCACACTATGAAACCTTATTGGCATCTTCATGAACTCTTGCATACTTAGGTTCATTCTCCACCATCTGTTGCTTATTCTTTTCTTTGATACCTGACTGCTCCTCTTGTCCTTCCATTGGACAACTCTCCACATTGTCTTCAACTCATACTTCCATCTGATCCTTATCTTTAGCTACCTCTTCAATATAATTTTGCTCCAAAGCATCTTCTCTTATCAAATCTGCAACTGTCAAGGCTACATTATTAGCATCCTCATTTGTTGTCTTCAAGGTACCATGCTACATAGTACCAACTTCTACATTCATAGGATATATCAAAGTCCCTATCATCACTTCTTCTTTATGCTCAAGTCCTTTAGAACTTGACTCCTTGTTGTCTTCATCGACATATTTTTCTTCTATCTCTGTCTCAACATCTTGAACCTCTCTATCTATAGGTTCACCATCCTCTTCCTGATACACCTTGTGCTCTATCCCATCCAATGGACAACATATCTCTTCCTTTGCTAGGATCTATGTCCCAACTTCACATATCTCTATATTCTCCATGGTTGCCTACTCCAAATCACCATTGTCCTTCTCCATACATTCTTTTACTTCCTCTCCAAGAACCTCTTCAGCCTTGGGTTCTTCAACTTCTTTCTTTTGCACCTCTAATGACTCTTCTATCAAGAGCTAATTCATCCTATCTTTCTCTAGGAGTTCTCTCATCATCCTCTTGGTTTCATTTTATTCTATGGATTTCTTGAGGATTCTTATCTCTTCTAGTTCTTGATCTCACTCTTTTTCTTTCTTTCTTGCTTCCTCCTTCTTTTTCTCTACTTCTTCTCTTTTCTTTCTTTCATCAACCTTGCAGTATTTGTATGCCTCAAATATTTCTTCCTCTTTTGTTTTCAAATACACATTGACCATCTTTACCAACTTTTATCCTGAATCAATCCTTCAGTTACTCCTATCAATAGAGTCTGAAATGGTTACAACTCAAAGGTTTTGTATATCCACCATTCCTCATGCTTCTTCTTTACACAATCACTAACATACTACCATATTACCCATCCAAGATCCTGGGAGATTCTCTACCACCCTTTCTTAATGGCCTCTCTCTCTCTGCACCCTCTACCTAGCTTAATCTTAGAGGAGATAGTTCTACAGACCCCTCTCAGGCCTGCCACACACACACACCTTCATAAACTTCTTCCTTACTTCAAATTTAATGGATTAACCTGCAACCAAACAACTTAGTAACCCAAAACACAAAACATGTTTAGCAACCCAAACCTTTTGCTGGGCTCTGATACCAATTTGATGAGGATAAAAATGGAGGGCATGCATGAATCACCCAAGATTCTTCCAGTCACTCCTTTGTTAACTAAGATCACTCAAACATGCCCCTTCAATAGGGTTCAATGTGAAGACCCAACCCATTGATTAGCTACCCTCCAAGGGTTAACCAATCCACCGATATGACCAATCTAGGGTCACAACACTAACTCTCACATCCACTTGACTCCACACCATTCAATTGCTGTCTTCTTCTATGAACTCACAATGGTAAGTTCATCCACACTTGTCCCTCTCCTAATTCCTTGTAGGAGTCAAGGGCTCTTCTCCATTCTTTTCACTCACTTAACAATTCTTCTTGATAGGTCTAGAAGTCATCTTTCTTGACTGTATCATCAAGATCTCTTGCAAGTTTGTTTTTACTACTCTTCCCTAGCCGAACTATAGACAAGCTTGCCTAGGGCAAGAGAGTTTCATTGGCATGCATTTCTACTAGATAACTAACAAACAAAAAATACATTGGCTCCATTTGTTCAATGCACAAAGCTAACTTAGCAAAGATCAAATGAAGCCATTATTTACAGTTTGTTTATTCCTCAAAATCCAACCAAGTACAAGAGTGTATTTACATAAATAAAATAAAACTGCAAAAATAGAATGTAAACAGATAAGTAATTTGTATTAACTTCAGCTAGAAATTACACACTAATTCCTACGTCTATTCCACTATGCCACTCTCTGACTAACTCTATCTGACTTCTATCTAACCCCTCAACCTAAAAATTTAGAAGTCTTATAATGACCAGGGATCCGTTACAAAAGAAAATCAAGAAACAACTGTTTCTTTCCCTCTACATACATTTGGAAAAATTGCCTCATTGGTTACAAACTGAACAAGAACCAAATGGCTCCATCCTGTGCACATTTGGAAAATTTTACTCATTAGCATAACCGAACCTAATACTGTGATCGGGGATCAGTCTAGCTGATTCTCGATTGCTCTGCTAATGATGGCTTTGTCGATGATTGACATAACCTATCCAGATGCCTCAAATCTAATTAGTCATCCATCGACAACACTTCTTCCAATGCCTTCCATCTAGTTTGTCATCCATCCTTTGGCAAGACATACTCTAATGATCTCATCGGAGGTCGGTGTAACTAATTTTGCACTCGTCCGCTAGTGCAAGTCTCTTGATGAACCTATCGACATGACTGCCTCTGATAACTCCATGTCAGTGTGACTCTACCCGATGCCTCTATTGAGTATCGATCTAACCCGAAATTCCTTGTGCCGATAGACCAAGTCTTCCCGATGATCGCTCACATCTATCTCGATGCCTTACATCTAGTTGGTAACAGATCGACACGACATACACCAATGACACCATCAACCATCGGTCAGACGCCAAATTCCCTGCGTCATTACTCGATGTCCTCATTAACATACCTTACCCTGATGTGCCCATCAGTGCTCGGTTTAACACAACATGCACCTCACCGCTTTGTCAATACCAAAATCAACCTGACTCAACTCACTAATACTACGACATGACTTAACGTGATGTTCTCATCGGCTATCGACCTAACTCAAAATGAGCTCCACCGCAAATGTTCAAAGGATCGGTATCTGTTAGGCCGCTTATAATATTGGTATATGCTATACCGATGGTTCAACTTTAAAACATAATTTGAATCGACCTGTCTTTGTCCGATGCACTGAGGGGTTCTTTCTTTTCCACTTTGCACTGACATCTGGAAAACTACTCGGCTACTCTACTCACACCCTAGAACACACCAAAACTTGAGGGATAATTAGCTAATCCCTAGGTTATCCCGCACCAGAATTTAAAAGAATTTTTTTTTAAAATCCCAATGAATAATAAAATATTCATAAAACAGAACTCAAAATAAAGTGACTGTAAAAAGTCAACAGTCATTAAATTATAATAAGACAAAGATTAATATTCAAACAGAATATAATTAAAATTAATTAAAATTTAAAATTTAAAATTTAAAAAATGCTCCAAAAACCAGCCCTAAACATAAAACATGTCCCAAACCCTAATTTCCACATATTTTTGTTGCAGGTCTAGCAAGGAGAAAAAATGAAGAAAATTCAAGTCTTTTTTTGTATACACATAAGTATACATGTGTGTATATGCACACCAAGGGTGTGTATATACATACATATATACTTGTATATATATGCTCTTCCAAAATCAACAAGAAGAGAGATTCATAAATCTAAAAGTCTACAAGGGCTACATCAAACAATCTACATCCTAAAAATCTCAACAAGGTAAAAATAAGAGCTTGTTTTTAATAGTTTTCTATTAATTTAAAAGTCACCGTTTTAGATTTCCTTATGAAGGAAAGTCTACATATTTTTAATTGTTTTAAATAGTATTACTTCCTTTTAAAATTTTTTTTATAAATAATCACTGATTGTGATTTTTTTTTGTTATAAGCTATTGCTGTTAATATTTTTTTTTGTTATTTTCTAACAACATAATGAATATTGTTAAAATAGATAATAAAAAAATCTATTTTTTTTAATAACCCACGTAGGGGAAGGCTGTCGGCAACCATGGAAGTCACAGCCCCACATGGGTTGCGGAGGCTAGGGCCACCCGCACCCCATTTGGGGTATGTGGCTGTTGCCACAACCGCACCCCCGCTACGGTCTCTGTGGTGGTGAGCCCACCATCCGCATACCTCTTGGGGTCACTATGGTGGCTGGTCTGCAATCCGCAGCCCCTTTTGGGGACTCTATGGTGGCAAGGTTGCCCATCGCATTCCCCTTTGGAGGTCTGCGGTGGTAAGCCTATCACCCGCAGGCCAACGATAAAGAGTTAATTTTTATTCATAAAATTAAAATTTTATTATGGTTTTTCTTTAATATTAAGTTTTTTATTATTATTAATGTCAGGTTTTACCAAAAATAAACAGCTTAATCATGATTTCTTAATTAAATATTTTCTAAACAATGACAAGTAGGAAAGTAGATTTACATGATTTATTTCTTCAAATGATTACTTTAGCAAACTATTACACATCTAGAAAGGAGACACTTATTTATGATAGAAATTTAGTTTTTCTTTTGCAAGTGAGAAATAAAACCAGCAACTAATTTTTGCATTCAAATAGCATAAGAAATCTATTTTTCTTTTACAGTCTCTTTTCATTTGAATTACATAGCAAAAATGGAGAGATTTTCAACTTTCATTTACAATAATTTTTACAAGCAAAATACATGCAACATAGGCATTTACATTGTCTTAAATTTACTACTTTTTATACACATGGCTTTTAGCCATTTTTTACAAATAAAAATTTGCAACCTAAGAAATGACAAATGCTCATATTTCTCCACTTTTCTTCATCCAAAATCAGCAAGCTTCACCATAAGAAAATCTACAATAAAACAACTTTGACCATGGGGACTCACCTCCCAACCTAGGCCATTACATGGCCACCCCCGAGCTTGGGGAAATAAAGATGGATGGGGTACAGACATACTCAAACAAACATACACATACAAAAACCAACAAATATAATATTCAATAAAATTCTCTTTTCAATGGATTTTCACATTGGATCACCTTGGACCCATAAAAGGGGTGAAGGTGGAAATGTACCCAAAATAGAAGCCATAAAAGTTAAACCATGCCTTCAACAAGGCTCTAAAATCATACAATATTGCCTACACAAGACAATCACAAAAACCACCATTTCCTTTCATTATCCCATACAAATAACATCCCTTATGGCCCCCAAATATGTAGAAAAATATGATGGCAACATGAACCCCATACATCCATGCCATATCCCCTTCCTCCATGAGGAAGGACTCTACACTATTTGGGCATCCCCAACTAAAACTCTTCACCCTCAAGGCTCTCTTCCCTCCCATGGGAGAGTCTAGCCTTGCACACTCGACAAAAACAAGAAAAAAAAACAAAACCAGCAAAAGGACTAAACAAGAAGCCATGAAAGACAAACTTGAAGCTTCACACAAACACTTATTAACACTACACAAAAATCTACATAAACAACATAAAATAAAGTCAAGTCTTTCATGAAAGGAGCACCAACCTTGCTCCATGCTATGACAAATGAAAATTTGATGTAGAGCTCGCTTCCTACAAGCCTTCCTTCCTTTTGCTAAGTCCCTCAAATCCTATTAAGTCCACTAGAAGTCTCCAAAATTGGAGAGTGGACAATCAACTTACCAAATTCCTCTCCATCCCTTAAAAAGAAAATCCTACGTAACATCCTACCTAACCTCAAAGGTGATTGGGCACACTATCCAAGGGTCTTCTTTCAAACAAGAGCAAAATTTTGCAAGAGAGGAAGACATGGCACACATCCCAAATTCGTCACTTTCTAAAAAGACATATTTAGAAGAGGCAAAAATGGGATTAAATCATCCCATTGATCAAAATTTGACCCCCAACCCAAAGTGAACCTATGGGGTTATCTTATTTTAACCCTAACTAACCTCTAGGGCTTCATTTAACCCCTCAAAAGTTCACTAAGATTTGATCTCCGAAAATACAAAATAAGATTAGTCTGCATGGCACAACAACCAAGATACCTAACCTTGGGACTCTACAAGGTGACTCAAAGGTGATAAACTACCAATAACAAATTACTTGGCCATGCCAACTCACTTACACATGTCAATTGACACCACATAAAGTCACAACACATTACTACACGCATGGCATGCCAAGTAGACATAAATATGAATTAAAATAAACACAACAATAATAATACATTCAAACATTACTTTTACAAAATTAGCACATAACACTGAGGTTATTTCTCCCTTTGGAGTTAACCTTGGCTCAACATGATTTTTCACATACATCCATGTTTGATTTCTCCTCATTTTAATTCCATGGTTGATTTCCTGCACACTAGATCAAAATATCAGTAGCTCATGAAAGACCAAAAACACATATATAAAAGTGCAACATTAATGATCACATAAAATATATCATATAATCAACTTGCAATTTTCACAACATTCTATAATTTTGACTTATCCATTGTTAATTTCCTTCACCACAAAATCTCTAGGAATACAATATTCACAAGCATACCAAAACCCTTTCATAATCAAGAAAATATTAACATTTCAATTAATTTCACAATCACTTCGAATTACATTTCTTGAATAAAAATCAAAGCATAATACCCGGAAATCTTTTTTTAACATCAAGACCTAAAAATCAACTTTCTATTAATTCACATCTCAACATAATATAAATTCAAATGGTCATTTATGTAAGCATTCATATCCAATAGTAGCATTCAATATTCATCAATGGTACCTTCTACCTTCCCAATCCACGACTCTACACACCTTTCCTATGGCATTTTCTATTAGAAATTACATACACAAGGAAATCTACAAAATTTACATCTCATCTCATTATAATTTAAATTGCCCGACTCCCATTCAAATCCCTCAAAACATGCACTCAATTTCTCTATAATAAAAAAATTGGTTAAATTCATTTAGCTCTTAAGAAAACATAGTGCATCCTAATAACATTGACATGAGTATATTAGCAACATGAAAATGGTACATCACAAAATAGTGGTCAAGCCTCTATCCATCAGAATATAAATCCATAAAGCATCAACATAGCTTATCTAATTACTCAGTCTATAATGCAGAAAAAAAATACAATGATATGACTGGGGTAGGGTCCCACAATACGTTTGTCACGACTCCAATGATAACCTCTTGATTAACACAAGACAAAGCTAAACTAGGTGCATCTCACGATGCCATCAAAAAAACATAATGCGGAAACAAGTCACTGCATCTCAAGATCGACTCGTCCCTATCTCTAAGGATTACCAAAATGCAATCCTAGACTTCACCCAACGTCTCCAAGTTAATGCAGGGTATCAAAATTTTTCTCAAAAATAAGATCGTCGTGGTGGTCCTCCTTCACATGGGCCCAACATGATCATACTCAATGAGTGTGAAGGTCGAAACCACATCATCAGGATGTTCGTGCTTGGAGGCAAATGAGGGAGGCACTATATGTAGTTTATACACTGCAATCCTTGTGAAAGGGGTTGAGCACACATCAAGAGGAACCAAGCAGAAGAAGGAGACCACTAATTTAGTAGAGAAGAAGAAAACATAGACATGGAAGAGGAACATGGTAACAAAAGTCTCAATACAGAGTTAGTAGGCATCTAACATATTTCTATCCATTTATTTTAAACATAGACCTGTTGTTGAGAGCCTTTGCTAGATTAATTGAGTTAGAATGTATGGCTGAATAAAGAGTAATCAAAATAATTATGACATTACCTTGTGATATTGAAATAATGACAGCATGTCCAAGAATTTTTTGTCACTATTTCTATGGAATGACTTATATTGTTTGAACTTCATGTCACCTTAAGGACATAATGAATGGTTTGTGTTTGTGATGCCTTATTTTGTGGCCATCAATTGGTATCAGAGCCATTGTTTCTAACTGTGCGGATAGATTCGTCGAAGGGATGTAGTTTGCACTAGGACTAGTGAGTGAAGAGAGGTTGAAATTGTTGATTCAAAGAGCACTGAAGATGCCATCTCAAAGAGGAATGCCAAGGATAGAGGAAATCTTGGAGAGATTTCAAGAACTAAGCAAGAGTGATCTTAGAAAAGATACACGAAATTAGGTGTGATTGGTTATAGGAAGTGCAAGAAATTTTGTGGGTGGGCCAAAAAGTGATGTAGAAAAACATGAAGAGAACAAGAAAAATAAAAAATAATGGATGCAAATCGATTCTTGAGGGCTCTTCCACAAATTGCAAGCAGTGAAAAAATTGATACACCCAACTTTTCTGGAACATTGAACTGAGATGAGTTGATTGATTGGATAGGAGGGTTAGAAGAATATTTCGAGATGGGGGAGATAAGAGATCCACAAAGAGTTGAGATAACCTAAGCAAAGTTGAAAGGACATGTAACACTATGGCAAAAAAAATGCAAAGGGATATGATAGCAAGTGGAGACTTGAGAATAACAAGGTGGAGTCAAATGGTGTGTTAATGATTGTAGCTTCAGTTGTATGATCAATTAGAGAATATACATAATAAACTTACATGTTGCAAATTATAATCAGCATGATTAATAATAATAAGATCATATATATGTATGTGCATATATAGTATCTATATATGCACATATATGTATATAATATAACATATTTTTATTAATCATGCTAATTATTCATGTAAATATATATTATGTATTTAAATCATACTATAAGTATCTAATCATTAGTTATTGAAGAGGAGGAATGTCTCCAAACATGTCTCTTTGGAGACATGCCTCCCCAAGATAATATATACTCAGAGATGGATGTAGATTCATAGAACACACAAAATATCAATATGCAAGTATACACATCTACATTTAGATCAGATATAAGCATAACCAAAACATATCTCAAATCTAAAAACAACAACATGGAATCAGAGCCAAGTTCCTTCTATAAAGCCTAACCACTTGAAGGAAGATCTTATGGGTAGTCAATTTGAATGGTTAAAGCATATATTTTCTAGAAGTAGAACATAATGTTAAGACAAGACTGATTAAAAAAAAAAGCTCCATTTTATTCTTAGTACCTTTCCAACATGGGACAAATTGGAGGCAATAGTAAATACATTTTCAATTTTGATTGGAATGGTCAGGGTTACACTCAAATAGTAATTCCATTTTAATTGTAACATTGAGAAAGAAAACAAACAAACAAGCAATTATAATAATGATCATGTTTCTCACTTATGCAACAATAGTGATTCTAGATATGCCCATATGGAAGTATCATTAGTTCTAAGCCTCGACAGCAATAAAATAGTCATTACTATGTTAAATTTTTCATTAACAACAACTAAATAGAAGCATGGAAAACTGAGACTCCAAAGTGGCGAAGTCGTCAAGATAATACACAAACATATTGTTAGCAAAGCATAGCGATTCCATGTTATGGCATCGATTCCAATATGAAAGCACTATAAGGAAGTTGATTAAAGAGAAGTAAAAAATAGCGATTGTGATTAAGAAGATATTTAATTAAATTATGGAGTAAGGAGGATAGTGATCCATTATAAGAAATGTTTATATTTAAATAAACAAAGAACGATTAAAGGTGGTGATTAGTACAAAGCGGGTCAAAAGGAACCCATTTGTTTAGAAAACAAAAAGAAGTGATTAATAAATAAGAAGATGAGGGCTAAGACGTGCAATGGAATTCTCCTGCGATGGAAATCTATTCATTGAGGGATATTAATAATTGGAAGATTACGGCAAGACCCATTACATTAACATAGATTGGGAACTATATCTGTTGCCATAATAATTAATTTTTGCAAGGAAGCAAAGGCATCCTACAAATACTATTATATAGAAACAATGTTCTTGTTCTTGTAAGGAAGCATTAGAGTTTTTTAAAACAACTTTAAAAACTTCTTCTAAACACCATTGGTACTCGCTAATATATGGGGTGACTGTAATCACTAGGGGAGTTGACAGAATGATTGGAGCATGCAAGCAAGGTACACTTCTGCTACAAAGGGAGTAGTTAAGAGGATATGCATCAACAAACATTAGAAACTCTTGATTTAGAGGGAGTATGCCATGGCGAGGTTGTTTCTCTAGTGCTCAGAAGAAGACAATGATTCTTGAGATGGATGTCATATATGTTATTTATAACTTTGTAGGCCCTATGTACATCATGAGGAAGTGACAACTTCCAAATGATTATCACTTGTATTTGTACAAGTTATTGAAAGGTGATGATCTTACAATAACTTGACCTTCTATTGTGATAGACATCTTATGATGTTTGAAAGAGATCATGATAGATGATATCTTTCATGGTGGATTAAGTTCCTTAAACAAACCATGGCCTTCTATTGTGATTGACATCTTATGATGTCTGAGACAGATCATGATAGATGATATCTTTCATGGTGGATTAAGTTCCTTAAACAAACCATGAATTTTCCTGTGGTAAGTATCATTGAGGATACATGTGCACATTACCTATGGACATGTTTTTGAGTACTTGGTGAATATCACGTGACTTGATATTTTGAGGCCATTGCTCTTGATATCATGAGATGCTATCATTGTGATGAATATCATAAGTGTTGATATTTGTAGACCATAACCTATAAATGTCATGAGATGACATCCTTATGATGAGTATCATAGAATATGTGTATTACATTGTGATAATACTCTTTCCACACTAAGTGTGGTTCTACTATATTTTCTTGATCATCCTCCCTAGCTAAGAGGGAGTGTTAATGATTGTAGCTTTAATTGTATGATCAATTAGAGCATATACATAATAAACTTACATGTTGCTGATTATAACCAGCATTATTGATAATAATAAGATCATATATATATGTATGTGCATATACAGTATCTATATATGCAGATATATGTATATAATATAATATATTATTATTGATCATGCTAATTATTCATGTAAATATATATTATGTATTTAAATCATACTATAAGTATCTAATCATTAGTTATTGTGATGAAGGATGCTCCCCTTAATACCACAAACACATAATAGAAACATAGAAACAATAGAAATTTGCAAGAACAAAAAATGGGCTTCTTATTATCTCCACACGTGTGGAATTGCAAATTTTAGAATTACAATATGCAAAGCCACCTGGGCATTTTTCTTACAATATTCTGTAGGACAAACGTCAAATTATTACCCAGAACTGCCTAGACAACACTACGGGCCTTCCTTATATAGGCAGTTTCCACCCCCCGAGAAGGTTCTAGAAATTTTAGCCTTTAAGGCCGACCAACCCTAGAATTATTTTATTTTTCATTTTATTACATCAGAGTTGGCTCAAAACAACTTTCGGAACTCAAAAAGAAATTTTGAAGGAAATTCATTTTCTTCCATTTCAGGTGACCCAACTTTCGAAGACCATAAGTCATCGCTCGTTGACTTGATTGGCTATTATGACCCCATTTCAGAAAGGGCGTGAAGTTCTCTACAATATCTTATTGGTGCAAGCTCCAATCAACCGAGGCTCGATCGCGATCTGGAGCCTCTAAGGTCTTCAAAATTGAGCTCAAAGATTTTGCACCAAAAAACCACAATAACTTCACCAATACAGATGATATGGCAATGAAACTCAACTAGTAGGCTGATATGACTAAGATGAACCTCCACCTATGAAATCAGAACATTTCAAGCTCGTATGACCAACTTACTAAAAATAGTAAGTTTCCATAAATAGTAGCTTTGCACAAGATAGCATTTATTGAAAAGAAACTAGAAATATTTTTGGGTGATGCAAGATTGCCTCTACACCCAGGATGCTCCTGCATCAAACACCCGAGGTAATTTGAGAAGTGACTATGTCACGTCTCAGGTGTGCGGAGGAAAACCAAGACGGTTAACCTCCTCCCTTCTCAACCATGATGAATCTTCTACAGGTCGTCATTTCCATTTGACCATATATTCTTCATGTCTTGTTCCTTGTGCTTTTTCCAACATGACTAACAAATATATCCTCAATCTCCTTGACACCTGAAGTAATTGCTGGAATACTCCACTGTGCTTCTGTGATCTCATCTTCAACACCCCCTTCATGATACTTTGTCAGATATGAAATGTTGAATACTGGTGAAATATTTAGCTCATTAGGCAATTCTACTTCATAAGCATTTCATGAATCATGCTTCTTCAGTATCTTACATGGCCCAAACTTCTTCATTGTCAGCTTGTTATAAGTACCTACTAGAAATTGCTCCTTCCGCAAATGAACCATGACTTCATCCCCAACTTGAAATTCCTTATGCCTCCTTTTCGCATCTGTCTTAGCCTTATACTATGTATTCATCTTGGTAATGTGCTTCCTCACCTTCTCATGGACATTCTTCAAATGTTCTGCAAAATCCTTAGCTTCAACACTAGTTATCTCTCATTTATCTATCTTCCTCAACTTAGAAGCATTTTTGGGACTAATTCCATATACAATTTGGAATGGTGATTTACCAGTGCTCTCATTGACAAAATTATTGTATGCAAATTCTGCCTGTGGTAAAATCAAAACCCATCATGTTGGCTTATCTCCAACTAAACATCTCAGCAAATTCTCCAACCTCCTATTCACCACTTCTATCTGTCCATCAGTCTGTGGATGATGTCATGAACTGAACTTCAAATCTATCTTTAACTTCTTCCGCAATGTGCGCTAGAAATATCCAACACACTTAGTGTCTTGATCTGAAACTATGCTCTTTGGCAAACCATGTAGTCTCACCACTTCTTTGAAAAACAATTTTGCTACATGAACAACATCATTAGTCTTCTTGCAGGGAATGAAATGTGTCATCTTTGAAAATCTGTCAACCACCACAAATATTGAATCATGTCCCCACTGAGTCCTTGGCAAACCAAGAAAAAAATCCATACTGATATCCTCCCATGGCTTCTCTAGTACAGGTAATGGATGATACAACCCTGCATTCTACTTTTCTCCTTTTGTCATTTAACATACTCTGCAACTCTGTACAA
Organism: Chamaecyparis obtusa; assembly: GCA_027943335.1. Classification (NCBI taxonomy): domain Eukaryota; kingdom Viridiplantae; phylum Streptophyta; class Pinopsida; order Cupressales; family Cupressaceae; genus Chamaecyparis; species Chamaecyparis obtusa. The sequence goes on along the minus strand of BSBK01005139.1, from coordinate 341,095 downwards.
ACTCCTTGACATCTTGCTGCAACTGTGGCCAGTAATAATTCTCACTAACTAGAGCAAGCATTTTATCACGACCAAAATGTCTAGCTAATCCTCTGCTATGCTTCTCCTTGATGAGATTCTCCCTCATAGATTTTTGAGGAATGCACAACTAAATCTCTCTAAATAGCATACCATCCTGGACGATAAAATCCAACCACTTCATTCTATCTAGAGTAATAGGTTCTATACAAGCTTTCCAAGCTTCACCAAAATCAGGATCCTCTGGATACAAACTCTTGAGTTCCTTGAACCCAACCACCTCAATCTGCATCTCTATCAACAAAAGTTGCCTTCTGCTAGGCGCATCTGCAACCTTGTTAAACTTTCCACTCCTGTGTTTCAAAACAAATGTGTAACTCTACAAAAACTCAACCCATTTCAAATGCCTCTGATTCAACTTTCTTTGACTATTCAAATATTGCAAAGCTTGATGATCAGTATACAAAACAAACTCTTTATGAAGCAAATAGTGTCTCCACTTCTTCAATGCCTAAACTATAGCATAAAATTCCTGATCATAAACAAAATATTTTCTCTTGGCATCATTTAACTTCTCACTGAAATAAGCAGCAGGTTTACCTTATTGGCTCAAAACAACTCCTATTGCAGTACCACTAGCATCACAGTCTACTTGAAACACCTTATTAAAATCTGGAAGTGCTAAAATAGGTTGTTTTGTAACTTTATGTTTCAACAGTTTAAAACTCTTACCTGCCCCTATAGTCCACTTAAACTCTTTCCCATCTCTTCTCATTGTTTTAGTCAAGGGTCGAAAAATACTGCTAAACTCTTGATAAACATTCTATAAAAACTAGTCAAACCATGAAAAGATCTTACCTCAGTAGCAGTCCTTGGAGTAGGCCATTCGAGGATAGCCTTCACTTTCTCTGGGTCCATTTTTAGACCTTCTGCTGAAACTACAAATCCCAGATACTCTAACTCCTTCACAAAACTGCACTTCTTCAAATCAATCAACAATTTCTCTTCTGTCAGCTTCTCAAACACCCTACGAATATGCATTATATGCTCCTCCAATGTCTTACTGAAGATCAAAATATCATCTAGGTAAACAATGACAAACTTACCCAGAAACTCTTTCAGGACCTCATTCATGAGCCGCATGAAAGTGCTCGGTGCATTGGTTAGCCCAAAAGGCATGACTAACCACTCATACAACCATTCCTTTGTCTTGAAAGAAGTCATCCATTCATCTCCTTCTCTAAACCAAATCTAATGATATCCACTCTTTAGATCTATCTTTGAGAAATACATAGCTCCACTCAAACAATCCATAATATCATCCATCCGTGGCAATGGAAACTGGTACTTGATTGTGATCTTGTTGATAGCCCTAGAATCCGTACACATCCTCCATTCTCCATTCTTCTTCGGTGCTAATACTGCTGGTACAACACAAGGACTTAGACTCTCTCAAATCAACCCCTTCTGCAACAACTCATGTACTTGTCTATTCAACTCTTCACTTTCTGCTAGTGTCATTTTGTGTGTTAGCTTATTTGGCAAACTGGCTCTTGGAATCAAGTCCATCTGATGACTGATCTTCCTTACAGGTGGTAATCCATCAAGCACATTATCAAACACAATATCCTAAAACTTGTTCAATAGATCTACAACTTCTGCAGGTACATCTTCTACTTCCTCTTTACCAACTTTTGGAATTAAAGAAAAATACATATGTTCATGTCTCATACCCTCTAGAAATTTTCTTCCATCAACAAAAATTATTCTTGCATGGTTACATACCTTTTCTTTTGTTTCCTTCAATGTCTTTAGCTTATGTCGCACTCCATCCTTTGTTAGCGAATAGGTATTCACACGACCATAATGTACAACACACTTGTCAAACTGCCACGATCTACCCAACAACATATGACATGCATCCATAGGTATGATATCACATAGTACCTCATCATGGTATCCGCCAATCTTGAACTTTACTAGGCACTTTTCATTGACCATGACCTTGTCATCCTGCACCCAGGCGATCCAATATGGATGTGGGTGTTTCAACCTCTTGAGCTTTAACTTTGTGACCATCTCTTCTGACACTAAATTGTCAGTACTTCCACTATCGATAATCACATTACAACTTTTATCTTCACATTTGCACCTAGTGTGAAACAAGCTCCTTGTTTGCTCAATTTCATTCTCACCACTCAACAAAACTCTTCTGTTAATTAGTGTTTCTCCTCTTTCAACATCTTTAGAATGTGATGATTTGACATCTTCATCCACATGTGCAACTCTAGCCTGGCCTTCAGTTCTCCTATCTGTCCTTCCTTGGCATTGAGGAAATTCATATGCCCTATGACCTTCTTCTCCACAGTGAAAAATGTTCCATGGAAGCCTCCTCTTCCTGATCCTGATCCTCTTCCTCTTCCTCTCTGATCTCTATTATTCTGATCATGGAAATGATTGAAATTGTTTCTTCTCTGATTTTGACTGCTACTGGCCTCATCTTTCTTTTTTGGATCTTCATTTCGTCTTCCATATGATCGTCCACCGAATCTTCCGCCATGACCTTTTCCGCTTTGTCTGCTCTCAAACTTCTTGTTTAACTTTTCCTCTACTTTTAGGGCAAACTGGTATGCCTCTTCAATATTGTTCATTTGAACCAAATTCAACTCCTCTTGAATGCTTGGCATCAACTCATTAAGGTAATGGGCAAATTTCTCCTTATCAGCTTCTGCATGGCCTATTCTGATGAGGATTCGATAAAATTCTTTCATGTACTCCTAAACAGATTTTCTTGCTTGCTTCAAACCTTGCATTTTATTCATTAGATCAAGCTCATAATCAACAGGAATGAACTGTCGCTTCAATTTATCTACAATCCGATCCCATCTTGTAATTTTCTCCTTTCCTCTTCTATTTGGCTCCAATTGAATCTTTTGCCACCGGATCTTCACATGACCCTTCAATCTGGCCTTTGCAAACTTGACCCGACCAGGATCATCGATATCTTCATACTCAAAATATTCTTCTAATTCATTGATCCAGTCGATCAACTCCTCTAGGTTAAGATTTCCTAAAAATGTAGGAACCTCAATCTTAGGTCTTTTCCCAATCTTGGAAATGGCCCGGAAAAGCCTTTCTTCCCCTTGGTTCAGAATTTCACCTTCTCCTTCTTGATCAAAATTTCTTTCTTGTTCGGCTTCATCCTCGCTGTCATCTCTAACTATAAGATTGATTCATCTGTGAATCTCTTCTTGCAATGCTCACACTTGTCTCTGGATGGCTCTAACCTCAGGTGGCACACCACCAACTCTTTCGCCATGCTCCCTTCGTGGAGGCATTTTTGTGCTTATAGCTAAAACCCTAAACCATGGTCTTGGTGCAAAATGTCTCAGAGTCAGTGATTTGTCTACACACTCAGGAACTCTTGCTCTTATGCCACTTGATGAAGGATGCTCCCCTTAATACCACAAACACATAACAGAAACATAGAAACAACAACAATTTGCAAGAACAAAAAATGGGCTTTTTATTATGTCCACAAGTGTGAAATTACAAATTTTAGAATTACAATATGCAAAGCCACATAGGCATTTTCCTTACAATATTCTGTAGGACAAGCCTCAAATTATTACCTAGAACTACTACCCAGAATTGCCCATCACTGCCTAGACAACACTATGTGCCTTCCTTATATAGGCAATTTCCACTACTCGAGAAGGTTCTAGAAATTTTAGTCTTTATGGCCAACCAACTCTAGAATTATTTTATTACATCAAAGTCGGCTCAAAACAACTTTCGGAACTCAAAAAGAAATTTTGAAGGAAATTCATTTTCTTCCATTTCAGGTGACCCAACTTTCGGAGACCATAAGTCATCGCCCGTTGACCTAATTGGCTATTATGACCTCATTTCAGAAAGGGCGCGAAGAGCTCTACAACGCTTAGCTTGCGGAAGCTTTATTTAGCAAGGGGTCGATCGCAATCCAGAGCCTCTAAGGCCTTCAAAATTGAGCTCAAAGATTTCATACCCAAAAACCTCAATAACTTCACCAATACATATGATATATCAATGAAACTCAACTGGTAGGCTGATATGACTAAGATGAACCTCCACCTGTGAAATCAGAACATTCCGAGCTCATATGACCAACTTACTAAAAATAGTAAGTTTCCATAAATAGCAGCTATGCACAAGATAACCCTTATTGAAAAGAAACCAGAAATCTTTTTAGGTGATGCAAGATTGCCTCTAGACCCAGGATGCTCCTGCATCATATTGAAGAGGAGGCATGTCTCTTTGGAGACATGCCTTCCCAAGATAATATATATTCTGAGATGGATGTAGATTCATAGAGCACAAAATATCAATAGTGCAAGTATAGGCATATATATTCAGATCAAATATAAGCAATAACCAAAACATACCTCAAATATGAAAACAACATGGTGCTTAAATTAGAAAGAAAATTTATTCTGAGTGATTATGAAATGGAATAATTTAAGAAGTTGCAAAATTTGAAATAGAAGAATATGAGTGTAAAAGAACACATAGAGGAAATCTATAAGTTGGTCATTCGTTCATAAAAATAAGAGATTGATAAGGAAAATGTAGCAATATATGTAAATGGCTTACAGTTTAACATCCAAGATGAGATTAGCCTGATTGAAATTACTACAGTGGAGGAAGCATATCAATATGCATTGAAGGGTGGGGAGAAATTAACAAGAAGGCAATTAAACAACTCTAAAAGTTAGGGAAGATTTGCAGATGAGAAGGGACAAGTGAATAGTAGTAAGGGGAAATAGATTGAAGAAGAAGAAATCAAGCTTGCATGGAGTAAAGAAACAATCCAAACCACAAAGAAGAAAGAGATATTTGGGATAGGACATGGAAGTAGCAACAAAAATTTCCCAGGAAAATGTTTTAGTGCAATCAGTATGTTGGTCATAGGATTTGGGAGTTTCTTGAATTCCTACAAGAACATTGTACAAGGCCTATAAGAAGCAATCACATTGTGCAAGAGGATCACAAAAAGTGTGGGATCACCTTCCCATTGCATTGAGGAACTAGACATAGCAGAGTCTTTGCTATCAAAAAGGGTATTGTTGAAGCCACCAGCATAAAGGCAAGAACCAATTTAGATGAGAGATTTGTTTAGAACTAAATGTAAGGCACAATGTAAGTGCTGCAAATTAATTATTGGTAGTGCTAATACAAATAATCTTGTGGCAACATTGATGGTAGAAAAATTAGGCGTCAACAAAACTAAACATCCTACACCATATAGAGTTTCTTGGTTACAAAAAGGGCACCAATTATTAGTTGATGAGTAGGCCCTTGTTAAATTTCAGATTGGTAGCTACAAAGATAGTGTGTTATGTGATGTAATGCCTATGGATGTATATCATGCATTGCTTGGAAGACATTGGCAATTTGACAGGAATGTGATGGATGACAGGAAAGGTAATACCTACACTTGTGAAAAATGGTGTCAAATATACCCGAATGCCTTTACAAGAGACAAAAGAGGACAAACACGGTGACAATGAAAAAGTGATGGAGAAAGAAGAAGTTGTAGCAGCAACCATAGAGCTATTCCTTCATTCTTTTGAATGCTACGAGAATATGAAGGGTATTAATTTGTGTACAGACCAACATGAAGAGAGTAACCAATTTACAACGGACGAGCTAGACGCACATGATGAGATAGAAGAAAATATTGGGTCTATTGGGGAAACAAAAGGCCAAAATTCTTTCCACTAGCAAAACTTTGCAAGCTATGCTCGCAAACAACCCACACAAGGAGTCTAATGCAAGGGCATCATTCCCATCATATTTTGATTTGTTAATGTCTATTTTATTTTTCTAATCATCTTTGATTAGAATATGTTTTTGTTTGCAGTTTGGTGTCAATTTTTTGTGTTGGTATACATATCCACTTGGAGGTTAGAATAAATAGTGTCTGGCAACAAATTGATGGTTCTGTTTTTGGTAGAGAAAAGAAATTTGAAAAGAAAAAAAGGAAGGGGACAAACTCTAGAGCGACAGAGAAGAGAGGGATTCGAGAGGTAACACCCCGTATGAGGTGCACGGATGCATTGTTAGCACAAGGAATATATCTTCTTCCTTTGAAGAAACAAATCAAAACTACAGTGTGTTGAAGAAGAGCTCGCACTTGAAGATCGAAACAGAGAAACAAAGTTTATGTTTGGGTAGAATTTGAAATAAGTTCCAAAGATAAAGAGGGTGCAGGTCTGGGGTCTATATTAGGTAGACAAGAGGGCAAGTGCAATGCAAAAGAAAGAAGATTAAACAAGGGACGAAGGATCTTTGTGTGGTCGGGAATTGTTAGATCATGTTAGTCAAAATTAAGAGTATATGATTTTAGTTTATACACCACAACCCTTGTGAAAGGGGTTGCACACAAAGCAAGAGGAACCAAGGAGAAGGAGACCATTGATTTGGCAGAGAAGAAGAAAACATAGACATGGAAGAGGAATAGGGAAACAAAGATCTCAATGCAGAGTTAGTAGGCATGTAACATATTTTTGTCCATTTCCTCTAAACATAGACCTGTTGCGGAGAGCCTTTGCTAGCTTAATTGAGTTACAATGTATGGCTGAATAGAGGGCAATCAAATTAATTATAAAATAGCCATGTGTTATTGAAATAATGACTACGTGTCCAAAAATTTTTTTCTCTATTTCTATGCAATGACTTATACTGTTTGAACTTCAAGCCGTCTTAAGGACATAATGAATGGTTTATATTTTTTATGCTTGATTTCATGGCCATTAGGAAGCAAGGAGATTCACTAGATGTGAAACCCAGGTTGTTAGGCCGATTAGTGGTCAATCTACGAATCGAGGAAATACAAAAGTAGGGCCTTTTTCAAGGCCATAATCATAGCAAGTTTTTTTGGCCTCAATGAAGGTCTTTTGATCTATTTTTATGATGCTTGGTTTTAAACATTTTTATTTAGATGGATAGTTTGTTTGTTTTTTTGTGTGTGTGTGTTAAGAATATCCTCTATATAAACTGGTCGATTGAAGATATTGTTGTTTTAAAATAAAGTATTAGTAGTTTTATATTGGGTGGTTTAAGATATCAATGCGGAATTTTAAGATTTTGAGCATCATTTTGTAATTATTTGATGCTCTGGAAGATATGGCTAGTGTAGGTGTTGGGTTTATGAGGTAGATGATTTGCAGTATTCCTATGCTTCTCCTTAGCTTTGAAATACTTGTTGGAATCTTTGCACATATATATCTCTATTAAGCTTATTAATATATCCTCTATCAGTTTCGACCCTTTCTTGGTAAAATAAATATTACATCTATCACAACTACATACAAAAATAGAGAGTCAAGCTAAAAACGAATGACATTGCTTTCTAAACTATTAACACTTGCAACTTTAGAAGTTGCAAGGGATATGTTGATAGAAAATTCAAAGGAATACCATCATCAACTTGTCCATGCACCTAGCCATTATTATGCCTATGCTTGATTCTTTAAGGATTTTCCATAGAACAAATTATTTTGATATGCCAAACAAAAAGCACGCAGTACATAATAATTAAACCCTTATAAAGATAAGAACTACAAAATAAAATCTAATTTCCATTTTAATTTTGTTTAAAGAATGAAACAAACCAAAACCAATCTACCTTAAATTGCAACTTCAATCTAAACAAAAAGTTATTTGCCATAAATGAAAAACAAGTCTTAAAGTGTCAGTGTTTAGAGCTATTTGATTCTTGACCTCAAGACAAGATCTTCACAGGATTTTAAACAAAAAATTTGGATGTGCGTTAAAATTTGTTGTCAAGCATCAGACGAGGAATGTTTCAATTGGCCAAATTTTTTTTCAAGGCATAAGACAACTCTTCTAATAAATGTTGGGCCAAAATATAGCCCAACTATAGGGAGACTGGTGTTCAATTGTCACATCTAAAAAATAAAATTATTCTCTGATAGGGTTTCTTAATATTTTTCTTGAAAATCTTGTTCATTTTCCTATCAACAAAATTATTGCACTTGGTAACAATGCAAGTGCTATTTTTTTCTTTTTTAACAATAATTAAATTATTTGTAGAAAAATGCATGCAAGCTCTTTATAATCAGAGCATGTGCACAAGTGTGAGTGTTCATGCAATTGTGTGTGTGTGCATGTGTTCGTGTGTGCATGTATCCGTGACTTGCGTACATATGGCCATGCATGATGTGTGTGTACATCCATGTGTGACATGCATGTACGCTCGTGCGAGACATGTGTACATGTGTGTGTGACATGTGATGTGCGTGTGTACATTGCATGCACGACATGCATTCATGTATCCATGTGTGGCATACATGTGTGTGTGCACATGCGTGCACGTTGTGTGTGTTATCCTTGCATGCGTGTGTGACGTGTGTGGCATGCGTGCATGTCAATGGAATTTTTCTACAATAAGATCAATGTCCATGAACACTAAAAGTAATAATGAGACTAACTTGGAAATTTAAGTCTTTGTCAAACAACAAGAAGTCTAATACCAAAGTCCGGTCAAGTTGAATTCTTACACTACATGGAAGCAACAAATAAAATAAATCTAAAAGATAATGAGAGGGAAAACTAAGATCTTTACACTCTAGTGGAAAGTTCTAATGCAAATGAGGGGGAAACATTTCTATAGTCCTTTTGTTGCTTGCATATTTCAAATATCCATTAATGGGTTTCAATCTCTCAATGTGTAAATAATCTAGTATTGCATCATATTGTGTACTATGGCAAGTGGAGGTTGATCTATTTGCTTTGTAACCACAATCCTACCTTAAGGACAATCAAATATGTAATCATTGCATGAATCGTGAATTTACTCTCATCCATCATTGATCAGAATTTGGAAATTGTCAAAAAGAATATTAGTAAGAAAATTGATCTTGAAGTTACAAACTTCAAAAGGTGATTGATTATTGCATTGAAATTGTTTGATTTGTTAGACTATCCTTTCACCACCTCCACTCTTGTGATTTAAACATTTTGGAGTACATTCCTTGCATTTATCACAATGTCTCTCTTTTGTTGAACCTTCTTTCTCATCCTATTATGCAAGTTAGCTTTAGTGATGTCCAAGTCTCTTAAGGCCTCTTTAAGTCCTAGCATAACTTCTAACTACTTAGAAATGTACTTAATTTGGAAAATAATTAGAGGTTGAACTAGAGTATTTGTTTAGAGAGTTTACATGGTGAGCCTAGTTGAGCCTTTGCTAAACAAGTATTTCTTCAATTGAGTGCAAGCTAGATTATTAGACAATGTTTTTAAACCAAAGGATGGTAATTTGGGCAAATTAAAGCTTGAAATCAAAACATTAAGCTCAAAGCCCAAGCTTATAAGCCAATTTCCATGTGATATAAACAAGTTTATTTGTCCTTAAAAGGTGTTAATAGAGAATGGGAACACCACTTTGTGGAGCCTTCATGCTCCTTGTTTTCAAACAAATTCCAGATAAAATTCTTGGTTAGCATGATAAGTAGCCACAAGTGATGCAATTAGGAACAATACGGATGTGCCAAGAAATACTGATACATTTTTCTATTGTATACAAAAAAAACTAACCTTGACCAAGATCTATCTAGTATCTAAACGAGGTCAACCATGTTAGATGAATCCTTCAAATCCCTTTACATTTAAACCAATGATCAAGAAAGTTACATGTAGCTTCCATATCTCATAGTTTGTACAAGATGAAACCAACTATAATTCAAGGCGATGTTTGATAGGTGGAAAAAAGGCAAACATTGGTAGCAACTCAATTACCAATGCTTGAATGTCTACATAAGAAAAGAGATGCAAAAATGCAAAATACATGGCTTTTATATAAAAGTGTTCAATTTGATGTCAATGTGTTTTATCTCTTTGTATCATGCGGTATCTATTATGTCTCCAATCAGCCTTAACTCCTTAACAACTCACTTTTTTTTCCTTCCTCATTTATAAATGTTGCATTTTTTAATTGTTGGTATTAGTAGTTAGATCTTTGCATAATTATATGTTGTTTCTTAGAATTATGGTCACTTTTCGATGTCATGTATTTTCAGTAAACCTCAAATATCCCAATGGAAGTTGGTGGAAACCTTACATTTGCTAACTTTTGTACATGGGTGGAGTTTCCATTCACAAATATGGTTTCACTACATTATAGAAAACCAAATTTTAGTGCAAAATTTAGGCTATTAACAAAAGAAGCAAAATCACCTATTTATGCATTTTATTGACTATGATGCCATTGTTTAAAATTATATAAAATAGAAAAATGTATTTCAAGAAAAATGCCTCCAAACAGTCCAAAATTATCTAAAAAAAAAAAAGAATGCAAATGTATAAATGCTCACAAACATCCAATGGAACAAGAAATTGCTAATAAACTTATCCCATTTCAAGACTTTGGATGAGAATCTTCACTTTTTGTGTGCTTCAAACTGAATGCACATTCACTTTATACAACAAATTGTTTAACCCCACTAAAATAGTCACATTTTTAATTTCATGAAAGCCTTTGAAACTTCACCTAGCAAAGATCATTTGATTTATATAAGCAAAAATATAAGAATTAAGCAAAAACACAATGGAATTTCAACATGGTGAATTCAAAATAAATATAATACTAGCTAGATAATCCAATACTTTATTCGGTTAATTTTACACTTTCTTCGCTATAATAGCTATGTTTCGAGGTGACAAAGAAGGATCAAATAGAGGCAACATCATTACCTCTCCCACATTATGTTCATGAAGAAAAAGCAATCTATCAAGAAGCAAGAATGTCTCCAACAAAGGTCCAAAAACTGCTCGAAGAGACCAATATGGTCCAATAAGCCCCTGCACATATAAATAATTTGACACTATATTGATAAATTCTTCATAAGACTTAATAAAGTATATTAAATGATAATCCTTCCTATGAATCTCTTTTTTCTTATATGTGCTAATGCTCATTACCATACACACAAATACAAACACTTGTGCATCAATACATGCATTAAAAAATCAACTTTGCCTATTATGAAAGTTGTAGATATATTATTTAGTATTATTGTTAAAAACATGTGCAAAATAAGTCAAAAGTACATACCAATGGTCTTGAAGGATGCAGATAGAAAAATCAACAAAACAATCACCATGCAAGAATGGTGTTTCATTAAGAGAACTTTGAAAGTAATTTTTAATTAGGCATCACTTACTTATGGACTTCTAAACTAAATTTTATTATGCATTTATATAAAGATTTTATGTTAATAATGGTTCAATATATTACAAACTATAGATACACCACAATAAGGGTCCTACAGTTCTAAGTTTCTAAATTTTAGAAAGAGGGAAAAAAGTTATAAAATTGGCACTAAAAATTCGTCCTATATGTTGGCATGATGTCTAATGCAATGGTAATTATGAATAACTATGAGAATTATTGGTTATATAGTATGGGAGAGAATAGAAGTTATTTTAGAATTCCAATTTTAATACAAATTTAATTTCATTAGTAGCTTCTCTATTTTGATGAATATGAATATATTCCACAAAATAGGTCTTTTCTTAAGCATAGATTATGATGTATCTTTATGTTAATAATGGTTCCCAATGTTAGCAGTTATAAATCACAACACAATAATAAAAGGCAAACGTAGGTTTTTATGTCACTATCAAATGACAACAAATTGTGGAGGATGAAACCCCTTTAGTAAAGTTCACAAATGGATCATTTTTCTATAAATATAATGCCCCTTCTAATAATTATCATTGATTATGTTGATTATAGGCCATATTGTATGAGAGGGAGCCTAGAAAACCACAAACAAAAAATTGTAATCGAAAGAAAAAATAATTTATTGTTTACAAAAGAAAAAAGAATAAACAATGTTTACTAAAAAAATATATAAAAATATTACAATTATCCTCCAAATTAAAGTGTTCTTTGTTATGGCCAACAATATGTGCTTTGTTGGTGCTGGTGGTATTGGGGATGCTGGTGAGGCTGGTATTTTGGGTCCTACCTACTCTGGTTCGGTGGTTCCTCCTGCTGATAGACCTTTGGTTGGGGTTTTTGCTGGCCTGTTGCTGGATGAAGTTTCTGTGTTGGGTGTTGGGTCCTTAGCTTTCGATCTCTTGTGTTGGTAGGATGAGGTTGCTAAGGTTGAAGATGGTTGGGTTACTATCAAAGGTAAAAATTCTAAAAGATCCTTCTCTTTCTTTGACATGACCCTTCGGTCCCATAAAATGGGGACAAATGGATAGCTCTCTTTCTTAACGTGGTTGATCTCCAATGTGTTATCTTTTGTTGTGTTTTGGGAATGTTTTGGTTTTGTTCTTGGTATTGTTTATTCCTCTTAGGCTTTGGCTGATCTATTTTGTTTTGGGAACTATTATTGCTTTATCTTAAGTTCCTTTAGTGTATAGGATTATGGTTCCCTTCAAAAACTATTTTAACCTCAATCGAAAACATTATCTTTCATACAAAATTTAAAATTAATTAATAGCTACTTTCTAAGAAAATTGAAAATCCTTTAAGAGCAAATAAAATCCTTTCCTTGGGGATCACCTCACAGTGTGGCAGTTGCTGCGAGCTTTGTTGAAAGGGTGGTCTTTGTTGGCATTAAGCAGTATTGCCACTAGTGACAACACTTATTAGCATTCTGGGTGTAAACCGAGAAGACAGTGTAAACCGAGCAGACAGTGCAAACCGAGCAGACAGTGCAAACCAAGCAGACAGTGCAAACCGAGCAGCCAGTGTAAACCGAGAAGACAGTGTAAACCGAGCAGACAGTGCAAACCGAGCAGACAGTGCAAACCGAGCAGACAGTGGAAACCAAGCAAGTTAGTACAAACCGATCAGGACAATGAAAACCGAGTAACATCTTGTCTACCGAGTCACCAATGCTTACCGAGTTCAATACCTACCGAGTGATCAGTATGAACCGTGCCTTCACTTCTACCGAGTGCATGACGATGCCGAGTAATGCAGTGGACGCCGAGTATCAGAAAGTCACCGAGTCAGTGTGAAGGAACCGAGTAACCATATTTGGGCCGACTTAGTAGCACTTATGTTTATTTGTCAAGCCGACTGTGCAATTGTAATTGTAATTAATTGTTTGAAACTTGTATATAAACAATGATGTAGAAATAAAAGAAATATGCACAAGTAATGAAATATATGATATAGAATATATAAAAGAATAAGCGAATTGCAGAAGGCTTCAGAAGTATAAGATACAGAAAAGACAAATTCATCACAGAAGGTGATCAGTACATCAGCGAATCTCATTCAGCAATCCAGTTGCAAAGCAGAGATCTACTGTTTCATTCTAACAGGTGAATCAGTACTAAATCCTTTAACCGGGTAGACTTAACAGTCTTTGTATAAATCTCTTTACCGAGTGCATACTTCACTGTATGTTTGTAAATCCTTTAACAGGGTGGATTTAGCAATCCTTATTGCTCCTAACAGGGCAAATCATCGGAAGTGATCAAATTGTAAGCCTTAACCGGCCAACTTTATTCTGCAGTATTAAAGCTTTGTGGGTTTCATCCCCACCCCAGTTTTACTTTCTTTTGGAAGGTTTCTGGGTAACCAAATCCATGTGTCTTTATTGTGAATGCTTTTTAAGTTTCATGCTTTCTATATGCAAAGGTTAAAAGTAAAATACATGTTAAAATTAGAAGAGAATTTGGAGTTACTGATTCACCCCTCCCCTCTCAGTAACTTGGTTAATTCCTGAATATTTCCAACAATTGGTATCAGAGCTACATTGGTTCTCAAGACAAAGCTTAACTAGCTTGAGCAAAGATCCAGGACAATGGAGGTATTCAAACTGAACAAGGTGATTGAAAATGAAAAGCTAGATCTGGAAATGGCCATAGCTAAACTCAAAGAAGCAAAAGAACATCTTTCCCAATCCCTAAGAAGAAGGAAGGAACTTGCAAATCAGATGAATGATCAGAATTACATTGAAGAAAAGATTGAAGATCTTCTTCCCTCAAATAACTCAGATGAAGCAAACAATGCTATCAAAGAACTCCTAGAAAAGAATGGGTCTCTGCAGGAAGAAGTGAGAAAATTGAAAAGAGAACAAGAACTACACTCTACAAGATTCTGTGAGATCTTGGAACAGAAAAACAAGTTGAAAGATGAATTAGATGAAAGAAACATTGAAGTCCAAAACAAAACCCTTCAGCTAGAAAACCTAATTGATCAGATCTCTCATACAAATGAAGAAATTCTAAATCTAAGTTCAGAAATAGAAAACACAAAAGAAGAACTAAGATCTAAAAAGGAAATCAATCTAAGATTGATGGATGACCTAAATGCTGAAAAACAAATCAATGAAGGAATGCTGAAAAGTCAAGAAGACTTGAATCAGCTGTATGAACGAAATCTTCATAGGCAAAAAGGAAAAGCAGGACTTGGATACAAAGAAGAAGGCGAATCCTCTAAGCAAGGTACTAAAAGAAATCAAAAACCTACTTGTAATCATTGTGGTAAAATAGGACATACTTCAAATAAATGTTGGAACAATGAAAAAGCAGAATTCAATGGAAAATGTTATAGCTGCAATCAACCTGGTCATAAAGCAAATGAATGCAGGGAAAAACCTAGATTCAGAGGTAATTGTCACAAGTGCAACAAACAAGGTCACAAGGCATCCGAGTGCAGATCCAAGATATTTAATCCAGCAGAACAAATTGTGAAAGCAATGTTTGGATGGGACTACAACACCTGGTGTAGATGTCATTACTGTGGAGAATATGGACACATTGGCATGAATTGCATAAAACATCATCTAAGGAAAAGAGATACTACCATAAGATGTTTCAAATGCACTAAACTCGGTCACATAGCCAGAAACTGCATGAATGCCAGTGAAATTGAAGAAGGAAAGAAGAATGAAGCAACTAAGGTCAGGAAACAGGTCAGACAAAAATGGATTCCTAAAGCTACCGAGCAATCCAGTCCAAGTATTGGAATGGATAGCTCTACCGACTCAGACTAAATTTCCAAGGAAGCACTGGAACTGTACTCTCATAGATCAATCTCAAACAGTTCCAGAACCGAAATTAAAAGAAAAGTCTAAATCAGCATGCAAGATGCAGTGAAATCTCAGCGAGGTCGGTATAGTCTTCACCGAGCGAGGTCAGTATAGTCTTCACCGAGCGAGGTCGGTATAGTCTTCACCGAGCGAGGTCGGTATAGTCTTCACCGAGCGAGGTCGGAGCATTATGAATTCTCGAGTTCACCGAGTTGCGAAGTCTCTTCCGAGCAATTAATTCTTGGTGGGTGACAGTCTGTCAGAATTCCTACCCTAATTTGAAATGAGCATTAATGACAGAATTTTAAACAAAAAGCAAGTAATCGAACTCATTCTTCACCGCGAATCTTTAAGCACTTTGAGAGCAGAAAACTTCAAGGGCAACCCGGCGATTTAATACTCTTGCGAAAGGAATTTTCTGTGAGCTACCATGGCATCATCCAGCACCTCAGCGAAGAAAGGATCAGACATGTTAGTCCAAGGGGAGTGGAAAGCACCAGATTTTAAGATCGTGCCCGCAGTTGCAGCCGCCCTAGATCCGAACGAAGCTCAATCTCAGATTCCTCCTAAGGTCCTGCTTATCAACGATATCCGTAATCATTTTAACTGTTCTATTCAAGAAATGGGAAACCTAGAACTAGACATTGTGCGTGAGGAACTATGTGTGGATGGTACTTTGAAACCCGAGCACAAACATCTGGAAGATAAGGGTCTAGTCCACATTGCACATCTTCCTCGAAACTTTCGAGATAAATGGGTTAGGTACATTCTCAGCCGAGTACACGATGGCAAGATTTGGCTTGAGCAACCTATTGAGATCACAAGGAAAATGATTCATCAAGTTACCGGTCTTCCCATGTTGAACAAAGCGAAAACTACCAAAACCCTAGGTCGGACGGAACTAAAAAAGAAAACCCTAGCCGAATGGGATGGTAGAGGCATGAAGGTTAGCAGCATTACCGACGCCGAACTGAAGTTTGGTACACATATCATTGCACACAAGATTTACAGTTCTAGTCGATAGAACAGTGTCTCATGTGAAGCTGTTGACCTAGCATACAAAGTGGTCAAAAACAACTTGACATTTGACCTAGCAGACTTATTGTTGAAACAGTTCAACAAGAACATGGAAAGCATCAAAACTTCCAAAAACAATCCATGTAAGTTTGGATCTTTGATAGTCTGTTTATTCTTCTATGTTCAGAAATTCTTCCCTTCAAAAGGAAAAGTTGTATGGAGAAAAGATGTGCCTGTACTTTATGAAATTAATGAATACATCGCAGAAATGGGTGAAAACTTTGAAAACATCATGGATAATTATTTTGAGTCTTTCAAAGAGAAAATGAATGACAGATTCCGGATTCCACAGAAGTTGGTGGAAGATTACAAAGATGATATCTGTTTTATGGTAGATTGTGATAATGTGTATATTCAAGCAGTTAAACCAAGAACTGTGTATGCAAAACCTCTTCCTTATGAGGTAAATATTGATGAAACCAAGAACATTATTGAAACACTTCTAAATCAGCCTGTCAATCCCAAAGCCCCATATTTTGGAACATATGATGAAGCTAAGATGAGAATTGAACTAAGCATAAAGCTTCCACAGGCGGTAAACAAAGGAAAGAAAAGAATAGCTAAAATGCAAATGATAACCGAAGAAAAAGAAGAAATAGGTGAAAAAGAAGAGGAAAAGGATGAGAAAACAGAGGAACCAGAACCTGCAAAGAAGAAAGGAAAAGTTTTTATCACTAAGGCATCTGTGCCTCCCACTGCTGTGTTCACAAGGAGAAATACAAGAGGAAAGGCAGACAAGGCAGAAAAGGCAGAAAAGGCAGATAAGGACATAGTATTCAAAAGGCCTCCTCTAACCCTTCAAGAAAAGCTCAAACTCTTCAGAGATGGATTAGGATCTGGAGTAAGTAACATAAAATCCTTGAGATATGAAACCAGATCGGAAGCAGAGCAGAAGGAAATAGAAGATGCTGTTGTTGAGAAGATGGGACAGTGGAAATACTCTCCTGAAGAAATTACCCCACAGGTTCCTGCAGTTCTATTGAATCCGATAAGAATGAGATGGAGCAATGCAAGGCAAACTGTAATAGACATATTTGATCAAAACCTAAGACAGTTGATGCCGAGCCTGAACAATGATGAAGTGAAGAAGGCACTAAAAGAGAATGAAAACAAGATGACACTGAAGTTCAATACTTGTTTGATTTTGATCAACAATATTGAATCGGTTGTGAAGGCTGCAAAAGCCACATGGAAGAACATTTACCACCTTCACCAACCGAGCATTGAAACTGTAATTATAAAGGATATTGAAGATGACAGCGATGAGCAAGAAGAAGACACCGAGGTAGATGATACTGTAAGGATAGCAGCAGAAGTCATTGCATCCCTTCCTACCTCTCTAGTGAAAGTCTCTACATCCAGCCCAGAGACACCTTCAAGCATGGTTGTGACAACTTCCACATTTGTCCAATCATCCCTAGCAACATCAGAGGCAGCTACCATTTCTTCTACCGAGCTGCAGTCTCCTGTACCAGTAAGTTTTCCAGCTTTTGAATCATCAAGTGTAAATATTGTAAGTTCTCCAGTAGAAAGTATACCAGTGTCAATAGCCAGCCCTATTTTATCTACTATCACTACTACAAGAGCATTAAGTACAGATAAGCCTAAGGCTCTACCGAGTATAAAATTTTTGGGTAAAAATATAGTTGAGGATATAGACCTAGACGAAGAGATAGAGATTCCTACTCTAGATTTTGCAAATCTCTCAGCAGACCAGATGCAGAATATAGGTGAGATCCTCCAAAGGAAAGCAAAACAAAAGAAGCTTAAGGAGGAGAGAGACAAGGAGTATCAAATCATCAAGGATGCTAAGGACATTTTGTCTGATGCATTAGGCATTAAAGTAGACTCCTCCCAGCATGTTTTGTTACAATTGGCAGAAGCAATTGAGAAATACAATGAGGACTCATCCGGGACAGAAAAGTTAGTTGAAAGAGCCGAGAAGAGATTCAACAATAAAGTGCTTGAGCACATTGCTCAGCACATAGCTATTAACCAAGTGGAATTGTCTTCAGTTTTGTCTAACACAGAGTCCATTTATTCGAATGCTACCTCTCTTTTGGCCAGACTATGCAATTTTGCCGAGTTCACAAAGGATGTCAAAAATAAAATGAATAAAATGGATGAGGATATGAAGATTAGCATACAGAAGCTGCAACTTGAACCAAGTTCAAGCTCTGCTCATCACATGAAAATTTCACATCTATCCAATATGCAGTCTGATCTATTGAAAGAAGACTCAAGGATCCGGTCCACACTCCTAGACATCCAACACATGATCCTTCCCATCATGAATACAATGTACAAGCACATTGAACATTCCAGAACATTGATTCATGACAATCAGTTCTCCATAGCAGATCACATGATTGAACTCTCTGCAGAAATCCAAATTGCCATACAAACATGTAAGATTCTGCAAGAAAGTTGGGACAGAACCCTGGCACTAATAATGAAGGTACATTCTGATTTCTTATCAAATTTTGGATTCTCTCTGTAAATAAATTGTATATGCACCTTTGGCATTATCGTCAAAAAGGGGGAGATATGTATAGAAGGAGAGAGATGTATACTGTATAGATTTGTATAAGAAACAGTTAGCACATTGAAAGGGGGAGACAATGTATATAGCAAGACAAATTTTGAAAAATCAAAATAAAACTCAGCATGATTCGGTGTATATAAATTTTGGCTAATAAGTGTTTTTGTCACTAATGCCAAAGGGGGAGATTGTTGGCATTAAGCAGTATTGCCACTAGTGACAACACTTATTAGCATTCTGGGTGTAAACCGAGAAGACAGTGCAAACCGAGCAGACAGTGCAAACCGAGCAGACAGTGTAAACCGAGCAGACAGTGTAAACCGAGCAGACAGTGCAAACCGAGCAGACAGTGTAAACCGAGCAGACAGTGCAAACCGAGCAGACAGTGCAAACCGAGCAGACAGTGGAAACCGAGCAAGTTAGTACAAACCGATCAGGACAATGAAAACCGAGTAACATCTTGTCTACCGAGTCACCAATGCTTACCGAGTTCAATACCTACCGAGTGATCAGTATGAACCGTGCCTTCACTTCTACCGAGTGCATGACGATGCCGAGTAATGCAGTGGACGCCGAGTATCAGAAAGTCACCGAGTCAGTGTGAAGGAACCGAGTAACCATATTTGGGCCGACTTAGTAGCACTTATGTTTATTTGTCAAGCCGACTGTGCAATTGTAATTGTAATTAATTGTTTGAAACCTGTATATAAACAATGATGTAGAAATAAAAGAAATATGCACAAGTAATGAAATATATGATATAGAATATATAAAAGAATAAGCGAATTGCAGAAGGCTTCAGAAGTATAAGATACAGAAAAGACAAATTCATCACAGAAGGTGATCAGTACATCAGCGAATCTCATTCAGCAATCCAGTTGCAAAGCAGAGATCTACTGTTTCATTCTAACAGGTGAATCAGTACTAAATCCTTTAACCGGGTAGACTTAACAGTCTTTGTATAAATCTCTTTACCGAGTGCATACTTCACTGTATGTTTGTAAATCCTTTAACAGGGTGGATTTAGCAATCCTTATTGCTCCTAACAGGGCAGATCATCGGAAGTGATCAAATTGTAAGCCTTAACCGGCCAACTTTATTCTGCAGTATTAAAGCTTTGTGGGTTTCATCCCCACCCCAGTTTTACTTTCTTTTGGAAGGTTTCTGGGTAACCAAATCCATGTGTCTTTATTGTGAATGCTTTTTAAGTTTCATGCTTTCTGTATGCAAAGGTTAAAAGTAAAATACATGTTAAAATTAGAAGAGAATTTGGAGTTACTGATTCACCCCTCCCCTCTCAGTAACTTGGTTAATTCCTGAATATTTCCAACAGTCTTGAGTTCAAGGCCCACAAACATATAGCCCAGCTTGTCGATCGCAAGTATGAAACACTACTGAACATTGATGCTCATGTCAGTGTGCAGTGACTCCAACGTGGATGATGACTGGGAGCCTTGGCAGGGAGAATGGATGGATTAGCAGGGAGTCATAAGGGGTGTTAGGAGAGAAAAGGGGGCTGACAACTTTGATCGCACCTCGGAGAGATAAGGAGATATGTGGTGTTGACGTGGAAAAAAGAAGGTTGGAGAGATAATGGATCAAGGAGACATAAGGGGACAAAGAGATAAGGAGAATGTCATCTGAAGAGATAAGGGGCTAGGAGATATAAGGAGATTGGAGTGATAAGGGAGAAAAGACAAATACAAAGATACAGAGTTCAGCACAAGACAAAACAAGGAGGTGTTCATACCTCAACATAAAAGATTATTATGGGAATGGGACCCTATTGTGCCCCAACAGTTCAAAGTTCTAGATAAAAGCGATATCACCAATAAAAAAAATCCTTTCCTTAAATTGAGACGCATTGGCCTAATAATTTATATTACAAAATTAATGTAATTATAGTTTTGATATATTATTAATGTTAATTAAAATATTGGCAAAACAACTTAGGTTTCAAATTTAAATGATGCATAACAAAATGAGTCCTACACTTTTAGACTTCACTCTTTTCATTAAGTAGGAATACAATACAATTAAAATTTAACACCCTTCCTTATATTGTCATTTCGTGTGCTTTTCTCAACATTTTTTTGTTAAGATGGTTAATTAAATAAATGAAAATAATTATTAAACGGTCTTAATATAATGAAAACACAGTAACCTTAAATATCGCTTAATCAATTGGAATTAAATTATTTACTAGATTCTAAGAATATTACTAATGTGGGTTAATTATATGATTGATTAATATTATTTAATATAATTATGATCTGATTTTGTTACGAGATAATGATATATTATTATTATTTTAATATTAAGTGTTTTTGATATTAAAGCAACCAATAAGAAGGGGGCTGACCCATTACAATAGCAAGGCCTACCAACAGATTAGCAAGTCATTAACAACACATAGTCAATAGAATAGGTGCTGACAAGAATTAAAGAGTTTAACAATACAAAACAGAGCACATAGGGTTTTGCCCAACTAGGAGGGCCAAACTCAGGCCGAAAGAGACGAAGGGTAAGAGTTCTTTCTATGCCTTCAGACACTTGTCCAGGCAATACTATCTTTAGGCTCCCCAACGAAGGAGACTTTGTTAAGGCAATTGTCAACACCATGACCAGAATGTTGTAGAAGTTGAGCATCGTCAATGGAACCATGGTGCATTGCAACAGAGGTAGGAGCAAAAGTGCCCTCCTGGCCTCAGGGCAATGCACCAATAGAGAAGGAGGCATCAACAAGGGTAGCAATAGGAACAATACTTGGAACAACAATAGAAGCCTGGCCACGATCAATAGTAGAGGCCTTGTCAAGATTTTCCGCAGGGGTTTCTTCCTCATCAGCAGTGTGCGAGTCCTCCGAGGAGGACTCAGAGAGGGAGTAAGGAGCATGGACTGTCAAATGCTAATTACCTTCAACTTTCCACCAAGAAGAAGCACCTTTGCAATGTAGAAGAGCGCAGTCAGAAGCCATGTGACCAATAGAGAAGTAGCACCGACAGCGGAAGGGAGGGCCCTCGTAATCCAGTGCTTGAGTCCATGGTCTATCCCTAACCATGAGCACTACGTCCCCAGGGAGCGGTTGGGACACGTCCAAATCAACCAAGATACGAGCAAAAGTAGTGGCCTAAAGTCGTCATAGCTTCATCTACCTCCAAGAACGAACCAATGGAGTGATAGTCCCAACCGGTGCTGAGAGGGGAGGGGTGAATTAACACCCAATAAAACTGGAAGACACTCTTAGATCTAATAACTATTACTGCATGCAAAACATATCCTATAAAAGAAATAATTAACACAAAATCACAACAGCATAGAACACCAGATATATCACGTGGAAACCCAAAATGGGAGAAAACCACGATGTGAGTAGGAAGTCACAAATTTTGCACTCTTCTGAGGTGCGCCCCGTGAAAAGCTTTCCATGTTAAAGGATTACAAACGCACTGTTAGGTGCGACCCAGTTAAAGGATTTTGAATAAGGCCTGTTAAAACCTGCCTTGTCAGAGGACTTTAAAACATCGACTAGATGTCACCCAGTTAAGAGATTTAATACAAGGGACTTGTTAATGTCCACCCAGATACTAGGATTTGGCTATTGCAATTGTTAGAGAGCAATAGAAGGGTTGATCCTTTGAAATGGCCTTGCGGAGCTTGATAAGATCACTGTTTCATTCACTGAGAGTCATCACCGAGCACCACACTCTCCTCTTTTTCTTCTTCTCTTCTTCTTTTCCCCTTTTTTTTGCAGTAGCTTCGATCAGCATGAAGTTTCACTCTTTCTTCTAGGTAGAATGAAGGCATAAATTATCTTCGCTAACTAAAGAATAAATACATTTCCTATAGAGCGTGGGATAGTTGTACAGTTGTGAGAAAGATGCGGAGATTACTCAAATCAAATTTCAAAAGATCTTCCCGCTCTTTGTCGTTGCGATCTCTGTGAAGATCTCTTTATGATCCACCATCCAATCATGTTTAAGTCATGAAAGGAAACATCAGATGTGTGTCACAAAATTTCCCTTAATAGAAGTTCCGCCATGAATCTGTCATTCAGTCGTGTTTCAATCTTTTAAAGGAAACATTAGATGTGTGTCACATTCTTTCCCTTAAAAGAGGATCCTCTATGATTTGTGCAACAAATCACGGTAAAAGAATCTCCTCAGTATCTGTCAACTGTGCCTTTCACCGGTCTCGACAAATAGTAGACATACATCGGTCTCAATGATATCTTAACGATCACTGTAGACCGGTTTACACCTTTCCTTATGCAGTGTTCTAGTCTTTGTCTTCACAGTCACTTCTCTGTTCTCTGTCTACATCGGTCACTACTTTGGTCATTATCTTCATCGGTTACCAACTCTGATTCTCTGGTCTCTGTCTTCATCGGTCACCAACTCTGAACAATTAATCGGAAGTGCATTTCTAGACTTTTCTAAGCTTATCACTATGCCACCGGTTTCCTAACAGTTGGGCATTGCTAGCATAGACATCAATGACAACACCGTTGATTATTACCGGTGGTCTCTTTATTAGTTGCATCCTTACCGGTAATGCCAACAATCTCCCCCTTTGGCATTGATGGCAATACTATGTTACAGGTCCACTAATGCTTCTCCGATTATCTCGCTCTTTGACAATAATGCCAAAGGTTTGTCAAACAACCTTCCATTCTGATGATTGCTCCCCCTTCGAGAAATGGTCCTTGGTCACCAATCCGGTTTAGATGAGACTGTTTCCTCCGTTTGAGCTTATCGGATTGATGATCTCCTTTGTCATTTTATTGAAGATCATGAAGGGGAATTACCCCTGGTTTACCTCTGAGATATTCAAAGGTACTTTTCGGTAAAGGCTTTGTGAATATGTCAGCTACTTGTTCTTTTGTGGAAACATATTCCAGCTTGACTTCTTTTCTCTACACTTGCTCTCTTAGATAGTGATACTTTATAGCAATGTGCTTCGTCTTTGAGAGCATAACAAGATTTTTGGATATGTTGATTGCACTTGTGCTGTCACAAAATATTGCTATCGGTTCAGGGACCTGTTCTTGCATTCCTTCTAATATCTGTTTTATCCAAATTACTTGTGTAGTTGATTGCTACAAAAACATACTCAGCCTTTGTTGTGGATTGTGATATGAAGTTTTGCTTTGTGCTTGTCCATGACACAATCCTTTCTCCAAGAAAGAATGCACCTTCACTCGTGCTCTTTCTTTCATCAACATTACCGGCCCAGTCTGCATCGGTGAACACTTTTACCTCGAAACCTCCTTTGTGAGGAAACCAGAGACCATATTCTTCAGCCCCTTTTAGACATCTAAAGATTCTCTTTACTGCTATCAAATGTGTCTTTTGGGTTTGCAGAGAATCTTGCCACAATACCTACCACATGTGCAATGTCCGGTCTATTGTGCACAACATACTGAAGCTTACCAATCATTGATTGGTAAAGTGTCTCATTAACCTCTTTGGCATCGTCCTCCTTTGATAACTTGCAGTTAGTTATCATTGGTGTACCAACCGGTTTGGATTCTTCTAGCCCAAATGTTTTAAGAATCTCTTTAATATACTTTGACTGGGATATGAATATACCTTTATTGAGTTGATGGACTTGTAGGCCTATGAAGAATTTCATTGCACCAATCATAGACATTTCAAATTCTTTATGCATCTCTTCAACAAAGTCTTTGCTCATTTTATCATCACGTACAAAGATGATATCATTCACAAATGTTTCAACAGTCAAGTTTCCTTCTTTACCGGTCTTAAGATACAAATTGTTGTTGTCACCTGTTCTTGTGAATCCTATGCTTAGGAGGTATGAGTGTAATCTCTTAGACCAAGCTCTTGGGGATTGCTTCAGTCCATAGAGAGCCTTCTTCAAATTGTAGACCATATCAGTTTTCTCTGAGGATGAGAAGCCCTCTGGCTTCTCTATATATACTTCATCTTTCAGTATACCATTCAAAAATGCAAATTTTACATCCATTTGATATACTTTAAACCTTTTATGGGCAGCGTAGGCAAGCAAAATTCTTTCCCCTTCTAGCCTTGCTATCGGTGCAAAGGTTTCCCCATAGCCTAGTCCTGATTCTTGTGCATATCCTTTGTAGACTAGCCTTTCTTTGTGTCTTACCACCTTTCCTTCTTCATTCAGCTTGTTTCTAAACACCCACTTGGTGCCTAAAACATTCTTGTCCTCAGGTCTGGTACAAGAGTCCATGTTTCATTCTTTACGATTTTCTCTAGCTCCTCTTCCATTGCTTTGACCCAGTTGTCATCCTCCAGAGCTTCTCTTGTAGTTTTAGGCTCTATGCTGGAAAGTAGACAGGTACTTTCTCTAGCCCTTCTTTTGCTTAGAATGTTGTCATGTTTGTTACCAATAATGTAATCAGTGGAGTGATAGGTGACATACCTTGGTAGAACTGGTCGGTGATCCCGGTCTTCTCTTTTCGGTTGAGCCATATTTCCAGCAAGACCATGAACATCTTCTTGTTCATCTTCTTTAGTTGGTCTAACATTTTGATCTCTTCCTTGCTCAGGCACATTACCCTGTTCCACATGTCTGTTTACATGTTCTCCTTCATCGGTGATTATCATTTCATTGAATTCTACTTGGTCATTGACGGCATGGCCTTGGTGATTGTCAGATTCATCTTGACTGATCTTATCACTCTGTTCTGAATGTTCATCTATCTTTACATTTGCATACTCCACTATTTTTCTTGTCCTTTTGTTCAGGCACCGATAGGCTTTACTTTTGGTGGAGTAACCCAAAAATACACCTTCATCACTCTTTGGCTCAAACTTGCTAGAGTATTCATCTCTCTTGATGTAACAGTTGCTCCCAAATACTTTTAAATAACTTACACTGGGTGTATGACCAAACCATAACTGATATGCAGTTT
Organism: Chamaecyparis obtusa; assembly: GCA_027943335.1. Lineage (NCBI taxonomy): Eukaryota > Viridiplantae > Streptophyta > Pinopsida > Cupressales > Cupressaceae > Chamaecyparis > Chamaecyparis obtusa. The sequence goes on along the minus strand of BSBK01005139.1, from coordinate 315,486 downwards.
TACCGATCCCTTTCTTAACTTAAACCTGGTTCAATGTATATACAACGGTGTTGATTGCTTCTCTCCAGAAGTGATGAGGTATACCCTTTTGAATCATCAGAGTCCTTGCACAAATTACCAGAGTCTTCTTTCTTCTTTCAACGACTCCATATTGTTGAGGGGTTCTTGGTGCAGACATCTGTCTTCTTATCCCCTGTTCTTCACAATAGTTAATAAACTCTTGAGAGGTGTATTCACCTCCTTTGTCCGACCTTAGACACTTTAAGTTCTTACCAGTCTCCTTCACCACTCAGGCCTAATAAATTTTAAACATATGAAAGGCCTCTAATTTTTCTTTCAAGAACAACGTTCACATCATCCTTGAAAAGTCATCTACAAAGAGCATAAAATACATGTCTCCATAGTAGCTCTCTGTCCTCATTGGTCCACACATATATGTGTGAACAAGATCCAACACATTCTCGGTTGAATAAGACTTGTTGTTGAATCTTGTACCGGTCAGTTTTCCCAACTGACATTCTTTGCACATTGCCCTGTCTGGCTTTATGATGTCATAAAGCCCTCTGACTGACTTCTTCCTACTTACTTTGACTATGTTGTCAAGTTTATGTGGCAAAGTCTTTTGTGTCACAACCAACTATTGTCATCTTTTGCCACAAGGCAAGTTTTCTCTATTTTACCTTTTGTTGTTGCCATAAGGCAAGCCCCCTCGGTTGAGTTTAGGTAGAACAGGTTCCCTTTGCTCTGTCTACCGATGGCAACTTGTGCTCATGATTGATTCTTGACAATACACGATCCATGTCCAAACTCTAATCGGTATCCTTTGTTGTTCTGTTGAGCCACACTCATCAGATTGTACATAAGTCCATCTACCCAATACACATCATCACAAACAACTTCATCACTAAGTGTTATTGTACCTCTAATAGTACATGGAGCATTGTTTCCAAATGTCACTAATCCACCATTGCTAGGCTTCAAGCTGATGAACTTGTTTTTGTCACCGGTCATGTGGTGAGTGTATCCACTATCAATGATCCAGTCCTCACATTGGTAGGAGCTGGAGATAAGTGTCATTTCACTTGTCACTATGCTTTCTTCCTTTATTGCCACAAAGACAATTTCATCGTCTCCCGATTCCTCAGATTCGTTGTCAGTGACACCTTCCTCAGCAAGGTAGCACTCCTTTTCTTTATTCTTGAATCGGTTGTACTTTTCTTTATTTTCAGGAAACTTGGCCGCAATGTGTCCTATCTTATTATATGAAAAGAATTTTAGTGGAAGTTTCCCTTTGTACTTCTATTTTCCTCTAGGAAATCTCCTTGCGATGAGTGCTTCAAGCTCATCATGTTCTTGTTCTTCTGAGAGTAGATTGTCAAGGAAATGACTAGACCTCTCGGTAGAACTATTACCAGTCTCTCTTGCTTTCTTAGTGGAAGCAACATTCACAGAAGATTTAAAAGCAGCATATATCATAGGTAAGCTGTTATAACAATTGCTTAATTCAAAAGCAGTTAACTTACAAATTAGAGAGTTGAGGGTGACTTGTGATGTGCTTACTGATCTGAGCTCTTGTATAGCTGAGATCTTGATTGTATATTGTGCTCTCAACGTCCTCAGTATCTTGCTTATCACATCCTCCTCATTCACTGTTCCTCTAGCCCTTTTGATGGAGTTCATCACTTCTTTTATTTTGTTGTTGTAGTGCACAATGTCTTCACCTCCATTCATTTTCATGTCATCATATTTTCCTTTGAGACTTTCTAATTTTGTTCTTTGAACATGTAGGTCACCTCCATACATAGTTTGTAGTTTTGCCCACATTTTAAAGGCTGTAGTTAGGTTTTCAATCTCTGCATACACATTATCAGGCAACGTACTGGCTATCATGTCCATAGCAGCGGTGTGTTCACTTCTAACCTTCAGTTGATCAGCCATCAAGGTACTAATAGGTTCATTGTACTTTGTGATCACATGGTTCCAAAATTGATCTCCGGTGGTCCTCATGTACAACTTCATTCTGCTGCACCACAAACTGAAGTTTTCCTTAGAGAACTTGGGTCCTTCCTTCCTCATCATTATGATCTTTCCCTTATTGTAGTTAAGCAACTCAAATATAGGACGTGACTTTAATACCAATTGATAGTCCCAATCGGTGTTGAGAGGGGAGGGGTGAATCAACACCCAATAAATCTTGAAGACACTCTTAGATCTACTAACTATTACTGCATGCAAAACCTATCCTATAAAAGAAATAATTAACACAAAACCACAATTGCATAGAACACCAGATATATCGTGTGGAAACCCAAAATAGGAGAAAACCATGGTCTAAGTAGGAAGTCACAAATTTTGCACTCTTCTGAAGTGTGCCCTGTGAAAAGCCTTCCATGTTAAGATTACAAACACATTGTTAGGTGCGACCCGATTAAAAGATTTTGAATAAGGCTTGTTAAAGCATGCCTTGTCAGAGGACTTTAAAACATCAACTAGATGTCACCCGGTTAAGAGATTTAATACAAGGTACTTGTTAATGTCCACCCAGATACTGGGATTTGTCTATTGCAATTGTTAGGGAGCAATAGAAGGGCTAATCCTTTGAAATGGCTTTGCAGAGACTGATAAAATCACTATTTCATTCATTGAGAGTCATCATCGAGCACCATTGGTATGCTCTCCTCAGGTTATTGTGTTTCCTTGCACACTCTCCTCTTTTTCTTCTTCTCTTCTTCTTTTTCCCTTTTTGTTTGTAGTAGCTTTGATCAGCGTGCAGTTTCACTCTTTCTTCTTGGCAGAATGAAGGCAAAAATTATCTTCCCTAACTGAAGAATAACTATATTTCCTGCAAAGCATGGGACAATTGTACAGTTGCGAGAAAGATGAGCAGATTACTCAAATCAAATTTTGAAAGATCTTCCCGCTCTTTGTCATTGCGATCTCTGTGAAGATCTCTTTATGATCCACTATCTAGTCGTGTTTTAGTCATGAAAGGAAACATCGGATATGTGTCAAAAAATTTCTCTTAATATAAGATCCACCATGAATTTGTCATTTAGTCGTGTTTCAGTCTTTTAAAGGAAACATTAGATGCGTGTCACATACTTTCCCTTAATAGAGGATCCTCCATGATTTGTGCAACAAATCACGGTAAAAGAGTCTCCTCAGTAACCGTCAACTGTGCCTTTCACCGGTCTCGACAAATAGTAGACATACATTAGTCTCAATGATATCTTAATGATCACTGTAGATCAGTTTACACCTTTCCTTACGTAGTGTTCTAGTCTCTGTCTTCACCAGTCACTTCTATGTTCTCTATCTACATCAATCACTGCTCCGGTCATTGTCTTCACCGATCACCAATTTTGATTCTCTGGTCTCTATCTTCGCCGATCACCAACTCTGGACAATTAATCGAAACTGCATTTATGGGCTTTACTGAGCTTATTACTATGTCACCGATTTCCTAGCATTTGGACATTGTTAGCATAGACATCAATGACAACACCACTGATTATTACCGTTGGTCTCTTTACCAATTGCATCCTTACCTGTAATGCCAACATGGAGTTCCCAACAGCCTCAAAGCAAGACATCTCCTAGAAATGAAGTGGGAGATTAGGAACGCGAACCCACACTGAATGGACATTAAGTGGTTCAGTGAGAGGGCTGAATGAGAGTGTCCAAGGTTAGACAAAGGGGAATAATTCCCCCGAACCCACAACTTGTACAACATCAAATCTCGATCTTCAAAAAAAGAGAAAGAAGCAATAAAACCCCCTTAGCACAGGTGTAGAGCTCAATATCACCAGAGGCTAAGGGTTTCCAAAAATTGGTAACCCAGCAATGTAGATCCGAGAGAGAGACAAAGGCCTCCAAATCTACCAACCAGGCCACGTTGTTGGTAGAACTCAACATTCTCCACCACTTCAAAGCCACAAACAACCAAAGGTGAAGCTTTGGCACAAGAAATGGGATGAAATTTCTCTTTTGAAGGGGCAGTAGAAATTTGTTTTTTAGCATGATCGTAGCTCCTACCACCAGCGACAAAAGATTTTGGGAGGAGGACCCCACCCCGGTCAGCCTTAGGCCCATGGCCACCAGCACCAACCTTATAGATACCAGCCACAAAGTGGGGGGCCGAATGCCCAGCAGGGAGACCAAAAGGAACTATAGCTCCCAAGGAAGCCGGAAGAGCACCTGCCTTCTGGCCTGCAGCAGAAGACACCCCAGCAAAAAGTGTTGAAGCTTCCCCAGGCAGCTGGCAAGCATCCTTCCCAAGCCCAGACATGGACCCTACACCGTAAGGCAGAGGCAAGGCACCAAGCCCAGCCACAGACCCAGGAGTCAACGGCAAAGGAAGCTCCATCCCAAGGCCTGCAGAAATGCCAGCAGACCCTGCAACCAATGAGCCCACTGATGTCTTGGTGTGCAATGAAGAGGAAGCCGCCCCAACAAAAACACTCCCAACACTCACGGGCGCCAACAAGGAAGAACCAGCAGGGACGCTCGACAAAGGAAGGAGGCTGCTAGCAGTGGAAGCCGTGACAACCGCCGACAGTGCCAAGCTGACTGAAGATGGTACCCCAGCAGCCACGAGACCCCCAGGCGAAGGGGGGGCTCCAGAACCAGGGACAATTTTGGGAGAATTTGAAACAGCAGAGCAGGAAGCTGCTAGCCATCGAATCGGTTTCTTAGATCATCTATTAATATTAAATGTTGTATGAGTATGAGATAATATTTGTTATCATTAATCTATTATTAATGCTTTTCTGAAATTAATATCTCTTCTATCTAATAATTAATGAACATAATAGTTTTAGTGTTGGCATGCGGCTTTTTGTGTGGTTTTTTTCCTATTTGATAGGATACACGTATTCCAATTACAAAATGAAAAGATATTTGTAATTGGAATTTTAAAAGCCTTAAAACATTAATAAAACAATTAACTTCTTTGGAGTTTTCCATACATGGTTTTTGGTGGTTTCCCTGGTATTGAAGAGGTTTTTGTGCATTGAAGATTTTTTTTTAATAAAAAAAATTGAACGGTTTCTTGTGACCTTTCATTAGTTTTTGTTCAGAAATGAATGGTTCTTTCCTGCATTATTTGTATGGTTTTGAGTTATGTTTTTAGGGATGATTATGAATTATGGGAGTCTCTTGTCTGTATATTGATGGAGTTTTGATTTTCATTGTTTGGGGGGATGGTTATGGATGATCGGATGAAAATAAATTTGGGATTTCATTGGATTGCATGACCTCGTGTTCACTGTGGTGTGAGTTTCTTGTTTGGTTATCCCCTCACAGCTGGAGGTATGAATTTGAATTTATGGTTGCCAGCAAAGATACTTGATAACAGGTAATGTTGTACATTTTCCTTATACAATATTAACGTTTCTAAATCTGCATTTCTTTGGGGGCATTAAAAACCTTCCTTCTTTTGATAATTGTTACCATCTATTCATCTACAACTTTCCCTTCTCTGTTTCATCTCTCCTTTGGTGGACGTGGTTTCAAAACTATAGGGAATATTTTCCTATCTCCTTGAGCGTTAATTATGCTGAGTCCTTGTTGTGGTATGACTTTATCTGTGGTTTCAATTGTGTAGTTAATCAAGGACAAACCTTTTTCATGTTGCTATTCATAAGCAACGTCATGCATTATTTGTTATCTGTTAACCCTCTCCTGTTGCGTGTAATAATTTGGGACTGCCTTAATACGTTTGAGTTTGTGTCTGCTGAAATTCTCTAGTCTGTGAGGCATTACCCTACTTTTGGTTGCCACGTTTTCTTTTATGGCTTGTTGAGTTATTATTGCAGCTTGTGCCATGCGTATGTGTATTTCTTTCTTGGGCATTTCATTTTATGTTTTTGGCTGCCTACACACTCTCTTTTCCATGCAATAGGTTTGATTTTGTTGACAAACTTTCCACAAATCTGGACACACCATTATTGGCTGGAAATGAAGGTCGATGATTTCTTTTTAACCATTCCTTTATTTTTGTTTGGGAAAGATTTAGGAGGGGGCTGCTTATGAGCGTTTGAATTGAGATTTACCCAAGATTCTCTCTTCTTTTTGTTTTTTTTAAATCTTTTAGTATATATTTTGGCATGAATCAGCTTGGCCTGGATTGTAGATTAAATAATATTTAAAAGTTTTCCCATAGGTGCTGAATTTATTTTATTAGATAAAATTAAACTATGGAAAATTTATATTTTGTATATTGATCTTATTAGTTAGAAAGTGTGTATATATATATAAATTATAAGAAGGTTTTGATTGTCATTGTAATTAGTTAAATAAAATAATTTAGAAGTTGATATGAAACATTTTCATGTAGTTATTTAGGTAGGATTATTTCTAATTAACTTTTTTAGTAATTTATAATTATTATAGTTATTTCTAATATATTTAAAATTTGTTAAAATTTGGCTATAGTTTAATTTATGAGACAATGTTTGGGAATTACCATTAAATAAACTATTACATGTCAATTGAAATTAGAATATTTTTAATAGATATTGGGGACATAGTTTTATTTTTTTTAATATAAGATTGTTTGGATTAATTAATGTTTACATTTTATTAAAGTTGTTAACTTGAAGGAGATTATCCTAACTAGAATGTGTTATTGAGTTTTGTACTTAATACTATAGGAACTAAATCTTAGTGGCTAGTATCCTAATTATTTGACAAGAAATAAGTGTTGTTTATTATTTAGAGATTATACTTTATTTGTGGATAAGTAATGTGATATATCTAGATAGGAAATCATATATTCATGTATTGGTGTTGCTAATTTGGAGAGTAATAATACCTACATAAAAGAATATCAAAATGTGTGTTTGGTTACTCAAAGGTATAAGTGTAATCAAAATAGAGTTATGAATTAAAAAGTGTCTATAGTGTTATTGTGTTTATGTCATTCTTAGCAAATTTATTAATGTATTTGGGGGTAATATTGGTACATAGAGATGTAATTCTTGTTTGTTAAGAGGATCTAGTATATGTTTGTGGTCATTGGACCCTTCTTGGTTAAGTGGATTTGGCATTATGAACTCAAGAGAGTTCCTGTGAGACTTCTATCATGATGTGATTATTGATGTCTCTTTTGTTATGTTATGACCATTGTGTAAGGGCTTGGTGATTGGGTTTTTCCTTGTGTATACTAGAGGCTCAAGGTGTTGTGATATTTCAGCTTTGTATATTGTTATCTGATGCTTCGATGTAATTCTCTCATGGTCATTGATTTCTAATGCCAGTTTGATATTTTCATGTGAAGTTCTATTGCTATATGTTTGTTTTGGACCTAATTGCATAATTGAGGTCGCATGAGGGTCCTAGTTATGTTTCTTGGCATCATATTCTTGGAAATAATTTAATGTGGACTTGTTGATGAGTGTGGTTCTCTTCATCTAATATGTTATTCGGTGACCATGTTTTATTGTATTATGGTTTATTGGTGCTCTTGGAGCCTAAATATGCATGGCATTTGATGGATCAAGGAGGTTTATGTATCCATTTTGTTGAAATGGATCCAAAAGAGGACTTATACACGAGCTATGTTGTATCTAGTTTATGGTTATGTTTTGGAGCCTGAAGAGTTCCTATGAGATTCTCATTATGATGTGTACATTATATTGGTTTTGAAGTCCTCTTGTTATGATGGCATTTGTGGATTCCATTGATGATCTTGAGTTTATACGCTCCAAACTCTGCTTTATGGTTCTTTGGATTTGATTAACCTTGAGGATTTTCTTTATTTTTATTTCAATTGTTATGCTCTTTTGGTTTTCAAGTTGGAGCATAAAGGAGGGTTTTCTAGGAGTATTGTTGGGAGAGTGGCTCGCAATGGAGGTCGGGGCCCAAAGTGGTCAATCTAGGCTAACCCATTATGGAGTTTTAATGAAGTGAAAACATAATTAAAATGAATTGGGTTGTGTTACACATTAATCAAGATAATTAAGTTTCCTCACCCATTGCCATGTGTGATCCTGTGTGGATCGTGGATAGGTTGGAGAAGGCCCAATGGCCTTTGTGGCACTGATTGGCAAATCGACAATCCTTGTCCTCACGAACGGTTGTCGGTTCCACATGAGTTTGACCTAGGGATCGGGGTCAAGAGGGACAGGTTGTCAAGACAACCCAGGAGTGGGAGCTATGTGATCACATTCTCTGACATGTGTCTTAGGATTCCCTCAATCTGCCTTGTGGTTCGACTTTGGTATAGTGTGGTGTTTGGTGGTATCCCATTTGTATCTTTGTGATAAGTTGCTTGTATTCCTTGGGCTTATGTCATGTCATGTCATGTTTGGAATTCTTGTGCTTTTCCTATTATGTTTTTTGTTGTGCTTACTTGCATGGTGTGGGGTCTTGTGTTATCTCCTAGCTTGGGGGAGTGGGCCTTAGTGTTCCATGTGACAGGGTGGAAAATATTTTTTTATCAAGGCCCATTATTTCATGATTTTGGGATTCGTGGCTCTAGGATGGTTTCTGCAACATTGTGGCATCATCATTGTACCTTTATACCAGCTTCTTAATAGATGATCATTATTGTAATTTGTATCATATGATGTAAAGAATTATTGCATTGTAGACATATGCTCTTGTAAATGATTATAGCCATGTGATGGATATGTACTAATGATCATCGAGATGAATATTGGATGGATTGATTGTGTACTTGATTGTTATCATTATGTAATTAATAGGTCTCTTATAGATTTATGGTTGATTAACGAATGTTGCTTTATTAATCTAATGTTCTTGTTTGATGTTATTTGTTTGTGCGTTGTTTAGTAGCGACGTCGGGGAACCTAAGAGGACATGGGATGTAATTACAATGTTTTAACATGATGTATTGTTTAGTGATTGTAAATGTTAGATATAAAGTTTTAAAAAAATTGAAAAAAAATGTGTCATGTTTTTAGTAAAATGCATGTTGTTCTCTCGGGTTCCTTGGCGGGGTGTTCCATTAAATGTTAATGATTGGAGGGTATCAAATTACACCTAAAGAATGACCATGCTTATGACTTATTATGATCAAGAAGGGGTTTTCCATTTGGAATTAACATAAAATAAATTATGCTTGTACACAAAAGCATGAGAAGTATTCTTTGGGTGTATAACTAGTAAAGTAGCCCTAGGGTACAACATACAAATGAGAACATAGGATAAGCTAATGTGGTTAGAGCATGTTACCTTGTTTATGATGCAAAATACTATTTTATGTTGAACGGGTTGAATAACTAAGAGGGGGGGGGGCGGGGGTGAATCAGTTATTCCCACACAACTTATAAAACATTTCCTATGTCGATCAACTCATAAACAACAATAATAACTTCAGATTTGTTGGTTAGGCACATAAAATGTATACATGAAGAACACACAAACATCAATAGAGAACACTAGGATTTATGTGGAAACCCAATCTGGGAAAAACCACGAAGAAGCTAATTCTCGTGAAATGTAAAACACCTATTAAGGTGACATCGGTAAGGTGATTGTTACAAAGGCTCACTGTCAGTTATGCTCATTGTCGATACAAGGCTCACAACCAATACAATAAGGCTTACCGCCAATACAATAAAGATCATTGTCAATCAAGCTAATTGCCCTAAGATATCAAAATAGGATTATGAATTGATTAGATTGCATCTAAACATGCATGAATAGTTCCACAATTAAGCTTTGTCACAACAGCCACCAGTAGATCACCAAAGGATTGATTCACTACTCTCGATATGCAAGCTCTGATAGGATCTTCAATCTATTACCACAGATACCATTGCTCACATACATTGTTCTCACAAGATTGCTTAGTCACAATCACCACATAAATTTCATACACATTCCACACACGGATACAAAGAGGGTCTTCTTTATTTATATCGATACCTAATCTTACATATGTTGACTTCACACCAAATGTGTGACCACACCAATGCTACAAATAGTACAATTATATTTACTGCAAAGCTTCAATCCTAAATCTAGGACATACATAAGAACACGCTACAATACAAGCCATAGATAGGGCGGGCTTAAGGTATAACAATTCATTTCATCGAAGCCATCTGAATACCACAACCAAGTCCAAAAGACGAAGGGATAAAATAACCATTACCGTCAACTAAATGATGTCCATAGTACGTTGTAGCCAATGCACCAAGACTATCTGATGAACTGCACATTAGAAGGGATAGAAATCACCAAGAACCGATAGACATAGTTGAACATCGAAAACATACAAGAGTATCAATGTATGTGAAGCATGGATAGAATACAGTACGCTTATCCCTGAAGCACTACTAGACATAAGGAATGCTCAACCAAAATTCCTATTCAATTACCGATAACCAATAGGATATACCCAACACCGTCAACAACTAACCGATACTGCCTGAGTATCAGTATGGAGGTTTTGACATCAATGAGAATTAATGCCAACAACAATACTAACAATCTCCCCCTTTGGCATTGATGGCAAAACATCAAATATATCTCCAAAATGCCAACACTTCTAATACTTCAAAATACTCCCCCTCAGTAGATGCAACCTACTTTCTCTCCCCCTTTTTGCTAGAATGGAAAAAGGCCAAAACAAAAACATACAAAAGATATTTAAAGTAACGCAACAGATTTTATTGAAAATACCTTCGAGTACCTTTCCTTCAAAAATGGAAATTCATTCTTCCTCTCAAAAACTGTCGCCTCCATGTGAGCACACAAACTATCACATTCGACCAATTTGTCAAATGATTTTGCCCAATCCAAAAACTGAAACCTTTGTTCAAACTCCTCTACATTGGTTATGATGCCAACAAGATGCTCCATCTTAACTTCAATCATATCCTTCACAAGCCAAAATGTCTTGATTAGATCCTCTCTCTGTCTTTGTTGCAACAACAATTCTGCCCAAAGTTCTCCTACTCTGATTCTATGCTTTCCATCTCTGTCCTTGAACATGTCATGTGTTTTCCCCAACTCGTTGAGCTTTGTCTCAATCTTTTCACATTGACCTCTTAAGTTGTCAACCGCAAAAGACCACCAAAGATAGTACCGAAAGACACTATTGATATGTTCCATGCAATCTTTTTCTTTACCGATAAGCAGAGATAGTCTCTTCTTTGCACGGTCACACTTCTTCTCAATTGTTTTTGCTACAGTCCAGTAATCAGCACTAAACTTCAACAAGTTATTCTCTAACTATACTACCATCTCTCCAGGAAGCATATTGGATACACTAGATACCATAACCTTTCTATTGATTAGATGATCAATAAACAACTTCAACACCAAGGTCATGTCAACTAAAGAGCATTCAGTCCACAGACCACCAATGCTGGCAAATTCTCCTTTAACCAACACAAGTTTAACAATATCAAAATCAACATCTAATTCCTTTAGAAAAACCACAGTTTTCTCCACTTCCTCGGATTCTATCTCTTCCTTTGAATCTTCTTCTTTTTCTTCTTCACCAGCTTCTTCCTCTTCACTTTCACAAACAACAACAATTTCCTTTCCTTTCTCATTTGTCCTTATCCTCTTTAGTTCAGAAAGTGAACCGTCAATACCTACTTCCAATTCCTTTTGTCCCAAAGAGGGACCTCCTACAATCTCCTTTTTTGGTATAGCACCAGCAACCACCAAACTAGAGCCAAGATTCTCCTAAAGAGTCATGGAATATGTCTTGTAGGCATCTACCTTATCTTCCAACCCTTCCAAGTATTTGTAAAACTACTTATCGACAGGAATGTCGATCCTCCATACAACATTCTCTTTGTCAGGCTAAAATCTCATGAAATAGAATACCAAGCACATGACCAACGAACCAAAACAGAAATTGTAATTGTCTTCCACTGGTATCATCACATTTGACTTTAATTTGTCTTTGTAATATCCCTAGTTGAGTTTGATTGTAAATTTTTCTCAAGAAATTGGAGCAATACTGCCAAAAAAATTATCCTGTGAGTTTAATTCTAAGATAATTTAAATGTCTAGAATTCATGCTACTAGTGGACTCATTTAGTTCAAGGTTTTAACCTACAACTCCTTGATATGTGGTAATAGACAATGATTCACATGTTTCACATTGCACACCTAACATGTCAAGAACGAACACTAATAAAGTCCAACAATATGATGACAAGTTTTGCAAGCCAATGTTATCTTATCCGAATAGTAACCTAGAAAATACGCATGCCCCAATATAATCATGCTAAGAAGATGACACCATCCATTATATCATAGTAAAATCTCAGACAATATGAATTCATTTAAGTTGCTATTTACCAAAGCTGATAATAACAATTAGAAAGTTGGAAATAAGAGAACTTGTATATTGACTCCTCATAATAGAGATCACACACTTGAATCAGCTAGTAACAATGTATAAATTTGAATTGTTGCAGTCATAAGCCCTTGTTGTGTACACTCCACAACATGCACAAGCGCTTTCAAGTCAGGATTAAAGCTCGAGCTTTTGCACAAATATTGGCGTTGCCACCTGAAGATTCAAGCATGACACCTATCACTTGAGCACCCGACTTCAGCTCTCTTTGGTGGTGATTGTGTCAAAGTTAATATGTAGCTCGGGGTAGTCACAGGCCTTCCCACACATTCAACACATCTACATGTCAATGAGCATCCTGCCACGATAAGACTCTCAACCCGTCAACTACACAGAAGCTCACGACACTCATACAACCGCAGGCCTGTACCTTGGTGATTAATTCCTTGCTCTTGATGCTAAAATACTTGGAACCAATCATTCTTCTTCATCACAACTTCTCAAACAAGCATTTGAATCCCACAGTGAACCCAAAAGTAGATTCACTCGCTAAGATTGGGACTACGCCCTTAATCCTAAAGGTTTACACCTTTAAAAAAATCACAGTCACAGGGATTGCAAGGTAACAAGTTTTCTTAGGAAATTTTCTTCTATCCTCTCTCGATACCCAAACATGCCCATAAGAATCCCAGCACAATCCTTCCCTGAGCATTAGAAAATTGGAGCGTTACCTTATGTAGCGCTCAACAGAAAAGAATAACAAGAGGCGGGTGAAGACATTTAAAAATTATAACCACATCCCAATTTAAAAAGGGAACTTTCAACATTAAGATAATAAATAATTAAATTTTCATAAAGGTACCTGAAAGCCAAACTTAACATTATGGGTGATGACAACATTGAAGTATTAAATAATTAATTATGCACCAATACACCAATTGCCACCATGACTGCAAGGCATCCCTTATGTCGAAATTCGCCTACTGAGATGGTGAGTAGACTAATTGTGCTCCCACAAGAACTATGTACGAGAAGGGGACATGACAGTCTAACATCATTTTGCATAAATCCATGTGTACATTTTCATTCACCATTTTACACAACATATACACAGCCACATCAGAAGTCAGACCGTCATGATTAAGAAATTGAATTTTGTAAGACATGCCATGAGCAATATACCTTATGATAGGATCATCGATGGTAAAGATTTGAAATGCACATTGATCCCTACCAATCACTGTCAAGGCTTCTACCTCTTCATAGTTGATGGATTTCTTTGCAGGTACCTCACCAACGCTGCACAGACTAGTAATTTCTTCAATTACATCCTTTGTCACATAATAGGGTCTATCCTATACCAAAGTTTTGCCATGAAATTGACTCAACACAAACTGAATAAATCCTTTGTCATCACACCACAAAAACTCTCCCCAAATGTCAAGCCCTATATTTTTGTCTCTCTGCATTCCATCCATGGGTAAACCAAATTCTAATTGCTATTAAATGACTATGATCAAATTCTTTCAACTCAAACCCTTTCTCCATTCTTATTTTCGCACAAACACAAATTGCGGATTTGGGTGCCATGAACTCCTTATAGATTCTCAGCTTTTGTCACTTTGCAAATTCACAATTTTTCTTCTCGAGCTACAATGTCAAATGGTTTTAAAATTTCACCTTTTAAAAACCATGAACTATAATGATCAAAACTTCTGCCTTAATTAGTTATCACTGACGCAATGATTGTACATCGCACATCAATCACTCAAAACCATCTTGTCAACATTAATGCCACTTCACATAAGCCAACAACCCAGTTGCAACTGGTATCTCATTGGAACAGGGGAGGTGTAAAATTTGAATTGTTCAGTATTTCCCCTAAGCCAAAGCTCTCGACTCAGTTGTCGGTAGGACTAGTATCAATATCTGGTACCACATAACCATTTGCACCATTAGATTTCTTTCTCCACTCCACATTTTGCTTTTGAGATCCACTAGATTCTGCAATATGATTATCACACCCGGTATTTACTGACACACTACCAAATTTGCATGATTTAGTATAGTGACTAGTCTATCCACATCTTAAACAATTCACATTCCTTTTTTCCAAACTTCACCAATAGATGATTGGATCTACATTGACTAGCTTTATGACCAAAGTTATGACATACATAGAACTTTCCATGAAATATATTGATCTTTGCATTCTCCTAATCTGAGACTTGACTCTTACACTGACTTGCTTTATGACCAACCTTATGACAAATAAAACATTGAATTCTTTGTTCCTTTATGATCCTACAATCAACTATCTTATGACTAAATTTTTCGCAAATATAATAGCAACCATTAAAAAGAGTATTCGGTTGTCTTACCAAAGACCTTTTTGTGGATGGACTCTGACTTTTGTCCTCGCGTGTTATTTCAACCTTTGCATCATCCTCAATTATCTTTCCTTTACCTTTTTATTCTGATTTGAGCATTCTCCTTCTTTATCTTTATGACCTTTCTGCATGTCCAGTAAATGATCCAGAATAGTACTACTTTCACATGCCTTCTACCCTTAGCTTTTCCAATTCTAGCTTTAACTTTTCATTTTGTTTTGAGCTTTTTCTAATCACCTCCTTGAAGTTTTCTTCAGTCTCTTTCCAATCTTTCAATGCCCTTTCTAGTTCAAATCTTGTTATCCAGGTATTGTTTGACTTGTAATTTGATCCAACTCTGATGAGATCTTCCTTTCGAGCTTTTTTTATCTAACTCCATCTATGATTCCTGATCTAGATCTACACTAACATCTTCTAATTTTCTTAGCTCAGTCAGTTCCTGTTCCATCTCTACAATTCTATGCTTTGATTTCTTCAATTCTTGACTGACCTCCTTGTGCCTAGCTTTGAATTTCTTGATCTGATCCCTTAACTTTGCAATCCAAGTATTTGCTTCTTTTAGGTCTTCCTTTAGCTCCTCATTTTCTGATTCAATACTTTTAATGCCGCTCAAGATGATCTGCCAATCCTCCTCAGTGTGGAAACCTCCTTCCATCTATTCAAGAAACCAAGATCTCCCTTAAGCAGCTAAGCTTTATCTACAAGGGACCAAGCTTTGATACCATAGAGAAGCTAATTCTCATGAAATGTAAAGCACCTGTTAAGGTGACACCAATTAGGTGATTTTTACAAAGGCTCGATGTCAGTAAGGTGACTTTTACAAAGGCTCATTGTTGGTTATGCTTACTACAAGTAGGCTCACTATCAGTACAACAAGGCTCAATGTCGATACAATAAGGCTCACTTCCAATACAATAAGGTTGACTACCAATCGAGCTAATTGCCCTAAGATAGATATCAAAATAGGATTACGAATTGATTAGATTGCATATGAACATGCATGAGTAGTTCCACAGTTAGGCTATGTCACCATAGCCACCAGTAGATCACCAAAGGACTGATCCACTACTCTCGGTATGCAAGCTCCGATAGGATCTTCAATTTGTCTACAGATACCACTGCTCACATACACTATTGGCATGAGATTGGTCTGCCACAATCACCACATAAACTCCACACATTCCACACATGGATACAAAGAGGTTCTTCTTTATTTATATCAGTATCTAATCTTTACATATGTCGGTTTCACACCAAACATGTGACCACACCGATGCTACAAATATTAAAATTATATTTAATGCAAATCATCAATCCTAAATCTAAGACATACATAAGAACATGCTACAATACAACCCGTAGATAGGTCGGGCTTAAGGTATTACAATTCATTTTACAAAAGCCATATGAATACCACAACCAAGTCCAAAAGATGAAGAGATAAACTAACCATTACCATCAACCAAATGATGTCCATAGTACGTTGTAGCCAATGCACCAAGACTATTTGATGAACTGTACATCACAAGGGATAGTAATCACTAGGAACCGATAGAAATAGTTGAACATTGAAGCCATACAAGAGTATTGATGTATGTGAAGTATGGATAGAATACAGTCCGCTTGTCCCTGAAGCACTACTGGACATAAGGAATGATCAACCAAAATTCATGTTCAATTATTGATAACCAACAAGATATACCCAACACCATCAACAAGCAACCAATACCGCCACCGTGTCGATATCGAGGTTTTGACATCAATGACAATCAATGCCAACAAAAATACTAACATTTTAGGGGTATCCAAACCCTACACCTAAAAGTGGTGCATTACTTGTGTAACCCAAGGCACTATGGGTGAATCTTGTAATCTAGGGCAACAAATTATTCTTTCTTGCAAATAAAGGGAGGAAACCTAATGATGTTGCTCAAAGCATTTGGGTTGTATCGCTACATAATTACAATATTACATGTATAAGATTACAAGCAATTTTGGATTAGAACGCATACAATCACATTTGTAAGTTGTGTGAGTTCTCGTCATAGAGTTAACCTAGCACCATGGGTTTCTTCTTAGCATCAGATTAATAGAAACGAGGTGAAACACTAGAAGATTCAAGTAATGACTAAATTCTCTAAGAAGTTGACTCTTAAGAAATACCTCTTGTAAACAAGAAATTAATTCTCATGAAAGCAATTGAAAGGTTGTAGGTATTAATGTGCATCCATACTAGATTATTTAGCAAACTTAAACTAAGTAGTTGAATGACTGTCATAACCATCATTCCTAGAGAAATTTCTTTGGTTAAGATTAAGTTTTGAGATAATTTTTATAATTGAATTACTTCACCAATAAATCAAATAAATTGAAATTAATAAATACATTAAACTAAATAAATATAAATATTATATATTAAACAATAATTCCATTAAAAATAAAAATATATATCCAAGTTACACTAGATTGTTATATCAAAATACATAAATGATAGTTATTAATTAAAATATAAAATAAAATAAAATGCACATTTTTAAATAATAAATTTTAAGTTCAAATAATATTTAGGTGCAAATATTATCTTTTAAGCACATGGTGTAGGAGCAAAAAGATGATGACACATGGAATGAAGTAGACGGGGATCTTGTCATTTATAGTGGCATTAAAAACATTTATGAGAGTGTAAGAGGTTAATAGTATCAGATTTCCACAATCCATTTCAAATGTTCAAGTGCGTTTCTAGATTTGTTTGTGTAAGTTTTTAAGCATCAGATCCAGAAACACATTTGAACAAGTGTAAGAGGTGTTAGAAAGCACCTTGACTAATAGGTAGGAAGTGGTTAACCTTTTTAGATAAAAGGAGGAATTAGTTTGACTTTTAGAGAGTCATTTATGTCCATTTATGAAGTTGGATGACCCAATTCATTTTGACATCAATTTTTAATTTATAGTGCAACTTAACATTTTGATGAGAGAAATAATATTTAATAAATTACTCATTTAGAGTTACGAATTTTATTTTGGAAAAAAGATAATTTTCGCAAATTCTATGACAAGGGAGTTACAAAACTTAAATTTTGGCAAAATAAACGAAGTTAAAAATTTATTTTGAACATATTCTCTTACAACTATTAAATTGGGGAATCTCTCTAAATTGGGAATTACTCTTACTAATGGTATAATTATTTTTACAACATCAAAATCTATAAATTGGGAGGATGTATGCATTTGGCAAGTTTTGGAAGATGTTTTTGATTAAGGTAAAAATAGGTTTCGAAGGGACCTGAAACCCTTTATAGCCAAATTTTGAGGGATCTGGAACCCTCAACCAAAACGTTGTCAAAAGCTGGGAAAATGAAATCAGAAGACAACCACGGGAAAGAGGCCCTCATTACCAAAAACATGGGTTTTACAAGCAGGCTCCCACAACCAAGAACAGAAAGTTGTAATAAAATAGCCAACGAACAACCTTAAATTAGAGGAAAGGCCAAACAAAACTCCAGCCTAAGTTCCCCCAACGTAGAACCATCAAGATTTACATTTAACACTACCCTTGTGGGAACAAAGAGTCATGTCAAAAGAGGGCTTAGATGTCTTATATTTCTTACCCTCAACAGTGATCCAACCCTCTTCCACTTTCCCTGCCTCACCATGCCAAGCCAACAAGTCCAAAGCTAGACCACCATCATCCTAAGAGAAATTGACTGCGGAGAGAACGTCCACCATCACGGGGGCTTCATCAATATTCCTCCCAAAAGGCAAAGCATTATCACAAATGCCATCAGAGGAAATAGAAGCCCGAGGCACATTCCCCCTCTCATTTGGGGATTCAACATGAAGATCATGCTTCCGCACACTAACCTCAACATCCCCTCCATTATTAACCAAATCATCTTGAGAGGATGCTGCAATACGTTGAGAATCCATTGCAACCACCTGAGAGAAAGCCACATTACATTGAAAATCCAGCATAACCACCTGAGAGGAACTCCTTTGATTAACCGATTTCTTCTCAACTGTATTATGTTGCTCTAAAGCACCTTTCCACCATGAAGTTGTCATTGTCTTTTTCTCTAATCCACATTGTGCAGCCACATGACCTGTTTTAAAACATCTACACCTAAAGGGAATCCCTTCATAGTCCAAGTTTGAACCAAGCAACCCTTTGAAGATTTTATTAAGATCGCAACAAGCAACCCTTTTGAAACATCCATTTCTACCAGAATACGAACAAAGGTGGAATGAAAAATATCAGATGATTCATCATCCGCCATCAAAATATCCCCTAGAGCATCACCCACTTCCTCTAAAAGAGGATCAACCCAGAGATGAAGGGGCAAATTAGGAAGCCGAACCCAAATCGAGATCTTCTTAAACGTTTCAGAAGAAGGATTGAAATCAGAGTGCTAGGGTTTAATCATCAACAAAAATTTCTCCTCCCAACTAAAATAATGATCACACAAAATTTTATTTCTATCTTGAGCATTCTCAAATTTTGCGATAAAAATTCCTTTGCCATAGGGTAAATATGAACTTTACCAGTAAGGAGAGGCTCGCAATGATCTAAAATCCAAGAATATAGCTCCCGAAAGTTAGGCCAAAAAAGCCTAAACTGACAGATCGCACCTTGTGTGGAAAAAATAGAAACATTATAGTCTATTTCCTCTTTCGTCTTCCCATTCAGCTTAATGGAAATGGCACTTGAGACAAGAATAAACCCCCTATCAGCATGTCATCTCTTCAATCGTTTCCCAGCCCACTGATCCACATCAATACCCACATAGGAAGCCCCTAAATCTCCAACAAAAGGTGTTGTTTTCATGATCATATTAATAGCAATGTAGATGTGAAACAATTCAAACAAATTGACGCAATATATATCCTTGGAAAACCTTCCAACTTGAAGGTGAAAAACCCAACAACAATATTTCAAATATATCTTGAAGTAATTACAATGTGTCTAATTCATAGTTCTGATTACAAGGTTGATCTGCAACTATACAATGATACTGTAATATATATTGTCTTCAAGTATTGATCAGGATATGAGCATATATATCGATCCACCTGAGATGTATATGAACCTTCGTCTATGTGTATTGATCTTGCCTTTATTGATCAGTCTGTAGTTTTGTCTTCATACAATATTGATATATGGTATTATATCAATCTATACTTGAACTATATATAATCTTGCATATATCGATCTGCACTTGAACTAGATTGATTGTTGGTAGCCACATATACCTCTGTATATATGTATTTCAAACTGCCTTAGATTATTCGTTGATGCTTGTATATGATCATCGCTTGGAATGAGATCGCTCCTCATTTATATGAGAGTGGTGCCCTTTCACCAAGGGTTGACCCTCTCATGAAACATGTCTAACCCATGAATGATGGTGATTTAGTATTTAGTTAACTCAACACAAAATGTTAATTATATTTAATATATAAATTGCTTTACACAAATGTTAAAGGCCAATAGGCCAATTAGATGTTTTGTGTAGTATAATGTCGGGTTGTGGATTCCGACAACTATAACATTAACACTCCCTCTTAGCTAGGGAGGAATCCTTCTCAATTAAGTAGTGATATCCGCCATGGCTACTCCCAAAGGGTGGGTCCATCATGGCTACTCCCATGAATGCAAATACAAATGAACACAAGTGCTCATCAAGGAATCACTTAACACGATGTCATCATCTCATCATGACGTTCACCATGGCTACTTCCAAAGGGTGAATAAACAGAAGTGCTAAGTCATGGAGTCTCTCAACATGACTACCACCATGGCTATTCCCAGAGGATTGATCCACCATGGCTACTCCCAAAGAGTGGAACAAGGGCTTTCACCTAAAACTTATCTTTCATAGAGAAGAATGCACTAACAAAGGCTTGCACCTCTCTCACATAGAAGAATGTGTTAACAAGGGCTTACACCTCAAATTTTTCTCATAGAGAAAGATGCATTAACAAGGGCTTACACCTCAAATTTCTGTCACAAAGAAAGATGTATTAACAAGGGTTTTCACCTCATATTTCTCCGTCTTAGACAAATATACACTACAAGGAATCTTCATGATGATGTGACTCCCTTTGAAGCTTGAAGTACTAACATCAACCTCCTGACCTTTTCATTCAAGGTTTCCTCTATAGGTTTGTCAGACTCCCTCTGAATGTTGATTCCTCCTCTTCGAAGAATCAGAGCGACTTTAGAATAAGAACCCTTCTAAATCAACTTTAGAGCTTGGCTCCTTCTGAGATGCCCCAATGACAAGTTTTGCAGTAGTAACAAGTTGTGTAGATCTAAGTTTGCAATCTTGAGCAAAGTGACTATACTTGTCACACCTAAAACTTTGAATGTGAGAGAGATCCTTCTTCTTCTTCTTCTTCAATTCAGGGGCAAAATCTTATTCTCTATTTCTATTTCTCTTCAAATTGCCTCTTTCTCTAGAAATATATGTAGTAAGAACTTGATTTTCTACATCCTAATTGTTTTGCCCAATTCCTCTTATTGTCAACCTAGACTCTTCTTGAATACAATCCGCTCGAAGACGATCAAACTTGGGCAACTTAGATCTCCCACGGATGCCTTGAATAAAGGGCTCCCAAGAAAGGGGAAGGCAATTTAGTGCCAACATAACAAGATCTTTGTCTGCAATTATGTCCCCAATAGTGCTCAGCTGATCTCTCAAATCAACAATCTTCATAAAGAATGAGATGACAGAATCTTCTCTATCCATTTTTACATGGTGAAGTTGTTGTCTCAAGGCAAGGGCTCTACTAGTATTGTTGATCTTATACAATCCTTTTAGAGTATCAAATATTTCTTTAGCCGACTTCAACTTGGAGATGATCGGTACTAGGTGATTCATCACAAAGTCTATCAATATCTTCCTAGCCTTAATGTCATTCTTCTTCCATTGGATTTTCTTAGTATCATCTGAAGGCTCAATCATATTACTTTCCAAGAAATCAAGAAGATCATTCTCCTCTAATGCAATGAGTACCATGAGTTTCCAAGAGTTGAAATTTGAGGCTCCATCAAGCCTATCTTCCACCTCACCAATCACCATCTTCTCTTTCCACTCAAATGCTCCTTCAAAGATCCGCCCCCTGGATGAAAGACTTTATTTGACTACTTTAATAAATTTGATCAGATCTTTTCTTAGACCCGCTCCAATACCATGTTGTTTTTATGATCATATTAATATCAATGTAGATGTGAGACAATTCAAAAAAATTGACACAACATATACCCTGGAAAAACCTTCCAACTTGAAGATGAAAAACCCAACAACAATATTTCTTATATATCTTGAAGTAATTACAATGTGCCTAACTCACAGTTCTAATTACAAGGTTGATCTGCAACTATACAATGATACTGTAATATATATTGTCTTCAAGTATCGATCTGGATATGAGCATATATATCGATATGCTTGAGATGTATATGAACCTTCATCTGTGTATCAATCTTGCCTTTATTGATCAGCCTGTAGTTTTGTCTTCATACAATGTTGATATATGTTATTATATCGATCTGTACTTGAACTATATATAATCCCACATATATCGATATGCACTTGAACTAGATTGATTGTCGGTAGCCGCATATACCTCTGTATATGTATTTCAAACTACCTTAGATTATTTGTTGATGCTTGTATATGATCATCGCTTGGAATGAGATCACTCTTCTCATTTATATGAGTGGTGCCCTTTCACCAAGGGTTGAGCCTCTCATGAAACAACACGTCTAATCCATGAATGGTGGCGATTTAGTGTTTAGTCAACTCAACACAAAATGTTAATTAAATTTAATATATAAATCACTTTATACAAACATCTAAGGCCGATAGGCCAATTAGACGTTTGAGTAGTCTAATGTCGACATGTGGATTCCAACCACATCTTAACACTAACAAAAGGAATAGAACCCAAGGCAGCACCAGCAATAGCCCCAACCCCACCCACAAGCACTGCAACGACGAGATTGGGCCTACACGACAAGAAAGGAAAATGTCCATTGGCCTGAGCAACCAAAAAACTCCCCGACGCGACAGTCAACACAAGAGCAACAATCAACACAAGAGCGTTTGAAACGCATGGGTGGGAGTCCTAACCATTAGCATCCATCGGTTCAAAATCTCAAGTTTTGGAGGATGTTATGAAGCTTTCATTTTATAAATTAGTTTTATTTTTATTTTTATTGTGGACCTTTACATGTGGTACCAAAGCAAGGTTGGGAAGCTAGGTTTTAAACTTGATACAACTTGCATAAATTAAAGGTGTATAATGTTTTGAATTATGAATTAAATTTTCGTGGATTGATTTTTATGGAGGCTCCTTTTCTAACTTTTTTTTAATTGTTTATCTTATTCTCTTTGAAACCATAGTTAGTCACACTGTATGTTAAATATCTTATAATTCCAATATTTTCTTTGGCTTTTGATGATTTATTTGGTGACCTATTGATTGGAGTTGAATATATTTTATTGTTGGACTGAATTTATGTCATATTATTTAATATTGAGATTGATATAATTTAAATCTTAATATTGATATGTATATATTTTATGACTTATTGTTCAAAATTATATAAATTATTTATTATTGTTGAAACAAACGATATTTGATTTATTGTTGCAAAACATATATATTTATAACTTATGGAGATCGCATACTTTATGCCTTATTGTTGATACATATTATGATTTAATGTTGCAATTAATATATCTTATGAATTATTATGAATTATTGTTGAATAGATAAACTTTGTGTTGTAATGTTTGAATTAGATACCTTTTATCCAATATTATTGCAATAAATATGTTTTATGTTTATAATTTCTACTTGATTTTGATTTCATTTTTAAAATGGATTATTTGAATGATTCAATTAATGACATGAATTTGACAATAATGAATAAATTGATGAGACCTAAAAGAAGAGTTTAGTGAGTTGTATTTCAATTGGTGATTATCAACATTCTAACCCAACAAGTGCATCAAGGCGATGCACAATCTAAGGAGACGATGTCAAAATCTTCTTTCTGAGATAAATTTCTTTGATCATTTTTTAGAAAGCTTTGAAATAATTTTTATAATTAAATTACTCCATTAATAAATCAAATAAATTCAAATTAATAAATATATTAAAGTAAGAGTTTTATTATAAAAATAAAGTCTAAAAAATGGCTCTGCCTTTTTGCTTTGCTTTTCGCTATCGATTGAAAATCATTTCGGTGTCCTCTTTGGATAAACAGATCGAGATCTTTGCAAAAATGAAATATGCCCTTCTCAATAAAAATCTCAGGAATAATTCAGAAAGGTCTATTGATCATCAGGTTGCATCACCTAGAGAATGGAAACATGTCTCTGATCCTCGAAGGCAACCTAAGAAAACCCTAGAACATTCCTTCTCCTTGGCTACAACAAATAGATTTGCTGTGCTTTCGACTCCTTCGCCTAAAACTACATCAAAGGTTTCTCCACGAAGTAAGCATTCATCCTCCCATATTGAAGAAGGATCTACCTTGCAG
This sequence comes from Chamaecyparis obtusa, assembly GCA_027943335.1. Lineage (NCBI taxonomy): Eukaryota > Viridiplantae > Streptophyta > Pinopsida > Cupressales > Cupressaceae > Chamaecyparis > Chamaecyparis obtusa. The sequence continues at coordinate 291,257 of BSBK01005139.1, read as the reverse complement.
CGGCCAGCTATCTACTCTCCTCCTCATCGTCCGAATATCAGATCCTTGCCTCATGATTCGTTAAAAGCCCATCATCAAAGCTCAGGGGCAATCTCTACCCGGCCTTCTTCTATCAGTAATTTAAGCTCTGACCCTTCTTTTGATAAGGTATACTCTCCTCCCCACAGAAGAAATTCTACTAAATTAAACGTACATAAGAATGTAATTCTTTCTCCGACGATTATTCCTAACTAGAAAACATTAGTTATTAAAAACAACTCGGTAAGTAGCATACAAAGGTTGTGTGCGAAATTTGGTTTATTTTGCAGATGGACAGGTATAGGGGCCTCAACAGACAAAATAGCGACTTGGCTAAAAAATCAATTAGAGAATAAAGTATGTATCACTATCCTTCAGCACAAGTTTCTGTATATAGATTGCTCTAGTAAATCTCTGAAAGAGAAAATTCTCTCAGAAGGTCTTCCAAAATTCAGAGATATTGACTTTCATACCCTAGATTGGACTCCCTTTTTTGATCCTCTAAAATTACAGAATTTCATGGTTGAAAAAGCAATAAAACTTATTAATCTTCCTATTGAACTTTCAGATGGCGATTCTCTTAGAGCAATAGGAAATGGTTTAGGGAAATTCGTAGGGTTTATAGATTTAGACAATAATAGTATAGAGAAAATTATTATAGTAAGAATGGAACTTAATAATTCTCTCAATTATTCTTTAGAAGTGCGCTGTGACACAGGGGTAGCCTATATTTACCCTAAAATAATAGAAGGGGATTTTGTGTATAACGATGAAGATCGAGGCTGCTTAGAGGGAGGATTTTCAACCTCTTTTTTAAATAACAACACCATTAATAAAGATGTTAAGAATTCCGATGGAAAATGCCCATTAGCTAGAAATCCGAATAAATCTAATTCAAATAATCCTCCCTTAGTTCTTGAGGAAGGGGAAATTGGAGAACTTCCTTGTGTTCCTCCCTCCTCTGAACCTATTCCTAAAATCTCCTTTAACCAAGTTTCAGGAGGCTTTTGTTTTTTAGAGGTTTCCCCTCCATTAGATAAGTCAAAGGAGAGGAGCGAGAGTAAGGGTGTCTCATCAAAGACAAACTCTATATCCCTCAACAAGAATGAGATCAACCAGAAATTATTATTACCGAAATCCCGAGATAAAGTTAAGGCCAATGATTCTATGAAGGTAACTATACCAGAGGAGCATATTATCTCAAAACACGTGATAGAGCAAAATTCAAACTCCAGTAATGCTATGATCTTAAGCTAACAATTTGGATCCAATATCAACAATAGTCAAGGAAATTAACCCTGTTGACTACTCACTACTTTTTGATGACGAAACCAGTGATATAGAAGAAATTAACAGAACGAAGAAAATACTTATTAATGAATTAATAAAGGATAACGTGATATCCATGTCTGATATCTCTAAATTTGCAGCGGAATCCCCTATTAGGGCATTACCTATATCTAAATCCTTTCCTCGGGATATCAAGTCTAATCTAGATACAGTAAATCAATATTCTTGGGAGGAATCTTGGGTAGAGGAGAATGAGAATCCAATCCAGAATCCTATTCATATTAATAAAGAAGGGCCTGATAATCTAAATTCTGATAATTCAAAAGATGTAGAATTAGAAGATATCGATGACTTCTGAGGTCTTAACGAAGACACTGAGGACATTTTATTACTCAAATACATATATTCAATTAGTCAAGATGAAATTGAAGAATTTAATCCTATGCCCTCAGAACTAGAATCAAAACAAAAAGGGAAACTGGGCTTAGCTTCATCTGGTAGTGGAAAAACATCTCCAAATTTCCCTAAACATTCTATCAAAAGAGATAGGAAGTCTCTTTCTGAACTAAGGATGATAGATGGTTCGGCTTTAGGACAAGTGAAAATCACATCAATTTTGAATGTAGGGAAGGGGAAGGACCTTCCCAAGGAGCAATGAAAATTATTTCTTGGAATGTTAGGGATTTGAATGCCCCTAACAAACAACGTCTTCTAAAGAGAAGTTTATCCTCTTTAGAGGCATCTCTGTATTTAATTCAGGAAACCAAAATAGGCCAAGAAGGTTATGAATATTTGAGTAAGAAATTAGGTAATTGGGAAGTTAAAGGGGTGTATTCAAAAGGAGCTTCAGGCGGTTTAGCCTTTATCTGGAATCCTAGGTTTATTTCCCTAGAAATCCTGACTTCCAAATCACATTGGTTAGCAGCAAATATTAAAAATCTTAATAATAATCTGGAGTTTACCATTTTAAACTTTTATGGACCAACTTTCCTTCATGACAAAAGGACTATGTGGAGTGAAATCGGGAATTTTATTAACAATCAACCTATTGAGAATCTTTTCATAGGAGGGGATTTCAATGCTATCCTGGATATTAAAGAGAAACAAGGAAGCTCAACAAAATTAACCCAAACAACAACTGAATTCAAAGAATGGATTCAATCTATTAATAGTATGGATATCCCATTGGACAATGGTAAGTTTACTTGGTCCAACAAAAGAATAGACACTAAATGTATTTCAGAAAAACTGGATAGATTCTTTTATATAGGTAATCTAGCCAATTTCAACATAAACATTAAATCTAGTATTGTTGCTCTCTCAGGATCAGACCATTTTCCAATAAGCCTTAATCTAGAAGATATAGTTCCTAAAAAGAATCCATTCAAATCTGAAAAGATGTGGTTAAAAGATGAGCAATGTCTGCTTAAGATTGAGGAATGGTGGAAGGAAACGAGTTTCAAAGGTTCCAAGACCTTTATTTTAAATTCAAAACTCAAGCATGTCAAACTCCGACTTATTGAATGGAACAAGGTTCATTTTGGGAACATCTTTAGTACCAAAATACAACTTGAGACAGACATTACAGATCTCAATGAGAAAATTAGTAGCAATGGTATGAACTCGGAAACTTATATTAAAGAGAAAAAATTATTACGTAATTATGAAGATATTCTAGCCAAAGAAGAATCATTTTGGAAGCAGAGATCTTGAGATACATGGTTAGCTAAAGGAGATAGGAATACCAAATTTTTCCATAATAGTTCTTAAGGCCAAACATAATTTTAATCGAATCACTAAAATCAAGAAAGCAGATGGATCCCTAGTAACAGAACCTGAGGCTATTGCAGCAGAGGTTGTAGCTTACGTCGATTCTCTGCTTAACAACCTTAATGGAGTCGACAGACTAGCTCAGGAGGAAACTTTGAATAATATTCCCAAAATTATAACCAAAGAACAGAATCACATGCTCAATGCAAAATAACTAAGGATGAAGCAGAAACCGCTCTGAAACATCTTCATCCAGATAAATCCCCTAGTCCGGATGGATTTCCAACTTTCTTTTTTCTTCATTGCTGGAACTTTATTGGAGATGAAGTTGTTGCAACTCTTGAAGGCATGAGGAACTCAGGCACAATTCTTCAAGAAATAAATAACACTTTTCTAGCTTTAATCCCGAAAAACTCCAATCCTGAGAGCTTTGAGGATTATAGACCTATATCCCTCTGTAATACGATATATAAACTTCTCACCAAAATTATAGCAAATAGGTTGAAAAAGCTTCTCCCCTTCATCATCTTAGAAGAACAATCTGGTTTCATTCCGGGTAGATCTATTCTAGATGGGGTAATCATAGCACAAGAGGCTATTCACACTATTCAACATAACCACTTCTTGAGTATGCTTATTAAATTAGATATCAAGAAAGCGTATGATAAGGTAGACTGGAGATTTCTTTGTAAATGCCTAGAATCCTTTGGCTTTTCAAAACAGTGGATCAACTTAATTTTTGAATGCATATCTAGCCCTAAAATGTCAAGTTTATTAAATGGCTCCCCTGTTGGTTTTTTTAATATCTCTCAAGGAATAAGACAAGGTGATCCCTTATCCCCCTTTCTTTTCATTATTATGGTTGAATCTCTAGGTAGAACTCTAAATCTAGCAAAAAATGAGAATAAGATATCTGGTATAAAAATCACTGAAGGAGTAGACGCTTGCACTCACCAACAATTTGTGGATGACAATCTTCTTTTTGGGAAAGCCACAATTTTAGAAGCCAAGTCTATTAAAAATATTCTAGATCTTTATTCCAGAGGTTTGGGGGAAAATATTAATAAAGGTAAGTCAGAAATTTATTTCTTTAACACTACAAAAAGTATCCAGAGAAACATATGTGGTATTCTAGAATTTAACAGAGGAAAGATGCCTTGTAAATATTTAGGACTTCCCCTAGACAAAGGCAATAGATCTACAAATTTTTGGGTAGAACCCTGAACAATATAGACAAAAAAGCTGATTCTTGGAAAGGAAAGTGGCTTTGCAGTGCTAGTAAAGCAATAATGATCAAATCTGTTCTATCTACAATTCCAACTTTCAAAATGATGTGTATGAGCCTGCTTAAAGGAATAGAAAGAAATATAAACAAAAAACTAAGGGACTTCTTGTGGCAAGGCACAAGTGAAAAGAAAAAGTTAGCAATGATTGCCTGGGATAAGATTTGCAAACCCAGGGAAGGAGGGTTGAACATCAAAAATTCTAAACAACAGAACTTGGCATTAGGTACTAAACAAGTGTGGAGAATGTATAAAGATCCCACGGCTAAATGGGTCAAGATTCTTAGACACAAATACCTAGACGACAATGATGAATTAAGTATCTTTAGACACCCTCTGCCTCCCAATGGGTCAAGAATCTAGAACTTTATTTTGGAGTGTAGGAAGATCATAACAAATAATATCTCATGGGATATTGGGAATGGGGAGAATGCATTATTTTGGGAAGACTCATGGGGCGGCCTTCCCTCACCTAAGTCTATTTTGAACAATGAACCAGCCATAGAACTTATTAAAAACTCAATGGGCTTTAGGTTGGACATGGAAATCTCTAGGCCATTTAGGATTACCAGACACCTTTAGATCTGCGCTAGAAGAACTTCTAAATGAAAGGAAAATCAACCCATCAATTAATGCAGATAGAATTATCTGGGCAATAGCCAAAAATGGGGAGTACAATACCAAAGATGGGTATGCCTCTCAATCTACTCTACCCCCTAATAGCACTTCACTCCCAATTGACCTTTGTTGGAATAAAAACTATCTACCAAAAGCAAGTATGTTCACTTGGGCTACTGCCCATCACAGAATTTTGACTGCAGAAATGGTTCCAAAAAAAGGGATATCATGGCCCATCTAGATGTGTGCTATGTAAAAAATCTGTTGAAACCACAAATCATCTCTTTTTAGAATGTCAATTCACACAACATTGTTGGACATGGCTAGCTCAAAAATTAAACTGGCAGTTTGCCTTCCCCAATAACTTAAAGGATATGCTTAAATTTTGGCCTAGTAAGAAAGATCATGGTATGTTTGGGAAGATTTGGATTATAGCTCCCTCAATGTTAATCTGGGGAGTATGGAAGGAAAGAAACAAGAGAATATTTAAGGATAAGAGTCTGGATCATGACCAATTTTTAAATAAGTTAGAAGCATACATAATGGAAGTTGTAAACAACCGTAACTTTACTAGTAGAAGTGATATGCAGTTCTCCCTAGAAGATGAGAGATTAAGAAAGTTGTGGTTTGGGTTGAAGATTCCCCCATTCATAGGACAGCAAGGCATAGACAAACAAAACCTCAGAAGTAATTGTGTTTGGAAACCACCCTCTAAAGGTTGGTATAAACTTAATTTTGATGGTGCCTCAAAAGGCAATCCTGGGAAGGCAGGATTTGGATGTTGTATTCATGAGGCAGGACAACTGATAGCATATAGATGTGGAGATTTAGGGATTACTTCCAATAATATAGCAGAAGGTACTGCCCTTATCGAAGGACTATTATGTAAGAAACTTAAATTAGATAGCATAAATATAGGAGACTCAACAATTATTATTAATGCTCTTAGAACAGGTAAAACCCCAAACTGGAAACTGAATGGCCTAGTCAATAGAGGGATAAATCTTCTTGTGGCTTTTAATCATTTTAAGATTAATCATATTTATAGGGAAGGTAATCAGGCTGCTGATGCATTAGCTAACAAAGGTGTAGAAGGGATAAATGAAGAAGCCATCCTTATCAATTAACAAGGGGAATCATAATTTAAGATATAAACTTCCTTTATGTAAGTATAGAATACCAAGAAGCCTACCACTAACATCGAAATAGATTTAATCACTCTTCCCAACTTTGGAAATAAATTATAAAATTAAGTCCTCAACAATTACATGAATATCCCTTAAATACAGTATTCTATAATCATTCTAAGTCCTAAGTTTCAATTTATTTTATTTCCTTTAGAATTCAATCTAATATTCTTAAATACTCTCCAATTACCCATTAATCTCTACTCACTATAAGGATACTCTCTCAATATCACATCTGATCAGTATCCCAGTAACTTAAATTTATTAGTTTAGCCCCCTAGCCTATTGCTAACAAATTAAAGTTGCAACTAGTTAAGAAGTAACTTTAATTATAGTTGTTTTAATTTAATCATTATATTGACTGATTATCAACAAAGTATGACTAGTATCGATAGCATTAAAACACTCTTTTATCTCTCATAACCACTTTAGCTCATATTGGGATTAGCCATTTTCCCTTCACCTTCGAAACTTTTCTCATTAAATTTCGAGTCAGTGATCTCCCGAAATTTTCGTAGGCAAATCCAAATTCCTAGAAAGCAGTACCTAACTTTCATCATCAATTGGAATGGCATCACAAGACCTATGTACTTTCCTGAGTTCATTTCCTCGAAACGCCCTAAATTGTTATGATTTTCAAGACAACTCATCTCATTAAACCCTTCACACGAATCATTCCAGACCCTTCGCAATAGAATATAACCCTGGATCAAGCAATCACTCTTAAAACAAAACGTCTCTCTGCAAGCTAGTAAGGTATAGGAATGGAGACCAATGTGTTAACTTTCTCTTATGGGAAGTGCCAGATGGCATTTCAAGGTCCAATACTAGTAGAAAGATGGAACAATATCCTACTGGATATTCCTAATGAATGCAGAAGGGCCCTTGAGAAGAGTCTTGGGGAATTTTACTTCGATAATGTACTCACTGTACGGGTAAATGGCCACATCGTGGGCTTATTCATATCACTGGCAATAGAGGTCGGATATTCAAAAGAGAAGATTCTCAATGCTACTAAAAAGATCTTCAACAAAGATATACTAGAAGGACTAGAGGCTGATTTACACTGTATAGACTCGGAGAAACGTATCCCATTCCCAGAAATTTATATGAGAATTGAAGATGACCAAATCCCCATAATTCCAATCTCTCAGAAATGACCAATTTTAGTCCACAACGAGGTAGTTATCTTTGAGACGTTTTGGCTTGCAATGAAAAGGAATATGGATTTCCTGATGAAATCCATGCTAGGAAAACCTATGTCTACGGAATGGTTGAAAGAATACTGGAGAGCAGAAGGATACAATATTCCAGAAGATTACTACGAAGACGAAGCACATAGGATATGCTTAATAGCGCCGACTGTTAAGCGTAACTCCCATGGCCGGAAGATCCGCGACGAAGATGAGGAAGCACTAATAGTGTTTAAGGAAATGAAGTAAAAAGCAACTAAGATATGGTTAAGACTGGTATTACTTAGAAACTATAGATAGGAATGGACAAACTTTATTAACAAGGACCACTACAACATTTGGGGTCAAATTTCAATGCCAATTTGCGACGCCACTACAATTTGTGTTTTTATTTTAAAGTGCCCCCGACGGTGTCATAATAGTGACGATATCGTCGTAATTGCAACACCCATTTGGTTATAAACAAAAAAAAAAGAGAAACGAAAGTGTCATTTGTAATTTGTGAATTCAAAGAGCTGTCGCAAAGACGACACAACACTTTTGTGTGGCGCGAAAAGGGCATTCCAGTTTGGCGTGCGCGAAGAGGTCGACACCCGCGTGTGGGAAGAGGGCACTGACACTTCAGGTAGGCATTCGAGCTTTGTCTTCCCATTAAATCAATTTCAGTGGCATTGTTTACATCTTAGCATTGTTAATAGTGGCATTGTTTACATCTTAGCATTGTTAATAGTGGCATTGTTTACATCTTCGCATTTGGAATGCTCGATGACCCGCGAGCTTTGAGAGCTACGACATCGTTGCTATTACCTTCAAGGCATTGTGTGAAGTGTTTGATCTCTCTTTATTTATTTTGCTATTGATATTCACTATGTGCGTACTCCTCGTTTATGATAATTTCACAAGGAAATGTCTTGATAGCTCGCAGGCTGCAAGCTAGGGCATGATACATTGTTCATGAGCTCACTGTTTAATACTGGCATTGTTTACATCTTTTCATTTGGAATGCTTGATGACATGCGAGCTTTGAGAGCTAGGGCATCGTTGCTATTACCTTCAAAGCATTGTGTGAAGTGTTTGATCTCTCTTTATTTGTTTTGCTATTGATATTCACTATGTGCGTACTCCCTGTTTATGATCATTTCACGAGGAAATGTCTTGATGGCTTGCTGGCTGCAAACTAGGGCATGATACATTGTTCATGAGCTCACTGTTTAATACTGACATTGTTTACATATTTTCATTTGGAATGCTTGATGACCTACAAGCTTTGAGAGCTAGGGCATCGTTTTGATTACCTTCAAGGCATTGTGTGAAGTGTTTGATCTCTCTTTATTTGTTTTGGTGTTAATATTCACTATGTGGTACTCCCCGTTTATGATCATTTCATGAGGAAATGTCTTGATGGCTCACGGGCTGCAAGTTAAGGCATCATACATTGTTTATGAGCTCACTGTTTAATACTGACATTGTTCATGAGCTCACTGTTTAATATCTGGCCAGGCCATGTAAATGGTACCAAGCCAACCCAATCAGCCCAACAAAATGTGTCATGTTTATCTTTGTCAAATACACTCGTTCACTATTTTGTTCTTGTTATTCACACAACTATTGCATCAAAATTAATTGTAAACAATGATTCAAAGAAAAAAAAAACAACTACAATAGATCAGACCCCAAAAGAATACAGTTAACTACAATAGCTCACAATCTCAATGAAATAAACAGTGTATAAAACAATATATGGTGCACAACAACAGCAAGCATGCAATGATAGCAATAACATTGCATGATAAAATTCAATACTCTTAATTTTTATTCAAATCTATTTGAAACTCCTATCAACTCATTGTCCAATAGTTAAACTAACCTATGACTTCAAAGGAGGAATTATGAAATATAGTTGTAGGTAGTTATCTCTTCTATAATGAAAATGGTACCAGGCCAACCCAATCAGCCCAACAAAATGTGTCATGTTTATCTTTGTCAAATACACTCGTTCACCATTTTGTTCTTGTTCTTCACACAAATATTGCATCAAAAGTAATTGTAAACAATTATTCAAATAAAAAAGAAACAACTACAATAGATCAGACCCCAAAAGAATACAGTCAACTACAATAGCCCACAGTCTCAAAATAAAATAAACAGTATATAAAAAAATATATGGTGCACAACAGCAGCAAGCATGTAATGACAACAATAACATTGCATGATAAAATTCAATACTTTTAGTTTTTATTCACATTGCACATGCATAATTGTAGATGATGATCAGTAATAAAGTGTCAAACATTGATTAGATCCTTTGGATCTAACCCCATCTTTTCCTTCCTTGCAAGTTTTGGATCATACAAGAGCATACTAGATTGAACCCCGGGTCAACACTTCATTACTTCAGGCAATGTTTGGTACCTTCATTATTTATGTTCATCCACTTATGTATGTTTGCATTCATTTATATTCTTTTGAAAGTTAATCTTTATGAGCTCAAATTCAAAACTGTATGTGTATTATTTTATTACTGATGTCCCTATTTGATCTAATAACATCAATATAACAAACAGAGCACTGACCAATCAAATAGGGACATGAGGTGCTCAAACAGTGAGCTCATAAAACAATATATTTAGTCTTAATAAAATCTTATAAAGCAACATATATTGTGTGAAGTGTTTGATCTCTCTTTTTTTGTTTTGGTGTTGATATTCACTATGTGGTACACCTCGTTTATGATCATTTCATAAGAAAATATCTTGATGGCTCGCGGGCTGCAAGCTAGGGCATCATACATTGTTCATGAGCTCACTATTTAATACTGACATTGTTTACATCTTTTCATTTGGAATGCTTAATGATGACCCGCGAGCTTTGAGAGCTAGGGCATCATTTCTATTACCTTCAAGGCATTGTGTAAAGTGTTTGATCTCTCTTTATTTATTTTGTTGTTGATATTCACTATGTGATACTCCCCGTTTATGATCATTTCATGAGGAAATGTCTTCATGGCTTGCGAACTGCAAGCTAGGGCATCATGCATTGTTTATGAGCTCACTGTTTGAGCACCTCATGTCTATATATATATATATATATATATATATATATATATATATATATATATATATATATATATATATATATATATATTTCAAATGAGAAATTATGAAATATAGTTATAGGTAGTTATCTCTTCTATAATGATGGAGGAGTGAAAGGTAATGATCAATGAGGTTGCTGCTATTAGATCATACATTAACACACTGTTTTGAATTTGAGCTCAGACATCATGCAATGTTATTGTTGTCATTGCATGCTTGTTGTTGTGCACCATATGTTGTTTTATACATTGTTTATTTCATTGAGACTGTGAGCTTGATTTTTCTTTCAGAAGTGTATGACTTGACTATGCACATGCATAATTGTAGATGAGGATCAATAATAGGATGTCATTCATTGCTTAGATATTTTTTATCTGACTCTCATCTCTCTTTTCTTTACAGGTTCTGGATCACACAGGGGCACACTAGATTCATACTCGGGCCAAAAATTCATCACTTCAGGCAATGTCTGACACCCTTATTATTTATGTTCATCCTCTTATGTATGTCTGTACTCTTACATTTTTTTCTAAAAGTTATTTTCCTTGTATAATATATACAAGTTATTTTTTATATATATACATGTAATCTTTATATGCAAATTTTTTTTTCCTTTACATGTATCTTTGCATGAAATGAACACAAATTAAACAAGATCATCTAATAATGCAAACTAGGGTACTATAGTCACTCATCTAGTAATTAGTTCCCCAAACCATTACTAAGGATTGAACAAAAGTCTAAGTCCCCAAATCTATTGTTCTATGTGTATAAAACAATATATGGTGCACAACAACAGCAAGTATGCAATGACAACAATAACATTGCATGATACCCAAACTCAAATTCAAATAAGTAAGTGTATTAATGTATGTTCTAATAGCAGCAACCTCATTGATCATTACTTTTCACTCCTCCATCATTATAGAAGAGATAACTACCTACAACTAGGGCATCATACATTGTTTATGAGCTCACTATTTGAGCACCTCATGTCCCTATTCGATTGGTCAGTGCTCAAACAGTGAGCTCATAAATTGCGACATTCATTTGGTTATAAACAAAAAAAAGAAAAAAAAAATGTCATTTTTAAATTGTGAATTCGAAGAGCTGCCACGAAGACGACACTACACTTTTGCGTGGCACGAAGAGAGCATTCGAGTTTGGCGTGCCCGAAGAGGCCGACACCGTGTGGGAAGAGGACACTGGCACTTGAAGTAGGCATTCGAGCTTTATCTATTTGATCATAAATGGGGAGTACCACATAGTGAATATCAACAACAAAACAAATAAATAGAGAGATCAAACACTTCACACAATATATGTTGCTTATAGCTCACAGTCAACTACAATAGCTCACAGTCTCAATGAAATAGACAGTGTATAAAACAATATATGGTGCATAACAGCAGCAAACATGTAATGACAACAATAACATTGCATGATGCCCGAACTCAAATTCAAAACAGTAAGTGTATTAATGTATGATCTAATAGCAACAACCTCATTGATCATTATCTTTCACTCCTCCATCATTATAGAAGAGATAACTACCTACAACTAGGGCATCATGCATTGTTTATGAGCTCATTGTTTGAGCACCTCATGTCCCTATTTGATTGGTCGGTGCTCAAACAGTGAGCTCATAAATAATGCATGATGTCCTAGCTTGCAGCCCGCAACCCATCAAGACATTTTTTCATGAAATGATCATAAACGGGGAGTACCACATAGTGAATATCAACAACAAAATAAATTAAAAGAGATCAAACACTTCACACAATATATGTTGCTTTATAAGATTTTATTAATACTAAATATATCATTTTATGAGTTCACTGTTTGAGCACCTCATGTCCCTATTTGATTGGTCGGTGCTTTGTTTGTTATATTGATGTTATTAGATCAAATAGGAACATCAGTAATAAAATAATACACTATGTGGTACTCCCTGTTTATGATCATTTCATGAAGAAATGTCTTGGTGGCTCGTGGGCTGCTGCAAGCTAGGGCATGATACATTGTTCATGAGCTCACTGTTTAATACTGGCATTGTTCACATCTTTTCATTTGAAATGCTTGATGACCTGCGAGCTTTGAGAGCTAGGGCATCGTTTCTATTACCTTCAAGGCATTGTGTGAAGTGTTTGATCTCTCTTTATTTGTTTTGGTGTTTATATTCACTATGTGGTACTTCCCATTTATGATCATTTCATAAGGAAATGTCTTGATGGCTCGCGGGCTACAAGCTAGGGCATCATACATTGTTCATGAGCTCACTGTTTAATAGCTGGCCAGGCCATGTAAATGGTACCAAGCCAACTCAATCAGCCCAACAAAATGTGTCATGTTTATCTTTGTCAAATACACTCGTTCACCATTTTGTTCTTGTTTTTCACACAAATATTGCATCAAAATTAATTGTAAATAATGATTCAAAGAAAAAAGAAACAACTACAATAGATCAGACCCCAAAAGAATACAGTCAACTACAATAGCTCACAGTTTCAATGAAATAAACAATGTATAAAACAATAAATGGTGCACAACAATAGCAAGCATGCAATGACAACAATAACATTGCATAATAAAATTCAATACCCTTAGTTTTTATTCAAATCTATTCGAAACTCATATCAGCTCATTGTCCAATAATTAAACTAACCTACGACTTCAAAGGAGGAATTATGAAATATAGTTGTAGGTAGTTATCTCTTCTATTATGAAAATGATACAAAGTCAACCCAATCAACCCAACAAAATGTGTCATGTTTATCTTTGTCAAATATACTTGTTCACCATTTTGTTCTTGTTCTTCACACAAATATTGCATCAAAAGTAATTGTAAACAATGATTCAAAGAAAAAAAAAAAAAACAACTACAATAGATCAGACCCCAAAAGAATACAATCAACTACAATCGCTCACAGTTTCAATGAAATAGACAGTGTATAAAACAATATATGGTGCACAACAGCAACAAGCATGCAATGACAGCAATAACATTGCATGATGCCCGAACTCAAATTCAAAACAGTAAGTGTATTAATGTATGATCTAATAGCAAGAACCTCATTGATCATTACCTTTCACTCTTCCATTATTATAGAAGATATAACTACCTACAACTAGGGCATCATCCATTGTTTATGAGCTCATTGTTTGAGCACCTCATGTCCCTATTTGATTGGTCGGTGCTCAAACAGTGAGCTCATAAATAATGCATGATGCCCTCACTTGCAGCCCGCAAGCCAGCTAGACATTTCCTCATGAAATGATCATAAACGGGGAGTACCACATAGTGAATATCAACAACAAAACAAATAAAGAGAGATCAAACACTTCACACAATATATATTGCTTTATAAGATTTTATTAAGACTAAATATATTGTTTTATGAGCTCATTGTTTGAGCACCTCATGTCCCTATTTGATTGGTTGGTGCTCTGTTTGTTATATTGATGCTATTAGATATTTGAGTACCCTTTATGGAGTACCTTAACATGCCAAAAGGACATGGTAGGTTTCTTTGGAAGGTATATGACTGTTTACACTGTTTCTCAAAATTTTAAGGCCTAAAACTCATGCATTTACAAAAGAAGTACTAACCAGTCAAACTCTTAGGCTCCAAGTCTTTGCACAGTGTCATGAATAGGTTCAAATCAAAGGAATATGAAGTCAATTTGACTCCAAGAGGTTTCTAGATACAAAAGCCCCAATTTGTGCCCTCAAAACTCTTAAATCTAGGGCTTCATCAATGTCACATTTCCCAAGGTTTGCTGCAACAAATAATGTTTGATTCACCTTGTATTTAACATGTCTATACACTTTCAATCACAAAATATTGCCCTTGTTTGGCCAGAACTCTCTATCCTTCAGCCTATCCTCCAAATTCACTTAGTTTCTTAGTATTCCCTATGGTGATCACTACAACAGTCAATCAAACTTGCATTTCCAAAGTTAGAGGATTATAATACATGTTAATTGGATGTCATTCTATGAGAACCAGTAATCTACATTCATATAATGACATTCATAATGAAAGAAACTCAAGAAAACAGTCTTAATTCAGATTTTCAATGACTGTACAGTCCCAAAATAGAATAACGACTAGAATTGAATTCTCAGAGCATGAATGACTTCAAAGTCATGAAATATAAAGATCAAAACATTGTAGAAAACATTCCAACCATTAACAACTTTGAATCATACCAAAAATCCTTTCAAATTTGCAAGAAAAATAGATTTTTATTTGTTGATATTTTCCAAATTCTACCTAGGAATAAACAACTTCTAAAGTTCTCAGAATTGATCTTTAGATTAGTCCCTCCTTTGTGAATGAATTAGTCTTGAAGTAGTCTGAGATCTACCTGAAAATTTGCTACAGAATTCTGCTCCAGAATTCGCTTCTATGTATACTGTAATTAAGACTAAGATTCGAAGTTCATGCCCTTCTATGGAGGACTTCGCTTTATCTACAATGTCTGAATTGACTGTTGTTCAATGGCATCTAATGTTGTCATATGCATCTAATGTTGTGAATGCTGCTGTTTAATGGCATCTAATGCATCTAATGCTGCTATTTAATGGCATCTAATGTCATTGGATATCTTCATGTTCACTAATGTCTTTTTGATCTTCATAGGTTTTGTGAACTCATTATGTGCTCTAGGTGCCCCTGCACCACTCTGTGCTTTGAGCCAATGAAATTTTTATCATCATGATGAAGTAATAATGCATTAAATGTCTTAGTTATCTCCCTATTCAGTTTTAATTTTATAGTGAATTCATGATTTATAATTTAGTTGTAGCAGCTCAATGTGTTTGAACTCAAGAATACCCCTTGCTTGGTTTCCTACAAAGCTTTTGGCGAAATCTGTCAGAAAATGAGAAGCCATGAGAAGGTGACATGAAGCTAACAAAAGGAGGTATCTCCAATTTGTTTTGCAGATATACACATTAAGGATCATGTCAGATAATACAAGGGAATTCGATCAAAATAGGGAGATAATCGCTAAATTGTTGTCCAACTTTCAAAGAGAAGCCGATGACAAATGTTATTGTCCATGCAAGAGTTGTAACGGCTTAAAGACAAGAAGAATCAAAATCAAAACAGCAAAGAGACATTGTAGGGAGAATGGTCACATGGAAGGGGGGTTTGATTATAATCTAGTGGTAAGTTGTTTGTTATATTGTTTTCACAATTAATATACATATGAACCATGGAAGGAGGTTTGATTATCATCATTTTTATATAGGTCGATCTCTCCAGTGTGAATATAAAGAAACATGGAGGTGTGAGTATTGAAGTTGAAGATCATGATCTCATGGAAGATGACGATCATGTGCCAGAAAACACATTTGAAGATGATGGTATGAATGCATTGATCGTTGACACATTTGGTACTGGTGCTGCTGGTACTACTGTTGCTGATGATGATGAGGATGACATTGACGACGTCTATGATATACCTCTACTTGAGAAGGTGGACACGGCCCTTTACAAAAGCTCTCAATCTACTCTTCTCTCTGTTCTATTGTTGTTGGTGAATTTGAAGTTTATGAATGGTTTATCCAACATAGCAATGTCACGTATGCTAAGGTTTGTCATATATGTCATTATAGTCTATAAAAGGTGAAACATATACCATTAAAATTGTTTATAGTAATGACTTATATTATTTGTTGCAGATTGATAGGTGACTTTCTGTTACCATCATCAAAAGTTCTCCCTCCCTCGTACCGAAAATTATGTGCCACTATGAAACATATTGGAATGGAGTGTCAAACAATAGATGTTTGTCCTGAAGATCATATTATTTATTATAAAGAACACGAAAATACAACAGAATGCCCTGAGTGCCATACGAGCAGATATCGAGATGATCAAGTGACAAAAAAGGTGTCTCGCAAGGTTCTTGGTCACATCCCCATTATTCTACGTATGAAACAATTATTCAAGTGCAATAGCTTGGCACAATTTATGGATTACCAAGCACGTGGCAGGAGTCAAAATGACATTATTCAAATGTCTGCGGATGGTTCATCATTTATGGACATAGAGGAAAAGTGGCCACACTTTAAATAGGAACCTCGAAATCTCAGGCTTTCTCTGGCAGCAGACAGTGTCAATCTGCATAGAGAGATGAGATCCGTTTGCTCGATGTGGCCTATTTTTGTTATAAACAATAACTTTCCTCCATAGATGTCAATAAAGAGGGAGCACATTATGTTGGCAATGATTGTTCCAGATATCTTATTATTTTATAGTTATCTACATGTAATTATAAGTCTTGGAGTGAAATGATCACAATAATTATCTGATGTTGTTAATTCAACTAGGTAAGTACCAAGTGAAATATATCAATGTATATATTGCGCCTCTTATCGACGAGTTGTTGGTGTTATGGAATGATTTCACTATGTATGACATCTCCCGACCAATTGGACAAAGAGAATTTCAATTCCATGCAATGCTTGTGTGGACAATTCATGATGCTCCAGGGTTAACACATTTCTGTGGTATGTTATGGTGAATTATAGTTGTACGAGATAATTCAAATTTTAAAAATATACATATTTAATCAAATTTTATCGTTATCTTGTAGGTCTTCAAACAAAGGAAAAATTTGCATGTCCACTGTGTGGTCTAAAGATGAAATCTCGTCATTCTAAAAGTTTAAGAAAATAGGTGTTTGATTAGTATAGGCAATTCCTCCCCAGAAATCATAAGTATCGAAGTGTAGAAAGTCATATTTTCAATGCGAAAGAAGAGACTACATCAAATCCCCGAAGAATGACACCTCACCTATGACAGTTGGAATATAATAGAATTCAAAGTAATATCATTCCACGTAATGGTCAATGTTTGAAAATTATATATTTTGATTGTGTTTTGTCGGCTAATTATGTAGTTGATGATTTTGAAGGTCGTGAAGGCATCACCGACCAGCTTCCAAAGGGACTAAAATGTTATCCCAGAGAATTTAGTAGGCTACCCTACTATGAGTATATACAAATTGTGCATTTGTTTGATACTATGCATATTGAAAATAATGTAATAAAGACACTGTAGAAAATATTGGATGGAAGGCGTCACAAAGAAAAACTTGGCAAAACTTGTAGTGACATTCATGATTCCAATCATGCAATGAAAAATATCATTGAATCAAATAGCAATGGAGACCGAATTAATGCAAGTGTTCTTCCTTGGTTATTAACAGATGTTATTGTATTAAATTAATTCTTAATCTTCAAAATAAATCTGTTGTGAGTCATCTATTTACTTTTGTACAGCTGCTAAAGAGTGGGATGCAATACATTTGTTTATTGTAAACAATCAAGATTGGATGACGGCATGGATTGAACAATGTCAACATGATGGTCATAGATTAACATGGGAATTTGTGTCTTCATTGGTCATACAAGCTCATCGCAATGGAGATCTCAATGTTACACAAAAGAAATAGATTTAGCATATGGTTTAAGAGATCACCATGTACTTATAAATTTGTTAATTAATCAATCGTATGTTTTTCAACTCGTGATGCAATAATTTATACATGTTTGACATTATTGCAGGTGAAACACCACAAGGCCATATTTTGCAATGGTTATAAATTTCACATCAAAAAGTTGGATGACACAAAGAGAACTTGTGATTATGGAATAAGTGCAATGTTCTAGATGACTAATATTTTATTTAGAAACGACTTACATCCTCGAGAGTCGCAAAATCGGTACTATGGTATTTTGGTTGATATACTTGACTGCGACTTCAATTTCTTCAAATTAGTTCTTTTCGTTGTGAAATGGTACAAACTACGACTCAATAAAAATGATCCTAATAGAACTGTTATTGAACATGATAATGGATTTCCAATGATTAATACAAGGTTGTTTGAGCCAGTTGGAGAAGAG
Source organism: Chamaecyparis obtusa (assembly GCA_027943335.1). Lineage (NCBI taxonomy): Eukaryota > Viridiplantae > Streptophyta > Pinopsida > Cupressales > Cupressaceae > Chamaecyparis > Chamaecyparis obtusa. The sequence continues at coordinate 272,882 of BSBK01005139.1, read as the reverse complement.
CCCTATGCTCTTCCAAGCCAATGTGAGCAGGTATTTTACTCAGAGGTTCCACATAAATCATGTTGGTCATTTGTTGTTAGACATGATCCAAGAGGAAGACCGATAAAGTATAATGTGATAGAAGAAGATACCGAGGAAGATGAAGAAGTGGAAGATGATGTAGAACTAGATCACGATCGAGAGCTAGTTGAAGAAGAAGATGACGATAATGTTGCTACTGATGACAATGATGTTGCTACTGATGTTACTACTGATGAGGATGATGCTGCTACTGATGATGATGATGATGATGATGAGGATGAGGATGACAATGATGATGATACTGATGGTGATGATGACAATGACAACAATAGTGGTGGTAATGATATCATCGACGACGACGATCTTGATGATGAGATGGATGAAGAAGAATATCAATGACATGAATGAAATGTACAATTATGCCAGATGTTTGGCATGTTCTAATGATTGTTTTATATGTACTACTCTTATTCACCTTGTTTTATATGTCCTACTTATATATCTTTGATCTTTTGTTAAGAGAAATTTCATTCTAAAATAGTGTATTTAATCTCTATATACTTAAACAACCTCACTAGTTAAGACTGTTCTCATTTGTAGTGGGCATGACAAGAATCAAATCACTTGAAAGACACCAGTATTTAGACATGCAAAAATTAGTGATGTGATTAAGCAAATTACCTTTCTTTACAATTGCATGGTTGTCTTTGGTTTGTCATTTTGTTTTGAATGTCTAGTGATTTAAACCAAAGACTTCAACTTAACCAAAAAATATGCAAGTCTACATTAGTATGTTTCTTTTTATTGTAATTATAATTAGTATGAATGAACAAAGTAATGACAATGCAATATTTGTGATAATGCAATATTTGTCAAAATAGCGTCGATGACTTCGGTCAATGTGCCTATGTGTCAATGTGGTGTTGGCCCATGCAAGTTGAAGACGTCAGGCACAACAAGTAATCTTGGGCATCAATTTTGGGTTTGCCCAAATAGGAAAAAGGTCTGGATACGTAATTATATTTTATGTTTAAAAATAATGTGACAACTAATCATTTTATGAAGAACTGATGTACATTTGGTATTGTCAGAGAAATACTAGATGTCAATACTTTCGGTGGGTCGATCAAACCACATTTACATCTACCCCATCTACATCTATACCTGATGTACGAAATGAGTGCAACTTGTGCAAGGCTCGAGAGGTAGCTAGTGCCGCCAAGATTGCTTCAATGGTGAAAGCAAAAATCATATTTCTATGATGCCTTCTTTGTGTAGTTTGTGCACTACTTTGTTGGAACCATATGCGTAAATGTGGTTAACAAAGGGCTATTGTAGATACTGAATTTTTTTTAGAATTTCTAGTAGATACACATAAAGAGCATGCACATAAACACGCAAATGAGAAACATAAATGTAGATATCACAACCGCTGACAAACATAAATGTAGGCATCATAATCACAATTTTTTGGAGACACAACATAATTGAATGGTATACCCAGACGATGCAACACAACTACATATCACTCCTCTGGTTCCAAGTTTACACTGCAGTAAACAAAATTGATAGATAAAAAATAAATTTAGAGAGCGGAAGAGAGCGAGAATGACCAAAGTAATACAGGTCCCTATATTATTTTGGTCGTTATCGCTCTCCTCATGCGCTCTCTAAATTTATTCATCTTTGGGTTTTGTTTACGCAGTGTAGACATGGAACTGGAGGAGTAGTTGCGTTGCATCATCTGGGTATACCACTCAATTATGTTGTGTTTCCAAAAAATTGTGACCATGATGCCTACATTTATGTTTCTCAGCTGTTGTGTCCTAGGACCCCTTATGACCATTTACGACCATTTACGATCCCTAAGAATACATCTTAGAGATCTTAAAATGTCGTAAAGGGTCATAAGAGGCTCCTAGGAGGGGTCAAATGAGCTGTCACCTTCATGTGGTTGGCCATGTTAAGTAGAGAATGTTAAATTATTCTCGAAACAAAGAGAAGCTCAATAATTTAAGATCTCAATTCACGTACGACAAATATATATCGACTGCACCGCGAACCCGCACATCAAATTCAGACCAAAGAAGTCAAGAAGTCGCTCAAATCAAATCCGAATGCAATCAGGTCCGCATATATCCCATGAACACATCAGGAAGAATACATCTCTGATCGCCGCACTAGCTTCTTGTGCTGGAGCAGTCGCTGTCACAAGTCTTGATTCGGTAGGATCCATTCCAAATCCAAGTCTCTAGACTCGACTCAATAATCCACGAGCCGCTACCGAATCTACTACAAAGTTATCTCCGAATTGTGCTGGAGCAGTTGCTGTCACAAGTCTTGATTCGGTAGGATCCATTCCAAATCCAAGTCTCTAGACTCGACTCAATAATCCACAAGCCGCTACTGAAATCTACTGCAAAGTTATCTCTGAATGATCCATAACCAAATCATGAGCAGGAACACCGTTCTGAATCGATACCAACTCGATCGACAAATATATATATATATATATATATATTAAAACTCATTGTCGTCGTAATTACGACGGCTTTAAAACAGCGACAGTTTTCCGTCGCAAACATCCGACATCTATCCGTCGTATTAACAGCATCACTGTCGGAAAACAACCATAAACGACGGATATCCGTCGTAAATGCCCAACGCATATCTGTCGCATGTACAGCATAGTCGTCGTTACAAACCACAAACGACAAATATGCATTTTAAACTTCCGACGAATATCCGTTGCAATAAAGCATTTCCGTCAACGAACATGTTACAAACGATGGATACCCGTCGGAATCTTCTGACGGGGCGCCGTCGTTTGTTATTTGTTGCGACGGGTAGGCGTCCCAATTGCGACGACCATAAATAAGTCCGATGACAGGCTCGCTGTGTTGGCACCCTCTTTTAGCGATGGACAAGGTTGTCGTAATTACGACGCCTGACAGAATTGTCAGTTTTTCGACTACAAAACTGTGACGCCGGGTGGTGTCGCTTAAGCTACAGTTTATTGTCTAAATTTGGACGCTCAGCTGTCGAAAAAAGGTCTCAAATGTACTAGTGGACAGTCGAAGTATTTTGTATTAAGTTTTTTGGGTTTTATGTAGTCCAGGACACTCTTCATACTTTTCATACAGTTAATACTATGTGTATGTATTATAAAATATGCTCTCTCTCATTTAGATAGCTTATGATTTAAATTTATCCACTTTCATAGTTATCTTCGATATGGCCTTAATTAAGTAGGTGCTTTAGAATAAGACTAAAATGTTATAATTGATTACTCCTAATTATAAGAAATCAACAAATTCAAATATAGGACAATACTTTGCAGAAATTTTTAATTTCTCGCCTAAGAATATGAACTGTTTAATAAAAGTATTTGAGCAGTCAGAAGTTGTTTAGACACTCCATCGGTTATATAAGGTAAACTCCCTTAATTTTCAAGCCTTCGTCTCCTGATGTCAACCCCTATCAAACTTAGAGGCTTAAAACCTCAAATTGCCTTTAAAGGCACCATTGACATTAAGAGACTCAAATCGGTCATGTTATGCACACATGCTATTATTATCAGGGCAGTTTACAGGATACTAAGGATAGAATTCTTAACAAATGACGACCATTATCGAGTTAACTCAGTCATCCCATCAATGTTTATAGCCTTGGCATCCCAAGTAGACCCAGCTAAATCCGATATACGGAGATTATGCACCCATCTCTTCAAAAAGAAATTTCTTGGAGGGCTGGATTTTGTTATCAATAATATTAAGGGAGACCTTACCATCACAAAGCCAAGATTCTATAACTCCCCAATGATCAGAGGTAAACCGCCCCATCTATTCCCATCATGGAATCTGAGGATATAGCTACACTAATTTTCGGAGGACCTATCATAAGGAGAAACTTAGAATTTCTATTCAACTTCTTCCATGTTAGATCTCCTGAAACAAAGGAATGGTTTTACATATAGTGGCATGAGGATGATGTAGGCAATACAGACAGAGAAGGCTTCAATGATACAGATGATGAAGAATCCTTTGAATTAAGATCAAAGATGTTCGAACCTAAAAGTAAAGGATGTAAAAAGGTTAACAAACTATGCCATCAAAGGGATTAAAAACAACACTCTAAATTGTTTTGGAGTATAAAGGATGGATTCTCCCTTGCTACTCAAATAGGAGTTAACATTTTGTACCTTTCTTATCCCTTGTTTGCAAAACTATTATCTGCACTAAGATGTTTTATGTTAAACACCTCTTTGTGTTTATTGATTTATCCTCTCTATGAATGTATAAGCTAACTTCTGGTAAATTTAGAATAGATAAAGAAGGTATTAAGTTATTTACTTTATCAATGGGAAAAGATGCTTGACATTAGAGATAAGTGTTTAATAAAGGAGTGTTAATAGATTCGTTTCTCTGCCTTACATATTAGATCCCTTTGTTGAGCGAGAGTCAAATGAGGCCCAGATAGCATAGGAATTTTGAGACTAATGTAGTACGTTAGGTAGATATGCTCTTTATAGTAAATATTGGTAGGACAGCTGGCAGAAATCTTCAGGTATATAATACCTATCTACTAAAGGTGAATGTCCAAATATATGCATATTTAGTGTAAGCTATAGGCTGTAGGCTTCAGGTTAACTTCAGACATAGTCTCCTAGGCAATCTCTTATCTTGAAGTCGGTGTACTTATCATGCATCGACTTCAGGTAAGATATTACCACGAAGATTCCTTTCTCTTGTCCTGTGTTTTTTTACATCCATATCCTTGTAGAAGCTGTTGTTTTAAAAAAAAAAATTGTAACGTATTATTATTCATGCAACTGCTTCCAATTTCAAACTCTTTTTCAAATCAACGTTGCTTTGATTTAGGTAGCACCAAACAGAGGATCTTGATATTTGACACACACACACACACACAGATATATATATATATATATATATATATATATATATATATATATATATATATAATTCCTTTAAGGATTAATCAAGGCACCCCTTTTATTTATTTGTTTGATTCGATTATTAAGCAAAGTTTTATTGTGTCTTCCAAAGAAATACTCTTGCTTAATAGCTTCTTTTCATAAGTACTTTAGAATCTCACTAAATTTCCTTGGTCATGTTTTAAAGTAATATTATGTTCAGCTCAAGCCTCTTTAGAATTTCATGTTGTTTGATACGATTGGTTAAAATCCATTGAGCCTCGATGAGCTTATCCTTGGGAGAAGGTGAATTTCTGGATAAATCCAGATTATTAAAGATAAAGAGTATGTGGATTTTATGTAACATGACGGCTCCTTGCCTGCATCATAAGAGATAGGATTGTTTCAAATGCTTAATAAAGGGGTTATAGCAATTTCTTGATTAATAGCAAAATTAAACATTACAATGAGTTAGCGTTTAAAGAGGTAAAGGAGTCTGGTTACACTTGTAGCAAATTAGGTAGATTTGCAACTGGTAGGTATTTTCTCAGGAATCTAACTCCTATCTTTAGCAATATTAATATTGGAGATTTCCTGCTTTTAAATTGAAGACTGTTTAAATACAGCTAGCTCCAGATAAAATTTCCTCAGCAATCGCTTATTTTGAAGTCAAGATATAGGTTTATATGCATCGACTTCAGGTAAGCGATTACCAAGAAGGTCTTATGTTTTGTCCTAAGATTCAAATTAGAGCCCTGTGCAAGCAAGCCTGGTGTTACCTCTACTCTAAGGCGGTTTTATAATGGACTTCTTGTAGGATCTTTAGGGATTAAGATTACAGGTTATTGATATTCAAGCCCTTTGACTAGTTATCTGTCGAACCTCTATTAAGTCTAGTTTTGTTAATCTCTTTTCTCCTTTGTTTTAGCATACTATTTAAGGCAAATACATAGGACTCCACCTCCCTCTTAAGGCTCTAGTTTTTTCAATAGTATGTATAATTTAATTCTTAATGCTTAATCTTCCTTGTCTTTAAATTTTGTACTTTATAAGAAAATCGAGTCAGAGATAACGTCTTCTTATGATCTATAGAATAATCTATAGCATGGATGTTTTAGATAAGGTAGTGTATTCTCATGATCTAAGGACAGTAATTACAATATAAGGATAGTCTTTAAAGGCATTTCTTATAGGTAGAATACTAGCTTAATTAAGGATAATCCTCCATATATAATTTTTGATGCAGCATGGATTAAGGACTAACCATATGGGAAAAGCTTTTAGTACATATGGCGACTAGTGTTTCTGTATGCAGGATAGCTGAGGCACTAGAAACATAAGCAACCTGAGAACTAGATTCCATTAATCCAGAGATATATCGATATAACAAGCGCTAAGCTAGATCCTAGTATTAGGAAAGTTAAAATTGTAAATGAAGGAATGCCTTTAGTGATCTTTGTAAATGAGGGGATAACCTCATAATATTGTTTGTAATATAAAATCTAGACCTTGGTCCCGGGTTAGACTAGAGGTTTTCTTATCTATTCTTTCCTACTAGTGCCCGCACAGAATGGAATTTTATATTGAAATATTCATTTTATTTAAAAAAATCCTTGGCTTAGGCCTTTTACCGATCATTCATATATATATATATATATATATATATATATATATATATATATATATATATATATATATATATATATATATATATATATATATATATATATATATATATATATATACACACACACACACACACACACACACACACACACACACACAAAAGTTACACTAGATTGTTATATTAAAATACATAAATGATAGTTATTTATTGAAAAATAAAATATCCATTTTTTAAAATAATAAATTTTAAATGCATATATTATATTTTGAGCATATGGTGTAGGACCCAAAACAAAACATCATGACACATGGAATGAAATGGAAGAGTATCTTGTGATTCATAGCAACATAAAAAAACATTTATGGGAGTGCAAGTGGTGTAAAAAAGAACCTAGAGTTATAGGTAGGAAATGGGTAGCTTTGTTTTAGACAAAAGGAACTTTTTTTTGGGTGAGTAAGTTATGGGGTTAGGGCCCACTCCCAATAAAACAAAAATCCAAGGTATGCTTCAAACCCGAGAATGTGGAGCACAAAAAACTACAGAAAATTGAATACAAGAATCAAAGAGAGGGCATAAACTTGAGAGCCCAAGGAGACTAAAAACCCTAGCCTATACAATCTTGAGAAGACGACTGCACAAAAGTAATCAATTATCTAGCCTTTTCAGTCATTCCTCTCCACGTGCTCCTAGTGAGGAGAGCTTCCATTGTCCATTGAGTGCCATCGTCAACAACATCTCTCCCTTCGGTTCAAAGCTTCTCAACTTCAAATTTTCACCCTTTCTTCTTTTTGGATGATGGTTTGGATATGCCACTAGCTGTTTGGGAAATAGTGCACTTCTTAGTTTGAACAACCAAATCATCAAAATAAAAAAAAATAAAAACAATTTGCATCCAGGTCATCCATGAAGGGGTAAGATCCATCAAAATCATTTTCATCCACCTCAACATGTGGGGATTGACCAAAAGGGTATGTCGGGTGCTGAGAGGAAGAAGCCACTAGAGGAGCATCAATGGGGGAAGAAGGTTGCTCAGAAGGTTTGGAAAAATAGAGGTTACAAGAGAACGCCCATAAAAAATCAGCATCTGGATTACCTGACTTCTTAACCCACTTCTTAAAGCTAAAATTCCTTCTAGTGCCAGCTCTGGGAGAATTGCAACTAGTAATCTTGTGTCCAATCATGTTGTATTGGAAGCATCTTAGTGGGAGGTCTTCATAGTTGAGATATTGAGTCCATGTACCATGAGAAGAATGGATTATAATAGAATGATGAACTGGTAAGTAGGAGATATTTTTCCATAGCGAGTCAAATTGTGATATTGCTATCAGGATTCAACTATGTAGTTTTTTGAGTCAAACTCATTGACCCATGATTCATGAGTAGTGGTTCACACGAACCCATCTCTCATGAGAATGAATGGAACACTTAGCACTCATTGGATTTAGGTGATGCTCACAGAGGTGAAGCACCGGGACTTCTTGGGAGGTCACCCATCCCAATACTACTCAAGCTCGAGCACGCTTAACTACAGAATTTCCTCCATGGTTAAACCCACTCTACTTGCATCCACATTATGCTCACAGAGGTGAAGCATAGGGACTTCCCGGGTGGTCACCCATCCCAGTACTACTCCAGCTCGAGCGCGCTTAACTACGGAGTTTCCTCCATGGTTAAACCCACTCTACTTGCATCCACATCCCAGTACTACTCCAGCTCAAGCACGCTTAACTACGGAGTTTCCTCCATGGTTAAACCCACTCTACTTGCATCCAAATGTGGATGCAAGTAGAGTGGGTTTAACCATGGAGGAAACTCGAGCGCGCTTAACTACGGAGTTTCCTCCATGGTTAAACCCACTCTACTTGCATCCAAATGTGGATGCAAGTAGAGTGGGTTTAACCATGGAGGAAACTCCGTAGTTAAGCGCGCTCGAGTTTCCTCCATGGTTAAACCCACTCTACTTGCATCCACATTTGGATGCAAGTAGAGTGGGTTTAACCATGGAGGAAACTCCGTAGTTAAGCGTGCTTGAGCTGGAGTAGTACTGGGATGTGGATGCAAGTAGAGTGGGTTTAACCATGGAGGAAACTCCGTAGTTAAGCGCGCTCGAGCTGGAGTAGTACTGGGATGGGTGACCTCCCGGGAAGTCTCGGTGCTTCACCTTTGTGAGCATCACCTAGATCCAATGAGTGCTAAGTGTTCCATTCATTCTCATGAGAGATGGGTTCATGTGAACCACTACTCATGAATCATGGGTCAATGAGTTTGACTCAAAAAACTACACAGTTGAATCCTGATAGCAATATCACAATGATGAACTGGCTTAGAAATGTCAATAATAGCACAAACTCTGGGGAATCTGTTGTAGGGAGACATGGAAGATGGGTCCAACTTCACAAAGGATCCAATCTGCTCAATCATTTCCTTAATGTGATCCGCTACCACATGACCAAAGGAAGATTATACAATCTGATCCAAATAAGGATGGTCATGATCTTCGTAGCCATCAAGTCAAAAAATGGAGACCAAGAAGAAATAAAAAAGGCCAACGTGATATAAAATAATAAATAAATAATAACAATAATAACAATAATAATAATAATAATAATAATAAACAAACAAAAAAAACTAGGGTCCATTCTGGCACATAGAATTGCAATCCTCCACAAAAGCAAAGTAGAGAAGGAACAATCCAAAGTCAAGAATGTCAATTTCAAGTGGCGCCAAGTTGCTCTAGTTGACAGCCATCCATTTAGCAAATTTGCCAACCGAAGGATGTTTGCACATTCATCGAACCAAAAGAGAGTGATTCCCAACCTCAAAGGAGGCACTATTAATGCATCCATTCGACAAGTGAAATTCAATAGGATCTACTACCAATCACACCTCAAGAGTTGCCCATAGAGTAGACAACAATTGAGGACGTCGTATTATCAAACCTAGCTAGATTCAACAAAGGCATATTAGAGAGTTTAGGACATCCATGACTTGCATTTTGCAAAAATCAGTGCATGTATGGTGGGATGACATAGTTCCTACAACTGTCAATGAAAAAGGGGTGTGTTGATGGGGACGACTGAGCAGGAGCCGTTGCAGATAAGATAAGAGGGTCACCAGAGGAAATCCTAGCTTTTCGCGTCTTGGAGTGAATGTGTGGCTCTTTCCTAGCCATCGGTTTCTCCTTCCTTGCCCAGTCACTACTACCACAAGATGCCTCCATCCCACGAGCTTCATGGCAAGGCAAGTACAACTAGATCCACACCTTCGCTCAATCGTCATCCTGCAAATCGCAGGCTACTTCGCACAATGCGCTCTTTAGACAAAAGGAATTAATATTTTAACTTTAGAGGGACAATTTTGCCCATTTATGAAATTGGACAACCCAAATCATTTTGAAATAGATATTTTTATTTCTGGAGCAACTTAACATTTTGATGAGTAATCATTTATGATTACTCATTAAGAGTTACAAATTAATAAAGATAAGTTTAGCAAATTTTCTGTCACGGGAGTTGCAAAATTTAAATTTTGGCAAAATGGAAGGAGCTACAACTTTATTTTGGAGATATTCTCTTACAACCATTAAATTGGAGAATCTATCTTTGATTTGGGAATTTTCCTTACTAATAGTAAAATTATTTTTACAACCTCAAAATCTATAAATTGGGAAGATGTATCCATTTGACAAGTTTTTGGAGATGTTATGAAGCTTTCATTTTATAAATTAGTTTTAGTTTTAAGGAATTTTTGTGGGCCTTTACAATGACCAAGGGACTACATTCATGTGATTTCAATTCATAATTACTGCTACAATACAAAATATGCGAAGATTGTTAGAATCACCCTCTACAATTTCCCAAAACTCATTAAACTCTTTCAATGGTACATCTTCCCCTACTCTTTGAGCCATGCATATCCTTTTGATGATAAAACTTTTAATGTTGTGATAAACTTTTAATATTATTGTACACACCAATTTGTGCCTAGGCTTTTCTTTAGTCCCAAGTTTGTGTGACTTATCAACAAGGAGCCCTTGCTTTGAAAATGGGCAAAGTTGGGCTATGTTTTGCGAGTATGGATTTGTTCCTATGAGTTTGTATCCATGCAACTGAGTAATCTTAAAGAGATAATTAAACAATAGCTTAATCTAGGGACAAGATAAGTTTGGAAATGGGTTTGTTGGTTCAAGTTTTAAAAAACAAAAATAAATATTATAGAATAGGTTGTAAGAAGTAAATTCATAGGGAGCATAAAGTTGATGCCTAAGTTATAAGAGAAACATAAGAAAAAAGGTTTAATTGGTGTGTAACTTAGCAGTAGTGAACTTTTGTAATAGGTATAACAAGCCAAATCATGCACCTAAGATTTATAAGAAGAAAAGAGTAATGGATGTGTTACATTGTTAAAAATTCTAAGGTATATTGTGGCATGGAGTATGGTAGTATTGATAATTTGGCAGTTCTTAATATTTCTCTATCAAGAGAGATTTTGTAAGGAAGGTCAATTTGCATTTAAGGGATGCAAATGGAGTTGGGTCAACTTTGTCTAATGCATCAAAGTTAAAGAATGAAGGTGGAATGTGTGACTATGCTGGCTCATCAATTGGAGAAGAATTTTTTTGGCCATGTAATACTAGCCACTCATATTTGACAACAGTGGCTAACGAGAATAATAGGTGATTGAAATTATTGTCATTTAATGTCAAAGCGATTGTTGGCAAGCATATTGTCAAGGGAGACTATTAGATGTTGGCATTGATGTCAAAGGAGTATGGACAAGATTGTTAGAATATTGTTGCCTTTGATGTTAAAAAGAAAACTATTTGTTCAAGAAGAAAGTTGATAATTCAAGTTCTGGTTGAAGGCCACTAATCAATAATATGTTCAAAGGTATATATAAATATTAACTAGATATTGACATTTATGGCTAATGCTGGCCGACTTCCTTCGAAGTCTCTTTGCATTTTGAAAAGGCAAATACAGACCAACTTTCTTAATGATTATGAAGACAACTCATATATATAATTTGGTAGTGATGAATATATTCAAGAGTGTGCAACAATTAATGAAGATAAGGAGCCACCGATTATGATTAATAAAATGCAACAATCCATCAATTATGCAAAGAATATGATTAATAAAATGCAACGATTTAAAGTTGGAGATTAATCATAAACAACAACCATTATATCATAAAAAATCAGCAATGATATTATGACGTAGCAATGATTATCCTATAATGAAAAGCAAGATCTCTAGGAAATAAAACTAATTTCTAAAGGCAATGTTTCAAAAGGAATTGCTAAAGGCAAAGATTGAAATAATAATGAAGATGAGGTTCTAAACAAATGGTCACGACCTTGTAAAAGGTTGTCTATTCTAAGGGATGCCTCCCTTCATGAAAAGGCATAAGGAGTATATAAAGGTAAAGAGAGTTTGGAGAGATGTGTGTGGAGAATTGATTAAAATATTCTTTGAAGGATCAATTCCAAGAAGGAAAATTATTTTGGGGGTTGGTGTCTTATATTGAAGAGATTGGTGTCTCTTATTGAGTCGGTGCTCAAGTTATGGAGATTGGCCTCCAATAGGTTGGTGCCTACAAATTGAAGAGTTGGGTGTCTCATGCTAAGTTGGTGCTTAGCAATGGAGGTTGGTGCCTACGAAGTTTGTAAAAGAGTTTATATAAGAAATATTTTTCCGTGGTTTTCTCCCATAAGTGGTTCTACGTAAATCTCGCGGTCTTCTTGTATTCATAATTGTTGGATCTTGTATGGTTGATTATTGTAGTTGATTAAATTTAGAAAACTAAAAGTTAATAATTTACTAATTCAACACCCCCCCCCGCCTGCTTTCTCCCCCCAATGTAATTTTGTGCTCGTTAGAGGTTTGTTACATATGCTTCACTGCAAGGTAAGAAGGACCTTTTTTCATAAGTTGGATGGAAAGGTGATTTTGAGTGTATGATAAAGGCAATGGAGAAGACCTTGCTTGTGGAACTAGATGTGGATGGTAAAGTGAGGGGGAAAACAAAGCATTATGTAAAGATGGATCTTTGGAGGCTTAACAAGTTTTGGACCAATTTGTGGGAGCTACACCACTTCGATGGAAAGGTGCTTTTTAGTGTACAATAAAGGCAATGGAGAAGACATTGCTAGTGGCATTGGATATTGAAATGAGGGAGAAAAAAAAGCACTATGCAAAGATGGATCTTATATGGAGGCTCAACAAGTTTTCACCCACTTTGTGGGTGCTACATCATTGGGTAACAAAATCTTGGAAACCCTATTTATATGAGTCGATGGAGAGATTTCCTTGTGCGCAAAGTTCTTTTTACAATTGTTTATGAACCAAAGTCTATATAGATGTAATTCTAGCTAAGGGGTGGGGAAACACTTCACTCTATGCTTACTCTAGCTTTCATACTGTAATCCTTTATTAGAAAATTCTTTTGGTTTGGATGAGAATGCCTAATTGTCCATTACAATTTTCGCTTTCTCCTTTTGTTAAAAGCATAGGAAATATCATGGGAAAAAAAAATCCTATTTCTTCTAAAACTGAAAAGCTTCTCATTCTACTATTGCACATATTTTGGTAGAGATGGATCTGTCTTTGGGCTTGCCAACACAAATATGGATAAAGTAGGCAATAATTTGGAAGCAACATGTTCATTATAAAGATTTGGCTTTTATATGTACAAAATGTTTGAGTGTTGAGGATTTGTCTGATCCATGTCTAGGAAAAATAAAAATCTTTTGGCAAGGCATCATGGTGGGATACTGCTAAGATGCAATAACTTATTGCAAATGAATCCCAAAACATATACCTTTGCCCTCTTTCAATAAAAAGAATTTGTTGGCATGAACCTTGTCTCCTATAGGTTCTCTACAAAATGTATGAAGAAACCATTTGAGGAGAAGATATCTTGCTCAAAAAATGAATATTTGCTACATCATGATATTGTTTCTCAAAATATTCAGCCCTTAGGTTCTGCAAAAAAGAAAGTAGTAGATCAGGAGAATATATCCCCTAATGTAGAAAAGAAAGGATTAAAGTAAGTTTTAGATTTACCACCAAAGGGCATAATGGAGGTTGGAACTAATCAGCAATAGGAGAAAATGAAAAAGATTTGTTAGGGATCTTCAAAACCAAAAGATGGCACTTTTGGTGGGATGTTTGGGGTCAGACTTCCTGACATGTCTCCTCTTTGTCTGAGTTTTTGGTTCGTTGTGGTAAAACCCCTGCTAAAACTTCTTTTCTTCAAGTTGCTTGGGCTCTTGGTCCTCCTTTTATCATTTGGCATGTTTGGTTGGAGAGGAATCGGAGGATTTTCCAGGATGCAAGGATGGGTGTTGTACACTTGTGGTGGAAAATTATCCATTCTCTTTGTGAGATTGTTTTGGCAAAGTGTGATTTGACTGGAGGTGTGGATCTTGGACAAGTTATTTGCAATCGTCTTAATTTTCCTCTTTAAGGAGGTGCTCTAGTATTTGTTGGTCAGGGTAGGAGCAGTAGACGCAGACATCCTTTCTGGCCGATCAATCGAGAGGGTCGTTGGACACCACTTCCTCGCGAAGTTTTAAAAATTAACATTGATGGCTCATCTCAAGGGAATCCTAGGCATGCTGGCATTGGTGGAGTTGGTTGGGATAGTTCTGGTGGTGTTCAATTTACTTTTTATGTTTATACTAATAATTTAATGTAGGCTCTTGCCATTTTGTAAGTTGTTGACCAATGTTGTGCTCTTGGTTGGCGCAAGATTATTTGTGAGTCTAATTCTCAGGTGGTGGTGACTTTGTTAACTAGGCAGGAGTTTCGGGATGTTAGCTAGAACTTAGCTTTGGTTATCAGACAAGTTCTCCACTTGTGAAGCTCCTTGGAATTTGTTACCTTCACACACATTCCCAGAGAGTGGAATGTTGTTGCGAATTGTTTGGCCAAATGGGCTTTGATCAAATGCAGGATTGGAATGTAGTGGATAAGAGGCAATTGCCTCCTGATATGTCTCATATGTTTGATCAATTAGTGGATAGTGGCAGGGTTATGTAGTGCTCTCTTTGATGGGCACTTTCTTTGTTTTGTTTCTCATTTGTGTTTGAATAATTTTTTACCCCTCTTTTAGTTTAACAGATGAATATGTACTGCCACCGTTGACAACGACTCTTCCTCGCTTCGGCCCACTACATTGTCGACGACTAGCTGTCGTGCATCGTTTGTTACAAGGGTGTCCAATTTGGATGCTACGGGACTACCGATCCTCTCTAGTGTTCACAAGCTTTGTCTCTTCTGGTGGGCTTGGGATTGTTTCTGTTGCATTTCGCTCAGGTGATGTCGGCCCTAGGACTGTCATGGTTGGGATCCCCAACCCAAATCTACTGCTAATGTTGGAAGGAACTACGCTCGAGCTACCAAAGCTACTACTACATCCCTTCAATGGTGAAAGCTTGGCCTCTTACCTATGACAAAGCCTCCCCTATGGTGGTTTGTGGCCCTGACATGATGGACAAAGTGGATTTCTACCAACATCGTGGTTTGGTCTGCAAATTTGCGAGCCTCTAGTCCTCTTCTGGATTTACATGGCTGGGTAACTAGTTCTTGGTGACCTCTAGCTTTTGGTGAGATTAAACTTTACATTGCTTTGTTTTTCTCTTCTGAAAATCGTGATCTAATTTTGAACAAGTTGTGGATTTGGGGGAATCATTCTCTTTATGCCAAACCCTAGACAATATCCTTCAACCCTCTTATTGAACCACTTAATGTGTGTTCAGTGTGGGTTCGTCTTCCTTATCTCCCACTCCATTTTTGGGAGATGTCATGCTTTGAGGCCATTAGAAACTCCCTTGGTTGTTTCTTGAATGTGGATGAAGCTACTACTACATTGGGTCATTCTACGTGTGCCTGCATTTTGGTTGATATTGATGTCTCCACTCCACTTCCGGGGGATGTGGTGCTAATTGTCGGGGGGAGGCCATGGACACAAGCATTGGATTATGAGGGTGTTCGCTTCCATTGTCGGCATTGCTTCTCTACTAGGAAAATGTTTGTTGATTGCGCTCTTCTATGTTGAAAAGGTGTTGCTTTTCATGGAGGGATGCAAATGTTGATCATTTGACAATCTGTGCTTCTGATTCTCTTTCAAATTCGTCCTCTAAGGACTCACAATCTTCTAATGAAGATGAAACCCCTGCTGAAAATCTGGACAGTGCACAGGTTGCCGATCAGAATCAAGCTTTTGTTGCTTGTCCGAATCTTGTTCTTGCTACAACCCTCGATGCTACTCCTGCTAGTTCAAGTGCAACCCCTCTAGCCTTGTGGTCCATTTTGACCCTACGACTTTTGCTTTTGTTTTGTAGAAAGTTTTTGTTGACACTACTCAACTTCTTCAGCAGTCTGACCACCATGCTGATGGCTGCCCTAGTGGAGTTTCCTTCGTTGGGGATCCTAAATATAGCATCACTTGGATAATTGTCCAATATCGTAGGAAGAACTGTTCTTCAAATTCTCGCCCATCTTCTCTTGCGGTGTGAGTTTGGCCTTTTCTTTGAAAGGACTCTAGCCTTTGTGCTTTATTTTTCGTATTTCTAGCCAGCACCTATTGTACTGTCTATGTGTTGTTGATGGCCTGAATTCCCACTTTCAGGCCTTGCTTTTGTAAGGGTCAGCCCCCTTGGTAGGCTGCTGTAACAATAAAAAACAGATGAATATGTTGAAATGTTTAAAGAGATGGAAAGGTGTGACCCAGAGAGCTCCGAGGTGGAGTTTCCCTTAGTGAAAGAAGTTTAAACTTTAAGGCTATGAGGAAGTTGATTTAAAACAAAAACAATCCCCCCAAGTAAGACAGTTTGATGTTTCCCTTAATCTCTAGTAGAAATGACAAAACAAAGAAAGTACACCTTCTCCAAATCTGTTGAGATTCGATGGTAACAAAGGACCAAAATGTGTAATACTGGTTTTTTTTGTTTTTATTTCAAAGGTAGAGGCCCTGAGAGAACCCCTAGCTAAATTACCTAGGAAAGGTAATACTGATCATGAATGAACTTCAGCTCAAGTCTGTTTACAAGTGCAACTGGCATTATAATGAAGCTTTAAGGACAGGTATGATAACCATGGACACGACTGCATATGCTTATGCATGTTGAATCTTGAAACCAATAGAGCAAGGAATGTTGTTTTTCGTTGTTCATTTACATTAAATTTATAGAAGACTGCCTAACCAATGATTCTCAACTTAATCATTCCTAATGCTTAACTCAAAACCACCAAGAACAGCTAGGAGTTGCATGACAATCTCAAGATTTAGCATTGATCATATTTGAAGAAAATGGCTAAATTTTTACCTGCTGATATTGTATGAATCCTACTAACGAAAATCTCACAACCATGAGGATGTCCTAATGTTGAATTGTTTTGAGGTAGTTCAACACCTAAAGACACTTTTCCAGATATGTTGAGTTTTTAGTATTAAATTGCTTTCATTTGAAGGACCCCTCATTCTCTCTTTGAAAATATTATTGTGGTGGAAAAGATCTCACATGTTCAAGGAAAAAATATAAGGTGACGAGAAGTAACAAAATGCAGTTCAAGGTCAGAACACATATGACTTAGTAAGTGGATAGAATGGGGAAAGAAAAAATACCAAATTATCTTCCAGGTCCCTCCATATCTTGAGAATGTCTTCAGCAGGAACAGGTGGAAGACCAAGTCTTTCCAGTGCGCAAGTACTGTACTCTTTGAACACGATTGATTTGTCAACTTTGTTCAAATCTGAAATCTTTGCACACCTCATATCACACCTTAGATGGGCTGAGGAAACTGTGCAAGTTCTATGTGAAGGCCCCCCCATATCATTCACTATAGCCTTATCTTTCTCACAAGCATTTTCCTTTGGCATTTCAATTTTCAGAGCCTCAAAAGATGACAATAACTCTGCTGACTTACCAGCATGTTTGACCATCAACTCATTGCTAATCACAGGAGCAAAAGCCTTTTCGGATCTGGAATCTTCGCCCCATCCTGTTCTAAGGCATGGTACTTTGCTATCAACAAATGAAGAGGATTTGGTAGCATTTGCTGCTAATGGTGCCTGTATAAAGGCATCTTTTCTTTTTTTGCGACGTTGAGCTTTCCCTAGTCTACCAACTGATGGATTTGACTCCAAGACTTCAGGATAATATTTTTTCAGAACCTACAAGAGCCAACAAATCATAGATTAATTGGATTGTCCCAAACATTAATATAATAAAATGTATAGTTAGTGGTCTACCAAACTCATTCACCTGTCACATTGTTTTCAAGCATTTCTATAAACATCACATTCTTCACAAGTTCAAATTCCTTGGTACTTTCTTTTGCAGAATTCATTTATAACTTGTCTTTTCAATGGAAATAGTTATATGTATTTTGGTCTGACCCGTAAAACATTAAATATAGAAGCCTGAAAACACGTGCTGCACCTCCTGATCAATCTTTGTCTAAGAAACCAAAAAAAATCAAATAATTTAATTGGTGATAAGTCCCTTGTAAGTTTGTAACAGATTCCCCTCACCTGACCTTTGTCAGTATATATAAATGTCTGGAAAAATTTACACCATGGCCATGTCTGACAAGTTTACAAACATTTAAGATACCAATCAACCTATATTTCACTGAGTCACCTTTTGGTGAGATTTCAAGGACATCATTTAGGATGGTTGTGACTAATCCCAAATCCTAGAAAAACAAGGATGGCAGTACTTAGAGAAATTATATTATAAACTATGAAACATTTAATGTTACAAACGTTTAAACTAAATATGATGTTTGCATTGGAAGTGTTAGACTAAATGTCTTCATTTTCTTGGAACCCTGAAGTCAAATGTTATCTTTCATTAATTTTTTCTAAGTTATTCTTAGCTTCATGTTGGGGTACCCAAAGGGGCACACCTAGATATCCATCAAAGGATGCCTGGTCATCTGCAACACCCCTATCCTACTTCCTTAGGGGAGGCATGTCCCTGAGATACCAAGTTATGTGAATGTAATCCAGTCGAAAACATTGAAAGAGCATAAAAGATGACAGCCACTTAGTGTAATGTCCCCAATTTATTTGGCTGGGTAGGCCAGCAAATTTTAAACAAATAATAAATTAAATTATTAATAAATGTTAACTATTAAATAATTGAATAAGTCAGTTGCACCGACCTGACCTAAGGCCAACTTTGATGAATATTATATTTGATAAATAATACTGTGTTGTATAAGGCTGACAGGCAAGGCTTATTTCTCCTTTGCCTGGGCTGACCTGTTTGGCTAGTTTCTCCAAATGAAGGAGGCGATTCCATTTGAAAGCATCGCGGAATTGATCTTTTTTTATCCCTGATTAGGGTGCACCTAGTCTGAGACCGAAACCTCAACACTAGTCTTTATAGGAAGAACGAAATCTCTACCTGTATCGTATTCACACAACTGGAACAGATCTTAGACAAGTGGGATTTTCTGCCATCCTGTAGATCACTAGGGCAAATAAAGTGATTTTATATGCATTCTTTGGTCTGAACATGCAAATGTACATGGAATGGGACTGATGAAATTGTACTAAACGAGATATGGTCTGAACCTGGTGTTTGAATCTGATTGTTATTTCTCAGTTGATTATGACCTGAGCCATTGAATCTACTTGTACACATCTGTTTTATTTTCCTCAAACTGAAGAATATTATTTCACAATTTGTTGTTGCATAAGCTAGTATATTTCACTTAGGTTGCTGAAAATGGTTACCCTGTGACAATTGATGTATGGATGACCACTATACCTCTTGTTCCATCATTCCTTCAATAATGACAAAATGTTAGTACAAACTAAAAGATTGCACCAGAATTGGGCACGGGGGTTGCTTCTCTCAATAAAAGGAAAATTTTGGAAGAGGAATTTTCAGTTTGGCTATGACAATGACTAGGTTTTTTCATAGACACTCCATCTTCTGAATGTCCTTCAAAGTGCAAACTTTGTCCAACTATTATTCATTCATGAGTAATACTTTCCATGCATAGTTAATCATATCATGAACTCCGTAAGAGATGTCATGACCAAGCTTTTAACTGCTTTTATGAGCCATGGTGTTCTAGGGTCCTGTGGAGTCAAAAATCTTGAAACCATGGCTGATGTTTCATGTGATGAATAGGTGCTGGAGGCATCTAAGTTGGGAAGTAGTATGACTATAGAAGTATCCACTGTTACAATTGGCAACATTGTAGCAATGGGAAGAGTTCTAATTGGATAAGGCATGACTACAATGCAAGTCTTCTTGTAATTGATGATGTTATAATAGGAGGCAGTCTTGGGAGAATCTGTAGTAGTTAGATAATGAGCCTAATGTTGCCTTGATTAGCTTGGCATTCATTATTGTTTTACCATTGAAGGCCATTGAGCTTTGTGAGAAATGGTGTTCACGCCTGTAGTCTTATGTTGCATTTCATTTCAATACTTTTGCTATAATACAAGGGCATTGAGATGACACCATATCTCTAACAAAGACAATAAATTTATGGAAGAGCTCATGCAATGTTCTACATTCTATATCCACAAAATTCTAGATTTTGAAGCTATTTTTCTTTCAGTTTTAATTGCTGAGGCATCTAACATTCATATTTTTTCTAAAAGGGACCAATCTCATTTTGTTGGATCTTGGGCTTTCCCAAGCCTTTCCAACCCCAATCCAGGACCCATACTGAATTTTGCCAATACACAGGCCTTTTCAAAAGAACCTGGTAACAAATTAATATGCTAATCAAAACACAACAAAAAAAATTAGTCTGCCCAAACTTTGTTGTTTCTTGCCTCTAAATATTAAATGGGCCAAAAAAAGATAGGTATAGCATATAAAAAAATTATAAATTACATTTAGAAAAAATGTAGGAAAATTTGGGGAAAATGCCTAGCAAATGCAGCAGGAAGCAATTACTAGTTAATTAGGAGCTTTTCAAGAGTAAAGCAACTATGCATTCAAAGATAATTCATTGCCATGTGTATTGTCCATTCTTAAATTTCAACATTTATAAAAGTATTCTAAATGATTAAACTAGAAAACAGCTATATCATTTATTCTAAAAACTTGAGACGCCATTCCTTATAATAAAAGCTTAGTTGCTGGATTCGCCTATATAGGCCCGGATCCGGGTCCGGGTCCGGGTCCGGGTCCGGATTCATGGACCGGTCCGTGCTGGATCCGGACAGGGTCCGTGCACGGACCTTGGGTCCATCCGGATCATTTTTTTTTATTTTTTTTTCATCTAACCCTAATTTGAGAGGAGGATTTATACAAATATAACATTTAAGTATAAGTTTGATTTATACTTTAAGTTATATTTGTATAAATATATTCCAGGATGTTTGAGATAGGTTTCAGCTTCATAGGAGTTAAGATGCAAATTCTAGATTTTGGGGGTTTTCGAAAAATTCCAGACTTAGCCAAATTTCAGGATTCAGCAAGCCTTCAGCGGGGTTACCTCCCACAATCCATCATGGCTTTCTAAAGTCAAACTGAAGCTGGCAAAAGGATTCTTAAAGGGTTTTAACTCGTTTTATCACAAATCACTTGGTTTCGACCCCATCTCTATGACAGACTTAGCTTAGCTCTCAGCCAAATCTCAGTCAGACATGACTTCCCAATAGGCCAAAATCACTTAAACCTCATTTGCCGGATCTAGGGACTTGAAAACAGCCACCAACAAAGACTACCTAAGACCTAGTTATGAAGACTTTGACATTTGGCATTGATCAATGATCAAGCATCATAGATTCATAGTATGAAATGATTTAGTTTTAGAATTATGTATATTTCTCTTATATTTTTGGATATATAATGCATATATATATATATATATACACACGGATCCTTACGAATCCAAAATGGGAAAAAAAAATTTCACGAATCCACGAACCGGATTCTCGAACCTGAATCCATCCCCGAACCCGAATCGGCAACTAAGAATAAAAGTAATGATTTAGTTTACTTTAGTTCTCTAACATGTTTTCCTTCTCTCTTTGCCACATTTTTCACTTATTTAAACAACTTTCACTTGACCATTTTCAAATACTTTAAACTTTGCATGCATACTCCTACAATTCACTACTTCTTACTTATGCCACTTCACTATTTCAGAGGATTCACTATTTATCTGTCAACATTGTTCTCAAATTCAAGTCATCATCACCATAACATCTTCAGTTTCACTCTATAGCTATCAAACTTCAAAAATCTAATTTCATCTTTCTTTGCTATTTCACATCCATAATCAATCTACAAACATTGTAATAGTCAAATTAGGCCAATACTGTAATGTCCTTTTTTGTGTTAACTTATAAAAATTGGGACAGTGACTTGCTAAAATAAATTGCAAGAGACTTCTTTCCTCAAAGTCTCAATTAACACTAAGAATACACGATGATACCACTTCTATTTGCTTAGACAATGCAATTAATAAGATATATATATATCACTTCTATCTCTAATTTGAAAATTGGATATATGCAATATGATGAGGTATATATATCAATAATGACAAGATTATCAAATATCATATGGTGTGCAACTAGTACCTTGGTTGATTCGATGTAATGCCACAGCTATCTCTGATTTAATCTTTAAGGATTATGCAAGGTTAAGAGATTCCAATCTCCATATATATAGAGATTTCTGCTCTTCCTGATGTATTGATGTGAGTTATGCAATGAACCTCCTTCTCATGATAGCAATAATACTATATAGTGCTGTGTCTGATATGTCAATATAACTGTGCAATTATGATTATGCTGCTATGTCCGATATATCGATATGAATATGCAACTATGAAGGTATCACTTATAGCGACAGGTTGCTGTTTCTGATCTGGATATATAATCTTGCAATAATAATTGATGATTCTGTTTCTGATCTTGACAATATGAACTTGCAACAATGGTGGTGCTCTCTCTGATGCTGATCCTTAAATATATGTAGTAAACGACTATGACACTTATGCCAAATTGCTCGATCGAGCTATCCAAATAGGATGTAATAAGCAATAAAAGGTTTTCTGAATGATGCCAAAAGGAATGGATTTGATTGCCATCATATATTGTAATGACCCCTTCCTATCACTTGACCTAGAATCCATAAATTAGTACAAGTTAGGAATATTGAAGTAGGGATCTCTCTTCCTAACCAAGTATATTCACATATTACTCCATGTTTAACCATCATTTATTCATAGATGTAAAAAAAAATGCAAACCAACAACAAGTAATTCACTAAGTATCCTAGACTTGTCATTTGAATGATCTCCTCATATAGATTACATGAATCCCTTCTTCCCTTCTTATTAACAGCATAATGGGATGTTAGACTTACTGTGCCAAGGGCATGTGAAACAGTCTACAAGCGGGCTCCCTCAAGGCTTAATGCCATCTTGAGAACTACCCATCATGTGACCGAAATTACTTTGCCTTTCCCTTCCACAAACTCCCTATCTTATGAAGCCTTTAGTAAGAGGTAGGAGTCAGATTCCTATTATCTATAATTTGAGTATCAGATTTAGATATTCATTAATTATATACATATCTCTTTGCTCATAATCTCATCTTAGTGTATCTGATTATTTATATATATATATATCTAAATGGCTGAGTGAATATTCAGAATTAACATGAGCAGATCAGAATCCGCTATAGGAAATCATGTATTCTACTCTATAAATTCATTGGGCCAACTGTTTATATCAGGTAATAATTGTAACTATAAAATCTCAAAATGATTATTGACAGAGAGGATACGTACAGATGAAGTGTTTGTATAGTTCAATTGTTCTACTGTGACTTACCAGCCTGATCCCTGTAAATACATTAATAAACAATGCTCTTGCTCACCGGTTTATACTCAGCAGTCTACTCCCGAAAATCTCCCTATGATCTCCTCTTAAGATATGAATGTCATTTATATGTGCCTTGCTGGAGTAAAGACCGCATTCTTCTGTCTATGGAGAGACACCCATGCATACATGTCTCCTAATTTGGATTTGTCTACTAACTACGCTGCCCATCCAATACGGCTTTGTCATCCAAAACTACGTGTTTGTTTAGTCAACGACATATTTCATAGCGATGATGATATAAAGAATTAAAGTTTTGGGAAAATATTAAATCTAATGAAATATATATATATATATATATATATATATATATATATATATATATATATATATATATATATAATGCTTTAGTCAATTAAGGTATATTCATATAAATAATATATAAATTTATATATAGATATTAACTATATATTTTATCCCTTAATCAATTTATGATTGAACAAAAATATATATATTAAAATACATATATTGGAATATTTATTTATATTAAAAGAAAAGCATATTCATATTACAAATTGATCAAGTATGGTTTATGATTGAACAATTAAAAATATATTTATATTGAAGTATTTATTTACATTAAAAGTATAGAGTATGGCCTATGACAGTCTGCCCTTCCTGAATTTGCTTGTCCTCAAGCAATTTAAAATTTGGATGAGAATTGATCTCTCCTCCTACCCATGTAGCATCCTCTTTTGGTAAACATTTCCATTTCACCAAGTATTCAGAAATAGTTTTGTTTCTTAACCTTTTTTCTTGCATATCAAGGATAAATTCAGGCTCCAAAACAAGTTTACCTTAGTCATCAAGTGGTAGCAACTCTGTGCAAGGGCTGACATGTTGTCTGAGGACTTTCTTAAGTCTAGATATGTGGGAAACATTGTGGATTTTGCTATGTATAGGTAATTCTATCTCATAAGCTACTTCACCTAACCTCCTTAGGACTTTGTAGGGTCCATAGAATTGAGGTTTCAGTTTTTCTGCTCCGCTTCCTTAAAGTGAGAATTGCTTGTATGGTTGCAACCTTAAAAAGACCAAATCCCCAACTTCAAATGTCCTTTCCACACGTTTTCGATCAGCATATATTTTTTGTTGATTTTGGGCATGGTGAAGATTGTCTTTAAGAGTCTTCATAATATCTATGTTTTGTTGTACAAAGTCCTTGGCCTTGGGTACTATGCTTTCTTGGGTGATCAGGTTCCCGAAAGTAGTAGCCTCATATCCATATAATGCTTTAAAAGAACTCATCTCGATTGACATGTGATGGGTGGTGTTGTAGCAATACTCACCTATATGTAATCATTTGAAATTTTGATCCATGCACTTTGTTGGCCAGTATCATAATTTCTGAGGTACCCTTCTATCCATTTATTGACGATTTCAATTTGTTCATTTGTCTGTGGGTGATAACTGGTACTGCAGGTCAAATCAGTTCTTGTCAGCCAGAAGATGTTTTGCCAGAATAGCCTAAGGAATTTTCTATCTCTATCACTAATAATTTTCTTGGGTAATACATGCAACCTGAAGATTTCCCTGAAGAATACTTCTACTATCTGGGGTGTCCCATAGTGAGTAAATATTGCAAAGAAATGAGCATATTTGGTCAATCTGTCCACTATCATGAAGATGCAGTCTTTTCCCTGTACTTTAGGTAACTTGGTGATGAAATCCATCTAGATGCTTTCCCACTTTTGGTTAGGGATAAGCAACAGTTGTAATAGACCTGCAGGGTAGCTTGTCTCAGACTTGTACTTTTGGCAAGTCATACATTCTTGGACATATTTCAAAACATCCTTTTAGAGACCTTTCCAAGAATATTTTTCCCGTATCTGCTTATAAGTTTTATAATATCATGGATGCCTTACCAAGGGGTTGTCATGATACTCCATAATCTTCCCCTTTATTTTGGACTTGGGTACCATAAATATTCTATCCTTATATAAAATTAGTCCTTCAACTACTCATCATTGGGTAATTTCACTTCAAGTAGCTCATTGGCTTGTGGATCTTTAGCATATTTTGCAATAATGTCATTTTTCCAATCCCCTGTGATGCTAGTTAGTGTTCAAGTAGCTTCGCCAAGACAAGGCATCTGCTAACACATTATTGGTTCCTTTGACATACTCAATATGAAAATCATAGGCTTGGATCTTGTCCATTTTTATTGGCGATCATTGAGATCCTTCTGGTTCATGAAAAATCGTAAGTTGTTATGATCTGTTTTAACATTGAATTTCCCACATACTAGGTACTATATAAATTTTGCCAAGGTATGCATGATAGCCAACATTTATGTATCGTAGATTGAGTAGTGTTTTTTAGTCTTTGTAATTTTATGGCTTTCAAAGGCAATGGGGTGTTTGTTTTGCATGAGAACTGCCCCAATTCCTTCTCCTAAAGCATCACATTGTGACTCAAAGGCTAGTGTAAAATATGGGATAGAAATGAGCAGACATGAGCTCATTGCCTCTTTTAACCTTTCAAAAGCTTGTTGTGTTGCATCATTCCACCCAAAAGTCCCTTTTTTGGTTAGGTTTCTCAGGGGAGCATCTATTTTGGAAAAATTCTTCACGAGTCCTCTATAGTAGCTACATGCACCCACAAATATTCTAAGTTGAGTTAGAGTTTTGGGTTTTGGACATTCCCTTATTGCTTTGATTTTCTCCTCGTCCACGCTCACACCTTCTGCATTGATTTTATGGCCTAGATAAAGGATTTCTTCTAAACCAAACTCTAATTTTGATGCCTTAGCAAACAAGGATTCAAATTCCAATATACTTAAGACTTCTTTGATATGTTGGAGGTGTTCCTACCATGTCTTACCATATATGAGGATGTCATAAAAAAATATGAGCAGACATTTCCTGAGCTGCTTCTGAAAGACATGATTCATACATGATTGGAAAGTGGTTGAGGCATTAGTGAGGCCAAAGGGTAAGACTAGAAACTCAAAATGCCCATAATGGCATCTAAATGTGCTCTTAGGCACATCTTTCCTCATCCTGATTTGGTGATATCCTAATCGTAAATCAGTTATAGAGAAATATTTAGCCCCATGAAGTTCATCTATGAGTTCATTCACCCTTGGAATGGGGTAGCAATTTTTAATGGTTTTCTTGTTCAGTGCCTAATAATCTATACACATTCTCATTGTTCCATCCTTTTTCACAAGCACTATTGATGATGCAAAAGGGCTTGAGCTAGGCTAAATGTATCCCATCTCTAAGAATTCTTTGATAGTTTTTTCAATCTCATTTTTATATAGTTGAGGATGTCTATAACGGGTGGTAATTACTAGTTTTGCTCTCTTTTCCAATTCTATGATATGTTCAAATCCTTATTTGAGAGATAATCCTAGTGGAATGTCATCAAACACCCTTTTATGCTTTCTAATGATGGGTTCGATATCAATGTGAATGGCTGACCCTTGTGAAGTAGATTTGTTTAGTACTAAGCATTGTGCAGCCTACTCCATTTGCCCATGCCTAAAGATCCTTTATATTCTCTTGCATGAAACTAGCTTGGGAGAACCATAAGGTATTTCTTCCATGGTAATTTTTTGTCCTTCATGCTGAAATTGAATCGTTAAGTTAGGGAGTTCAAATTTAAAACACCCCAAGGAAAATATCCATGGAGTACCTAGAATTACATCAGAGTCTAATGGTACCAAATGCAAGTCCACTTTGATGGAGTGTTTTCCCAATGTGATCTCTTGTTGCGGGATTATTTTTGTACATTGAACCAATAATCCCATGGCCTAAGCAGCTGTAAAACCCTTAATTTTTTTGGTCTTCAATTTCATTTTTGCAACAAGTTTTGCATCAATTAAGTTCTAGGATGCCCCACTATCAACCAATGCATGACCTTTTGTCCATTAAGGGTGCTCCTGTGTAATGTCCCCGTTTTTCAGACTCTTGGGATTAGCTTAGTTTGGTGACCCTCATAAGCTAATCAGGTTGTCAAAGGAGGTCGGTTGGCAGAGCCAATGGTTGGATTCCACTCTGGAGGTTCTAGTTGCCAAGTCTACTCTTCGTTGGGGTCAGATTGGATGACTTACTATTTTTAGTAAGTGGTATTTCACATATTGCTATGTTTGGCAGAGCACTTGGGCAGGGGTTTCAGATGTTTCAAAGTTCCTTATGCGGAATCTCTAGTTTTAGAGACTATTTTTAGTAAGTCTATTTTGGTTTGGTGGCTATTTCTGGCAGGGCAGTGTGAGCTCTGGACACTGTTGTCAGAAGTCGGGTGATATTGCCAGTGAATTCAATCACATCACGTTTTTAATAAAGGTTATTAAATTAAGTTATGTTAATTTAATAACTTGTGAACTTTAATGTTCTAATTTAGTGGTATGTTGGTGAAGACTCTTTAATGAAAAGTGTCTTGAAGAAGACTTCCTTTTACATTATAAAATCAAGGGAGGAATCGATTTTCTTTACTTTATGTCATTTGTTTAAAAATTGAAAAGTGGAGAAGATGTCTTGAGGAGAAAATCGAATTGCTTGGAGGAAGAGTTAGGGTTTGCTCTTCACATGTGGAGAAAACCATTAAATTATTCACAGATTTGTTGGGACTGCGTTTGGGATTCAAGTTTCAATCCTTTGGAATAATTTCAGTTTGGTTCTAGCTGTTCTTGTGTGGAATGCCGTAACTTGCAAGAGCTGAGATCTTATATCAGAACCGTACGAATTCTACAGTGTCATACGGACATTAAGGCAAGGTCGTACTTGTTGGTGCAGGCTGTGTTAGCTGGTGTAGTGTGTGACAAGAGAGAGAAGAGGGGGCAGTTGAAGGGAAATAACTTGTGTTTGTTTTCAGCACTCTTGGAAGAGGAGATTTGAAGGTTCATTAGCAATGAAGTAATAA
The DNA here is from genome assembly GCA_027943335.1 of Chamaecyparis obtusa. NCBI lineage: Eukaryota > Viridiplantae > Streptophyta > Pinopsida > Cupressales > Cupressaceae > Chamaecyparis > Chamaecyparis obtusa. The sequence continues at coordinate 244,555 of BSBK01005139.1, read as the reverse complement.
AGCAGGGCTGGCGTCAACTACACCAAGGCTAAGTATCATCCTTAATGCTGAGAATTTCTCAACAGTCAGTTATGTTAATCTAAGGTGCTCAATTCAGCATTGTAATCTTTGTAATCATTAATGTTTAATGTGAATGTGGATTAGGATAAAAAAAAACAATTTAGTGGACATTCAAAGCTTATATAAATTGTTGTTCTTAATGCCTATGTTGAGGAAAATTTAAAATTTATATATGTTTGAAAATATACAAAAAACAAATTGCAATTGAATGAGGAAAAAAGTCAGTTTTTCCATAGAGAGCCAATTGGGCTCATCACAGTGGTATCAGAGCACTGAACTTTTCATCCTGAAGGGTATAAGGGTTTAGCAATGGAAGATAGATTTGTAGCGGGAGTGCACTATACCCACAGGGGTAGAGCTTCACCACCTCCCGAAGGTAATGAACAGGGCCCATAGATTGAACAAGCAGGAGACAAGAACAGGAATAACATTGGGAATGATATTGACAGGGGGGCCAAAGATGCCTTCAGGAATATAGCAAATGGTCAGCATCATGTTGCAAATGTATTGCAACAGCTTTTAGACACTCTTCAGTGTATCACATTACCAGGTGATCATACTAGAGACAGGGGTGCGCGGAGTGTTTTAGTTAGCTCACACAGGTCACAAGCAGATGACAGGTGTGATTATCGAGCTCACCATACTGGTACTTATGACAGGCCTCTTCGTCCTAATTTCTTGAGGCCAGAGCTGGATGCAGTTAGTGTAGAGACAGAGCCAGAACCATTTGTCGATGACATGGTGGCACATTTTGTAGAGTGGGATGCTCTTCCAGAGGCAAATCTAAATTTTGATAGATATTTAACACAGAAGCGATAGCATTCCAGAGTCAGGCCATCTCCTGACACGAGGCAAAGGCCTAGGCAGAATGATCTCAAGCAGGCAACCAGCAAGTTGACACTAGCTCACTTCAATGGAAGTGGGAAGACGACAACCAGAGCATGGGTCCACAAGCTGGATACGTACTTGTCACTTCGTCCTATGTCTAAGGAGAACACTATACAATTTGTCATGCTTCATCTAGATGGGGTAGCTCATGATTGGTGGTATCATGGGTTAGTATCTCTGCATCATGATCATATTGTTGAGTACCAAGAGTTTGTTGACAGGCTGATAGAGCGGTTTGACAAGAAGGATCCTGAGACTTACTTCAGAGAGTTAGCTCAGTTGAGACACACAGTGGCCTCGAGGCCTTTATCAGTGAGTTTCAGCACCTATCAGTTATGGTTTATGACATCTCTAAGAGGAGAGTCATGTTTTTTTATAGAGGGTTTATTTGAGCCGTATAAAGGGTGGGTTAAGTCCCTAGATCCACCTACTTTACGAGATGCTATGAAGAAGGCAAGGAATCTTGAGCCTTCTATTTCACGAGGCAAGTCTACTCCTAGTCCTATTATCCCTCCTACAGAAGAGGTACCTCCACCAGTTGTTGACAGGAAGAAATTTGCAGGTAAACTTGATGATGCCACCCAAGTGGATTTAAGGAGGCAGCTTTGCTATTGGTGCAAAGAGCCTTATGACAGAGAGCATTCTTGTCCTATGAGGCCTAAGGGCAAGGCAAATCGCTCTATGTGGGTTTATTCTGGTGAGAGTGAGGCTGAGTCTTCTCATCAATCAGCTGGTTTAGATTCAGAGGAGCAGAGAGTCACTCCAGAGTTTGGTCCCGATGTCAAACTATCTCCGATTGTGTTGTCCACCTCTGTGCCACTTCCCTCTGCTTTCAAATTGAAGGGATTAGAGGAAGGACAACCCTGTGTTGCTATGTTGGACACTGGAGCCACGCACAACTTTATTCATGAGCGAATTGTTAGTTAGTGTGGGCTTCAGGTAGAGGAGTTTGCAGGGTTTAAAGTCAAGGTAGCCAATGGCTACAACTTTACCTATACCAAGCGCATCAGTCATCTCTCCTTGTTTCTTGGTGATTACGAGCTGATATCTGATTTCTATGTGCTTGATTTGGGAGAGATGGATGTAGTTTTAGGGATGCAGTGGATACATGAGATTAAGGAGTTTTGCCTTAGCTTGAGCCCGATGCAAATTAAATTTGAGTACCAAGGCTGAGAGTATGTATTGTCAAGTCTTGTTGAGGGGAGTCTACGCACTATGTCCTTTTGTACAGGGCATAGTGAGGATTCTCATAGACATGAGTCCATTCAGTTAGAGCAAATCACACATCATGTCTCTCACAGTTCGTAGTTTTTTAGCTCAGATCAGCAAATGGAACCAGTTCACTTTGTGAACAATCCTTTATTTCACATGGATCTCACTATGACTTATGATAATCCGTTGTTTGAGCTCAGTGACGATCCCTTTCAGGTGTTGTACGATGATGATGATGATGATGTTTGGGATCCTATTAGTACACTTGGTTATCAGGCAAATTTTACAAGAGGCCAGTCGGGCCTAGCTAAGCAGTTTACAAGAGTGTACACAGTGAGGAGTGCTTATAGTTTCACTTTTGATCCTCACGTTCAGGACATCTACCAGTTGCAGATTTCTTCATTGCATCCATTTGATGACTGGTATGATGGTTTGGTTGGCACGAAGACTAGGGGCAAGTCCAGTCTGTCGGTTGAGTTAGTCCCATGTGAGTTACTCTCGATTGAGTTTCTCCCGCATGGTGTTCCTGTTGCAGCATCTTTGGTTTGGGTGTTGAGTGCAATATCTCAGATGCTGTTGTTTGTACTATTGATGCTGATGATTTCTTCACAGGAGTATGGTGATGATAGGGACATTACCCGTGACCATCCTTGGGATCCAGATGGACTATGACGTTGCTTGTTTTTCCTGATTGCTTGAGGGCAAGCAATCTTGGGAAGGGAGGACTGTAATGTCCCCGTTTTTCAAACTCTTGGCATTAGCTTAGTTTGGTGACCCTTGTAGGCTAATCAGGTTGTCAGAGGGGGTCGGTTGGTAGAGCCAATGGTTGGATTCCACTCTGGAGGTTCCAGTTGCCAGGTCTTCTCTTCATTGGGGTCAGATTGGATGACTTACTATTTTTAGTAAGTGGTATTTCACATATTGTTATGTTTGGCAGAGCACTTGGGCAGGGGTTTCAGATGTTTCAGAGTTCTTTATGCGGAATCTCCAGTTTCAGAGACTTACTATTTTTAGTAAGTCTATTTTGGTCTGGTGGCTATTTCTGGCAGGGCAGTGTGAACTCCGGACACTGTTGTCAAAAGTCGGGTGATATTACCAGTGAGATTCAGTCGCATCACGTTTTAAATAAAGGTTATTAAATTAAGTTACGTTAATTTAATAAGTTGTGAACTTTAATGTTATAATTCAGTGGTGTGTTGGTGAAGACTCTTTAATGAAAAGTGTCTTGAAGAAGACTTCCTTTTACATTATAAAATCAAGGGAGGAATCGATTTTCTTTACTTTATGTCATTTGTTTAAAAATTGAAAAGTGGAGAAGATGTCTTGAGGAGAAAATTGAATTGCTTGGAGGAAGAGTTAGGGTTTGCTCTTCACATGTGGAGAAAACCATTAAATTATTCACAGATTTGTTGGGACTGCGTTTGGGATTCAAGTTTCAATCCTTTGGAATAATTTTAGTTTGGTTCAAGTTGTTCTTGTGTGGAATGCCGTAACTTGCAGGAGCTGAGATTTTATTTCAGAACCATACAGATTCTACAGTGCCGTATGGACGTTAAGGCAGGGCCGTACTTGCTGGTGCAGGTTGTGTTAGCTGGTGTAGTGTGTGACAAGAGAGAGAAGAGGGGGCAGTTGAAGGGAAATAAATTGTGTTTGTTTTCGGCACCCTTGGAAGAGGAGATTTGAAGGTTCATTAGCAATGAAGTAATAAAGCAGGGCTGGCGTCAACAACACCAAGGCTGAGTATCATCCTTTATGCTGCGAATTTCTCAACGGTCAGTTACGTTAATCTAAGGTGCTCAATTCAGCATTGTAATCTTTGTAATGATTAATGTTTAATGTGAATGTGGATTAGGATTAAAAAAAAAACAATTTAGTGGACATTCAAAGCTTATATAAATTGTTGTTCTTAATGCTTATGTTGAGGAAAATTTAAAATTTATATATGTTTGAAAATATACAAAAAACAAATTGCAATTGAATGAGGAAAAAAGTCAGTTTTTCCATAGAGAGCCAGTTGGGCTCATCACATCCTAATTCTTAAAACTCGATGTTTGGAGGCTTGAGTGATAGTGGCTATTACCCCGTATTCTTCATATTCGTCTTCATGTCTTGCCTTCTTGTTTGCGTCTTCTTCATCTTCTTCTTCGGGATGTCCTTCCATTCTTTAGACTCGACCCCTATTTTTGCATTTATGCCTAGGCATCCATTCCTGATTGCATATATGGCATGGGTTTTTTATTCCAAGGTTTTTCTTTTTCTTGCAATTATGGCCTTGTTCCCATGGTCCTTTGCATTTGAAGCATAAGTTCCTTTTTCTTAGCATAAGTTATGGTAAGGAACTTTTTGTGAAACTTATCTTTCTTGTGGGATTGTTTGGTGTGGTTAACCAATGGTTTGTTACTTGATGATGAGACTTCTAATCTTAGGGCTATTTCAAAGGCATCCTCCCAAGATGATGGTTTGAGGGTGCTTACTAGTCCCTTTAGTGAGTCTTTCAATCTCTCTACAAATAGATAGCCGAGTCGGTCATCATCTATTTATGTAACTTGAACTGAAATTTTTTGAAATTCTGCTATGTAATTGTAGAAACCCTGAAGGATCTTACTCTGACAAACACTAGATTTGTTTCAATTTTGGATGTTTGACATTTTGTCAAGTACTTTGCATGCCAGCTTTGATACCACTGTAAGTACACTGTAAGAACCCATGCAAGTTCTAACTCACCTACTTCTGATAATTGATAGGCATCCGCTGTTTTGCAATGTGTTGAACTCATACATAGGCATTTTATCAAACACTTGTAAGCTCAAATCAAATCTATATCCTTTAACTTCCACACATGCATAGAACAGACATTAAGACAAACACTTGGCAGGTATATCATTCTGAAAATGCACCGGACTATTCAAAGATATTTTGTCATACAATTTGCATACAAACTAATTGCTGCAACTATTCACAAGAATTCCTCTTTATTCAGTTGCAAGAAATAAATTATTTACAATAAAGAAAAATGCATGAAAATATAACTTATTTGCAATATTAAAAAACCTGGAAATTATCGCAGCTTGCAATTAAGACCCCAAAAAGTATCACAAGTGTATTCTAAAATAATTCTAAACCTTGGCGCCAAATATTGATGTCTATTGATGCTCAAAGAACCCTCAACCTACCTCTAAATCAACCCACGCCTCTAACAGTGGCTCACATGGCTGTGTAGTACCTGTGGCAGCCTTTAAAAATTATTAATGCTGCTATTACAGGCTGTGTTCTGTATAATTTGATGATCTTCTAATCTCTACGAAAAAACCTTAATGCATTCAATGCTATCAAACCCCAATCTTTACACCTTGAAGCACATTCATGGCTTCTGACATAAAGTCATAGTCATTGCACAATTCATTGGCTATTTCACTAATTCAAAGTGCTAAAATTGTGAAGAATTCCCAATTCTCCAGCAATGCCGAAACCCTTGGCTCCCAACAACACAAATTCACAATTATAAAATGCTTAATAGAATGAATGGATGTTCTCTCACCTTGTCTTTTTATAATTCTCCAAGAGAAATAGATGTGTATCTTCACAAATACACTTCTCATAACTTAAAAATATTTATCTTTGTTGCACTTGCTTTTGATGTATTGGAAATATAATATTTAATTATATCCATTTGGTGCACAATGAAATAATATAACGTATATTTTAATAATCACTTATGTCTCTCTTTAAATTGACACTTTACATTATTCCTCATATGCAATTATAATTTGACTTAATAATCATTAAATAACCCATTTTTATAATAATGTCAAATAATATTTAATGATGTGCACTTTTAAATTTTTTATTAATTATTAATAAAGTATTACTTATTAATAATTAAAATATTATAACTTCAAAGATACTCCTTATTTCTTGATTCTGTACAAACCAAGAGGTAACCCACTGCATTCACTGCTAACCAAAGTGCCTTTCTAAAAATAGAAGGGGTCCATCTCTATCAACCCTTGATTTACTATACGTAATGTCCCCTTTTTTAGCATGACCATGATAGTAGATGGATTTAGCCTATTACTGGGTCCTTGTAGGCTAATACTGGTGATTAGAGGACCCTGTTGAGGGTTATGGCTCCATTTGGTGGGACTTACTATTTTTAGTAAGTCAATGGATAGTTCTGATGAAGTCAAATGAGTTAGAGGAGTTGAATGATGCTCTCAATTTGTATTTTTGGCTTCCGGTTTGGGCTCCAAGAATCTTGAAGGGAGCGTCTATTTTTAGTAAGTCACCCTGTCGGGTTGATTCATCGTCCTTTTTCATCAGGATCACGCTTGTGCTGTCAGATTTCGATTCTGATGCTTCTTCAGTTATTTTCGCAATACGGGTGAATTATGATTATTATTTAATTAAATACGCTTAGGTCGCTATTTTTGCTGGTATTGTATATTGGTCACCTTATTGTCATAGCTCGTTGGAACCGGATTGAAAAATTTTAAATCTTGGGCACAAGAAACAATGACCTTGTGTGTCTGAATATCATGATATTGATGAAAAAGTCATTTTTGGAGCCAAAGGGAGTTAATAAACTATATTATTCAAATATGTACCTAACTATAAAGCAAAGGGCATTTAAGTGAAAAGTGTGTGAGAGAAGCTATTGGCCTTTGGTGTCTTGAAGAAGATATATTTTATTATAAAAGCAATGCTTTGTGCAAAAGCAATTCTTTCATTCTTGGCTATTGTTTTAATTTCATGAAGAATTTGCCGAAGGGTTTTGTGAGGACTAATTCCTCTCTGTCTGCACTCTGAATCATTGAAAGATGTGGTGAATTGTGCTCTGAATATCAGAGAATTAATTCTGATTATGCTGGTTACAATTTTGGTGTTACTATATATCAAAATTGTTCACTATTTGTGGAGGTTATCTCCAAAATTGAGCAGCATTTGCCTTTTAATGGGCTGTGATTTTTACATTGGAAGCTGCGTTGACTTCTAGAGCCTGCGTCAACACCAATAGAGGCTGCGTTTTTCTTCAAGAAGGTTGTGTTTGTAATTTCCTGTTGGCAATGATTTGCATATACGCTAAGCTGCACATTTGATATTGAATTATTAATAATCAAACAATATTATATATGTATATTCGCAAATTGAGTTGTTTGCAAATAATATTATGGAATTGGAATTGTGCTTTAAAATGTAGAATTCAATTGCATTTCTTATATCTCAAAAACAAAAAAAAATTGAAAAACTTTTCAAAAAAATATAAATTCTTCAGCATAGAGCTAGCAGGGCTCTTTACACTATAATTAGTAAATTAAATACCTGATCAAAAAAGGTACCTAAGGTCATCACTTCAACTGAGGTTGGTCCAGGTGCCCTTCCAAATATAGAAATGTTGGATAGATGACTTACTATAAATAGTAAGTCCCTCAAACTGAGCCAACTGATGAATGATTCAATCACAATGCATACCAAGAGCCTAGGTGCCCATACCAGATATAGCAATCCCTCAACAATGACTTACTATAAATAGTAAGTCTCCGAATAACTGCTCCAAACAACAATACAGAATCTCAACAATGCCGCCAAGTTGTTCAGGCACCCTAATAAAGATAGAAACGTTGACTTTCCTGAAATAGTAACTTACTATAGATAGTCACTCAAACGAAGAGCAATCCTTAACATCTCTGACCACTGGAGTGGGAAAATAGCCTCTAGCTCTGCCAACTGGACCCTCTGAACAACTCCATTGGCCTATCAGGGTCAGGAAATAGGCTAATCCTCTAAAAGTTGACGTTCATGAAAAAAGGGACATTACAATCCGACCTTCCTGAAATTACTTGTCCCCAAGCAATCTCAGAAACAAAAAACACACCAATCCACCCAGATCCCAAGGGTAGAATCGTGCAATGTCTCTATGATCACCCACTAGCTCCTGTAACATCATCTCTAGTAAAACTGACCAAACCTGCCAAACTGAAACGAATCTGATAGTAGATGTCGCAGGAGTGAACACCCCATAGGGAAGCAACTTGGAAGGCTAACAAAGCTTTCTTCCCAAAACTACACAAAGTGAGTTGTCATACACATTGTCCAACACATGCGCAACTGAACTGTGATCATGCACAAGAGGATTAAAGGAAAAACTATAAGCACTCCTCTCTGTACAAACACCTGAAAACTCCCTAGTGAGCGCTGTCTAAAATCCCGATGCATTGGAAGGATCCCAAACTCTGAACAGAAGTCTGCCAAGAAGAACATACTCAGATTTCTGCTGCTCAACTCTGTACTCAAATTCACCGTGCCCAAAGTGGTGAAGCCAATCAACGAGACCCGCCTGAACTACAATGCTAACCATGTCATCACTAGGGTCCCAAGGTACACCGAACTCACATCTATCCGTACTGTGGAGATAAGAACATCTGAAGATGTTTGTAACACGACCACTATCTACATCCTCTGCTAGGCTCCCGTGCATGTGTGGACTCTACAAGTAATCTAACTTGTAGTCACTAATCCCATCTACAGCAGATGGAAAATACTCATCCCTTAAAGGATGGTACAAACTCGAAACCAATCCACACTGGTGCATCATCAAATCCTCTACGTGTGGAGCAGAAAAAAATGATGAGTACTTTGTTATCACACAGAATTGCACCCAGTGCTAATTTTTGCAAATCAAGCACTTCTAGAATAACATGGGATTGTTCCAAGGTTGTGGGTATCCTATGACTGGAACAAACCTCCGGAGAAGGTCGGCTTCCTATATCGTACTTCACCTAAACTAAGCTTACTGAGAAAAGGGTTGGAAGGATAACATATAAACTGAAATCTATCTCTAAAGGGTGATGCACCGAATAAATATGAATGATGAAAACACCGGCGTAAAGACTTTGAATTTTAATAACAAGCGTGAGAACAGAACAATAATACACAACTCTCTCCAAAATAAACTTGCATAAATATTTTATAAAAAGGTTTTGACCAAGACTTATTAAGAGGAAGGCAATCTTCACACTTAAAACTCCTGTAATTCAAACACTGATTATAACCTGCATGTTGTCCTGTATTTTGTCACCACAAAATGTAGGTAACAATACAAAACAATTGAACTTAGTTTCATGTTTCTCTATGTTAATTTGCTATTTAATTAGCCAATATTAATCAATCAATTGATCTCAATATGTTTAGCGAATCCTTTTGCTAAAGGCTTTCATCAAGTCTTTTTCGTATTTTTAGTCTATCTTCTTATACTTGATTTTTGAATCCTTCAGCGTCCTTTGGTGTCTTTTCAAGTGTTTGTTTAGTTGGTTTTAGTCTTTTTGATTCGTCCAATCTCTTGCTTTCGGTTTTCCCTTTGATTTGATCTACCTTAGGGCTTAATCGGACTTATCAGTCAAAAAATATGACCATTTAAGTGCCCAAAAAGTGAACTCTCCAAGCTCAACTACATATTTAAAAAATAGATGTTATTTTCTATAGTTGAATTGCACTTTTTGAAAAAATATAACATAAATTCATTTTATGTTATGTTTTTAAGTTACTTTATCACTTAAATTTATCACTTAAGTGACTATAGTGGGCTTTATGTTATATTTTAATATTGAGTTGCTTTTAAATTTTTCACTAAAGTGACTTTATCACTATATAGTTCTAATTTAATGTTGAGTTATACTTCATGTTTTTTAAAACATATAAGTTAAATATTACTTTATCAAATGTTTACACATTATATATACAACTATATAGTGTAAATGTTATTTTTGACCCCTTTAGTAATATTAGACTCAATAAACAATTTGACATGTGCTAAATAAATCACTTAAGTTGTGCAATGCAACAACATGACTTCATTTTCCTACTTTACATGCAATTGCATCTAAAGAATCCAATTTTGCATGTAAAAAGGCTAAAAACTTGATGAAAAACATGTAATGCATATATGCAATCCCTCTTGGAGAGTGCAATTTGCATATATTGACAAAAATAAAACATGCAAATGCATCTCGAGAGTGCGATTTGCTTGCAAAAGCACAAGTTAAGCCCATAACATGTAAAAGCGAGTTCTAAAAACACATGTAAATGCACTTGGAGAGTGCAATTTGCATGTAAAGGGTTTTTCTCTTCAAAAATAACATATGCAATTACATCTTGAGAGTGTGATTTGCATCTAAGACACCATTTGCATGCAAAAACGTTACATGTAAATGCATCCCAAGTCCACGATTTTGCTGGGAGTCTTCTTCTAAGTCATTTGCTTGCAAAAATAAAACATTTATTTACATCTTGAGAGCGCAATTTTGCTCTTCCATCAAAAGCAAGGCATTTCCAGCCAAGAATAAACCATGCGTATGCACATGAAGAGTCCGATTTTTGCTCTCAAATGCATGTCTTCATTCCAAGGGAACGTTTTTGAATTCTCAGCCAAAACGTTTCATGCAAGAGCATCATTAGAGTGTGTTTTTCTCCAAAAACGCCCAGCAATTCATTCTTGCTAAAAACGTTTTGCATTGGAAGGGTTTGAAAGTTTGTTTTACATCAAATACATGCAAAAACGTTTCATGTATTTGCATCTTGAGATCACATTTTGCAACTTGGAATTGGTCAAAAGCTTCTAAGTTGTTGTATGCAAATGCACTTGCAGAATCCGATTTTGGGAAAGACAAGTTCATTCCAACTTCTTCTTCTTCCATTTTTGGCTCATTGAGCTCCAAGTAAGTAAATGTATTTGATTTTTCTTGTATTTCTCACTTGTTTTCCTACATTGTTGCATTATATGGCTCATTTTTATTCATTTGTTCCAATGCAGCCCATGTATTTTGCATTTGGTGTTAAAATAAGTTCAAATCTTCTCTTACCCAATGCATAAAAATCATCCAACATCCAAAAACGGATTTGCATGTAGAAAATTATTTTCAAGTTTGTCATGTTTGAGTCAATAGCAAGAAGTATGTTTTTGTTTTTCTTCTTGTTTGCTTGCTTGTTTGTTGCTTGTGTTGTTTTCATTTTTGGAAGAAAGTTGAAGTCATCCTCTCAAGAATGCAAGTGCATACATTCATGTCAATTCATCCTTCATTCTCCAATACATGTGATTGCATCTCTCAAGCCCATTACATGTAAAAACATGTTATTTTCACTGCATGTAATCACCTCTAAAGAACCCAATTTTGGTAAAAGGTCACTCTTTTAGATACCATAATTATCATTTACACATATCCATATGCATCTAACTTGCATTCTTGACCATACAAACAATGTCTCATATGCGATCCATCTCTATAAGTCCAATTTTGCCCCTTTTTGCCCACATACATGTGCTTTTTGTTTCATTTCCAGCCAACACGTGTTCTATGAGTATCTAATCAATACTCCGAACACCTTGTTCTTCATAGATCTATCATTGTAAGCCAAAGCCTAACCCTCTCATGGATCTAATCTCCTCAAATGATGTATTTACCCTTTGGAATTTTTATGTTGCAGCACAAGATATGTCAGCTTCATCAAAAGTCAAAACAAAGATGAAATATCAATATGACAAAGAGCCGGCTCATACCACAGCCTCACTTGTCTCATCAACTCTTGATCAAATCTCAGATAGAAAGATTGGGTATGCTGACATGACCACTTTCTTGCAAAGGCTTGAAGATCTTGTCAACAAGGAATTACAGCATATCAAGAGGAGCAGTATTCACCTGATATCTACTTTTCCTATGGCTGCTCTAGAACCTGAGTTCGTCTTTGAGTGTGCACGTCATTTCAATCCCAAAGGCAAAACAGTCAAAGATGCAGATGGTAAAGTGATTTTCAGCTTGGATCCAAACATCATTGAGCAGATTTTCAGAATTCCTGCAAGTCCTGAATGTGCAAACTTGTCTAAAGATATGTCCATACAATTGTGGAACCAAAACAAGTCGGATTATCAAAGGCACATGAATGATCAATGGTTGGTCAATAAACGATCAAATTTCTCTAAATGGCCAAAGACAATACACAGATATGACTTCTCTCCAGAAGTTAATGATTTGATAGCACTCCTCAATAGAATCTGTGCTCTCAAAGAATCTTGTAATTTTGAACCATGGATGTATAAATTCATATTTCAAATTCTTGAAAATAAAGAACCTATCTACTAGGGAGAGCTCATAAGCACAACATTGTGGGAACAGCTGAGTCATGTGGGAACATCATTACCATTCTACATGAACTCTTATTTGGTCTAAATTATTGCATCCATAGGGACATCCTCTAGACTCTCCACCAAAGGTGATCGATCACTAGTACCCATTTGGGAATATCATGATCAAATCACGCTAACACAAAGCAAATATCACTGTAGAACGATACAAGATGCATTTTTTGGGCATTTTAGGTGCCTTTTCGACAAATAATTTGTTGGCATCAAGTGATGGTAACCGCTAAGCCTACTACCGGTACAAGTATTGTCATTGATTGGCAAAAGGAGTATAGAGACTTGTCATCTCTACACAGTCTAAAGATCCAAGGAGATCTAGATGAAAGAAAGATGGTTTGGCCGATGGTGCCAGTATTTGTAATGTCCCCGATTTTCCATCTTCTGGGATTACCTTGGTTTGGCGACCATCGCAAGCTAATCAGGTGGTCAAAGGGGGTCAGATTGAGGAGCCAATGTTGGGATTCCATTCTGGAGATTCAATTTACCAGGTCTGCTCTTCATTCGGGTCAATTTGGTCGACTTACTATTTTTAGTAAGTGGTCTTTTGGGTATGGCCATGATTAGTAGGGTGTCTGCATGGAGTGTCAGATGTTTTAGGATCGAGCGTTAGGGAATCTCTAGTTCGAGAGACTTACTATTTATAGTAAGTCTATTTTTAGCAGCTGGCAAATTTTGGAAATGGGTTATTTCCAGCAGGGCAGTTGGCGTTTGGGCTCTGGTGTCGGAAATGAGTTTGTTTCAGTCAGCAAAATTCGGTGGCTTTGTTTTTAAAGTTATTGTTATTAAATTAAAGTATTTTAATTTAATAACTTAAGTACTTTATAACTTTAATTTTATAAAGTGAAATTATCATTTAAAAGCCTTTTATATGAAAAAAAGTGAAATTGTGCCTTTTCCGAAAAAGCTATAAGTACAACTCGAAAAAGCACTTTCAATTACCCATTGTTGATTTGATAAATTGTTTATGTGAGAATTCTGCTTGGCTTGGAAAAGCTAGGGTTTCTAGAGCTTGGTCTTCATTTTTGGAGAGAGTTCTTCTGAGATTTTTGAGCTTGGTCTTCTTCCAGGAGAGAGCTCGTCCTGATTCTAAATTAAATCCAGTGCTGATGTATACTGGATTTGTGTGAGGTTTATTCTATAAGCGAATCAATTTGTTCTCAAGGATTCTGAATTGTTAAATGTTGAGGTTCGATTTTATTGTTGTATCTTAATTACTGGTGCTGCAATCAAGAAAGTGGTGTGCGAATTATGCAAAGGATCCAGCACATGACTGTTTCTAGCCGTACATTACCAGAAGACTCCTGCGTTTGGGTTTAAGGCAGTCTTCATACCTCCTATGATTGCCGTATGGTGCTACAGCTGTTTGCATAAGGGTCAAGGAGGCTACAACACCTCCATTACTGATTCACGTGACTTCCAGGGGTGAGATTTAATTCTGCAAGGGACCCGAAATTGCCAGGACAGGTCACATTTCTTATCAACCTGCTCACGTGACTGACACGGGGCTGTTATATTCTGCTGGGGCTGCAAATACCACAAGCCAGTCACGTTTTCTTCAACCTATCGTGACTGTACAGGCTGGAGACTTGGGAGTTTTGAGAAGGTGTCACGTTTTTGGAGGACATTTCATTTACAAAGCTTTTCGGAAATTGCCAGGTGCTGTTAATTTTATTGATAATAAATTGTTAATGCCTCTTGTTTGAATTGAAAATGGAAATAATAAATGATTAGAGAAAATTCCATTGTCTTGGTTGGATTATTTGAAATTAGTGGAAGTTCATCATAATTGTTTTTATGAAAGTATTTTGTAAACGAAAATTGCAAATATATCAACTTGAGCAATAAATTCAAGAAGAGCTAGTTGGGTTCTTCACAGTGGTATCAGAGCACTGATCTTGCCATCTTGAAGGGGTATGAAATTAAATAATGGCAGACAGATTTATACCAGGAGGGTACTATACCCGCAGGGATAGAAATTCACCACCTCCTGAAGATAATGAATAGGGCCCACAAAATGAACAGACAAGAAACAAGGATAATATCGGAAATGATATGGACAGGGAGGCTAGAGATGCCTTCAGAAATATTGCAAATGGTCAGCATCACGTTGCAACTGTATTGCAACAGCTTTCAGATACGTTACAGCGCATGGCATTACCAGGTGCTAGAGATAGAAGTGCGCGGAGTGTTTCAGTCAGCTCACATAGGTCATGAGCTGATGACAAGCGAGTTGATAACAGGCGAGCTAATGACAAGCGAGTTGATGACAGGCGAGATTACAGGGCTGATCATACTGGTACTTATGACAAGCCTCATCGTCCGACATTCTTGAGGCCAGAGTTGGATGCAGTTAGTGTTGAGCTAGAGCCTTCACCATTTGTTGATGACATGGTGGCACATTTTGCAAAGTGGGATGCTCTACCTGAGGCACTAAAAAGAAATTTAAATTTTGACAAATATCTGACGCAGAAGCGTGAGCATTCCAAAGGCCGGCGAGCTCCTGACACGAGGCAGAGACCTAGACAGAATGAATTAAAGTAGGCAACCAGCAAGTTGACTTTAGACCACTTTGATGGAAGTGGGAAGACTACAGCCAGAGCATGGGTCCACAAGCTGGACAGTTATATTTCACTTTGTCCTATGTCTGAGGAGGACGCTATTCGATTTGTTGTGCTTATGGGGTTGCTCATGATTGGTGGTATCATGGGTTAGTGTCACTACATCATGATCATATTGTGCAGTACCAGGAGTTTGTAGATAGATTGATAGTCGTTTGATCGGAAGGATCCTGAGACCTATTTCAAAGAGTTAGCTCAGCTGAGAGAGACAGGTGGTCTTGAGGCCTTCATTAGTGAGTTTCAACGTCTATCAGTCATGGTATATGACATCTCTGAGAGGAGGAAAGTCATGTTGTTCAAGAGGGTTTGTCAGAGCCGTACAAAGGATGGGTCAAGTCCCTGGATCCACCTACTTTACGGGATGCTATGAATAAGGCAAGAAATCTTGAGTCTTCTGTTTCACGAGGCAAGTCTACTCCCAGTCCTACTATTCCTCCTGCAGATGAGGTACCTCCACCAGTTGTTGATAGGAAGAAGCCTGCAGGTAGACTTGATGATGCCACACGAGAGGATTTGAGGAGGAGCTAGCTTTGCTATTGGTGCAAAGAGCCTTATGATAGAGAGCATACTTGTGCTATGAGGCTGAAGGGCAAGGCGAATCGCTCTATGTGGGTTTATTCTGGTGAGAGCGAGGCTAAGTCTTCTCATCAGACTGTTGGTTTTGATGCAAAGGAGCAAAGAGTTACTCCAGAGTTTGGTCTTGAAGCCAAACTATCTCCGATTGTGTTGTCCACCTCTGTGCCACTTCCCTATGCTTTCAGACTGAAGGGATTAGTGGAAGGACAACCCTATGTTGCTATGTTGGATACTGGAGCCACGCACAACTTTATTCATGAGCGACTTGTTAGTCAGTGTGGGCTTCAGGTAGAGGAGTTTGCAGGGTTTGGAGTCAAGGTAGCCGATGGCTACAATTTCACATGTACCAAGCGCATCCGAGATCTCTCCTTATTTCTTGGCGATTATGAGTTGATAGCTAATTTCTATGTGTTTGACTTGGGGGAGATGGATGTAGTTTTAGGGATGCAGTGGATACAGGAGATTAAGGAGTTCTGCCTTAGTGTGAGCCCTATACAGATCAAATTTGAGTACCAGGGCATAGAATATGTGTTGTCGGGCATTTCTAAGGGGAGTCTACGCACTATGTCCTTTTGTGCTATAGATAGTGTTGATTCACAAAGACATGAGTCTATACAGGTAGAGCCGATCACATATCATGTCTCTCAGAGTTCACTGTTTTATGGCTCAGATCAGTGGATGGGTGTTGTTCACCTTGTGAACAACCCTTTATTTGATGTGGATGTCGGCATGACTTATCGCAATCCACTGTTTGAGTTTAGTGATGATCCCTTACATGAGATGTACGATCATGATGTTGATGATGTTTGGGATCCGATTTGTGCACCGACTCATCAAGCAGATTGCGCAGGAGGCCAGTCAAGTGTAGCTGATCAGTTTTCAGGGGTGTAAACGGTGAGGAGTGCTTATAGCTTCACATTCGATCCTCACGCTCAAGATGTCTATCAGTCACACAGTTCAGCACATCCCTTTTATGACTGGTATGATGCGTTGATTAGTTCGAAGACTAGGAGTAAGTCCAATTTGTTGGTTGAGTTACTCTCGTGTGAGTTACTCTCGGTTGAGTTTCTCCCACGTGGCGATCCTGTTGTAGCATCATCAGTTCAGGGGTTGAGGGCAGTTTTCCAGTTGCTGATGTTGGTACTGTTGATGTTGTTGACTTCTTTACAAGAGTATGAGGTGGACCAGGACATTACTCATGACCATCCTTGGGATCCAGGTGGTTTGTGATGTTGTGTGTTTTTCCTAATTGCTTGAGGACAAGCAATCTTGGGGAGGACTGTAATGTCCCCGATTTTCCGTCTTCTGGGATTAGCTTGGTTTGGCGACCCTCGCAAGCTAATCAGGTGGTCAGAGAGGGTCAGATTGAGGAGCCAATGTTGGGATTCCATTCTAGAGATTCAGTTTACCAGGTCTGCTCTTCGTTCAGGTCAATTTGGTCGACTTACTATTTTTAGTAAGTGGTATTTTGGGTATGGCCAGGGAGTCTGCACGGAGTGTCAAATGTTTTAGGATCGAGCTTCAAGGAATCTCCAGTTTGAGAGAATTACTATTTATAGTAAGTCTATTTTTAGCAGCTAGCAAATTTTGGCAATGGGTTATTTTTGGCAAAGCAGTTGGCGTTTGGGATCTGGCGTCGGAAATGAGTTTGTTTCAGTCAGCAAAATTCGATGGCTTTGTTTTTCAAGTTATCGTTATTAAATTAAAGTATTTTAATTTAAAAACTTAAGTACTTTATAACTTTAATGTTATAAAGTTAAATTATCATTTAAAAGCCTTTTATATGAAAAAAAAGTGAAATTGTGCTTTTTCCGAAAAAGCTGTAAGTACAACTCGAAAAAGCACTTTCAATTACCCATTGTTGATTTGATAAATTGTTTATGTGAGAATTCTGCTTGGCTTGGAAAAGCTAGGGTTTCTGGAGCTTGGTCTTCATTTTTGGAGAGAGTTCTTCTGAGATTTTTGAGCTTGGTCTTCTTCCAGGAGAGAGCTCGTTCTGATTCTGAATTAAATCCGGTGCTAATGTATACTAGATTTGTGTGAGGTTTATTCTACAGGCGAATCAATTTGTTCTCAAGGATTCTAAATTGTTAAATGCTGAGGTTCGATTTTATTGTTGTATCTTAATTACTGGTGCTGCAATCAAGAAAGTGGTGTGCGAATTACACAAGGGATCCAGCACATGACTGTTTCTAGCCGTACATTACCAGAAGACTCCTGCATTTGGGTTTAAGGCAGTCTTCATACCTCCTATGACTGTCGTATGGTGCTACAGTTGTTTGCATAAGGGTCAAGGAGGCTACAACACCTCCATTACTGATTCACGTGACTTCCAAGGGTGAGATTTAATTCTGCAAGGGACCCAAAATTGCCAGGCAGGTCATGTTTCTTATCAACCTGCTCACGTGACTGACACGGGGCTATTATATTCAGCTGGGGCTGCAAATACCACAAGCCAGTCACGTTTTCTTCAACCTGTCGTGACTGTACAGGCTGGAGACTTAGGAGTTTTGAGAAGGTGTCACATTTTTGGAGGATATTTCATTTACAAAGCTTTTCGGAAATTGCCAGGTGCTGTTAATTTTATTGATAATAAATTGTTAATGCCTCTTGTTTGAATTGAAAATGGAAATAATAAATGATTAGAGAAAATTCCATTGTCTTGGTTGGATTATTTGAAATTAGTGGAAGTTCATCATAATTGTTTTTATGAAAGTATTTTGGAACTGAAAATTGCAAATATATCAACTTGAGCAATAAATTCAGGAAGAGCTAGTTGGGTTCTTCACAGTATTCAAGACAGTTGTGACTGTACGCAAATACCACTGGTCACTATACAAAGCCTTAGCCTCCGGACAATATACACAGTTAAGGAAAAGAGGATTCCAGCATCAACCGAGGACCGAGCTACAACCGGTGCAGACAAGTACAGATAAA
Organism: Chamaecyparis obtusa; assembly: GCA_027943335.1. Taxonomy (NCBI): domain Eukaryota; kingdom Viridiplantae; phylum Streptophyta; class Pinopsida; order Cupressales; family Cupressaceae; genus Chamaecyparis; species Chamaecyparis obtusa. Next base: position 226,075 of record BSBK01005139.1, on the reverse strand, counting down.
GCAATAGCTAACTGGTGTCAACAATACAACTGAGGACAGTGCAACCGGTAAGCCAAGCAAGGGATAGCAAACCAAGGACCCTGCAACCGGTAAGCCAAGGAAGGGACAATAACAGGTCAAAGACTCTTACCTGTTTGCAGCATATATAACTCAACCAATATATTAATGACTCCAGTATACACCAAGGAAGTCATAGTCATCTATCTGCTCCAACCAACTCTTTGACCAAGATTTTCTGCACTAAATCCGGAAGTCTTTGAGTTAAATTGGCGATCGGTTTGAGGCGAGTCTGGAGGATTTAAAGCCGAAATCAATGGCTTTAAATCAAACCGTTATCTTCTATGAAGGAAAGTTGCTTGACACGCAACTACTGCTTTCTTCATTAGACAAATAAAGCAAGGGCATGCATCGGATGTTTCCTCAATGAACTAGTACTCCACTGCCTAATGAATCCGATAAGGATCTGTAATTAGGTCATGCATAATGAGTACAATTAGGGATAGGACCCTATATATTCTTCTGCCTAAGGCAAATAGAAGTTGCCTTCATTCTGCCAAGTAAAAGAGTGAACCTGTATGCTGAAAATAAGTCAGGGGTGAAAAGAAGAAAGAAGAAGTGAGAAAGAAGATTGTGCAGAGAAGCACAATAGTAGAGGAGAAGACACCTGTAGTGACCGGTGATGCTTCTCAATTGAGCACAAACAAAGATCTTATCAGGCTATGCATAGCCATCTGTAAAAGATCAATCCTTCTATTGTTCTCTAGCAATTACAATAGTTAAATCTCAGTATTTGGGTGGACTCTAACAGGTCCCTTGTATCAAATCCCTTCACCGGGTGACATCTTTCAAGGTGTTCAAAGTCCTTTAACTAGGCAGGCACTAACTGGCCTCATTGTAACAAATCCCTTAACCGGGTTGCATCTAACAATGCGTTTTGATCCTTTACCCGAAAAGGCTCCTAACAGGGCGTACTCTAGAAAAGTACAAAATTTGTGAGGTCTCTTCACACCATGGTTCTCACCCTAACCGGGTTTCCACGTGATAAATCTGGTGTCACTATGTGATTGTTTACTTACTGTTATTATATGCTTAAATTTGTTTGCCTTTCTGCTGTAAGTTTACTTCACTGGATTTAAAGCAAGAAGCTTTTAGAGGTGCTTATTCACCCCTCCCCTCTCAGCACCGGTTGGGACTGTCAGAATTGGCAATTAAGAGACTATCACATGAGGCTTGGGAGAAGATAAATCAATTTGGGTGTATCTTCCTACAATTTCCAGCTTTTACCTATTTGAGAGTTGGTTATTTTCGAGGAGAACCCTATACCTTACCAAGATATCCTACCGATAGGATAATCCTCATGGAGAAGGCAAGGCATCTTGTGGAAGTTCAATCATACCAGCGCAGTCAACATAGGGCAGGTTTCAGTATCACCACTGCCAAACCCCTCCAAATTGGTCAATATACACTCAATTCAGTGTATAAAGAAAAAGCTATGGAAGTAGAACTTCAACTTATTACATTGAAGAAATTCAAAGCTAGATCTGACTTCGATTATCGAGGGATGCATTCTAAAAATCAAAAGGGCCTTCACCCATGTTCATCGCATGGAAGATGTGTGGATTGACTTGCGCACTGAGGTAGACATCATGAGAATGGATTAATGTAGACTCACGAAAATCACTGATCTTAATATGATCGAGATCCCAAAAGGCTTTGAGGTCAACGATGATGGTTTGGTCTTCGATCCAAAGTATTACAATACTCAGTTTGAAAAGCTTGTCCCTTTTCCTATTCAATGGCAATAGATTGAAGGAATTTTGTCTTCGATAGATTCCAATCCATTTTGATGAATACAAACAAATGGCTGAAACGCAAAGGCCTCAAGAGAGTACATCCGAAAATTGGGGTAGACTACAATCATTTTGGTCCTATTGAAAAGAGATCTAAGGTAGAAATCAAAAGCAAGGATGATTCATCTTCTTCACAACCAGTTAAAACAATCAAGTTTACACTCAAAGGAGAAAAAGGGTCAAATCCATCCTTAGGTTCTTTTCAATCACCCCTGCAAGAGGAAGAATTCGATGAAGGAGAAATAATGATCATATCTCCTCCTCAGTTACCAAACAGTGAGGATCCATCTAATCAGGAAGAGCCATTTCTAGATGTTGTAGATAATGATGTGGATTCACTCTCCACTGTATTCACACCTACTATTGCTATTTCGGAGGTGAACATGTCTGCATTTTCCATCTCTTCTGCAGCTCCTTCCATCCTCACAGTAGGGCATTGTGAGAATTTCACAAATGTTTTTGGTGATTTCCAAGCTCTCACGAAACGTCAAGTTTCCCAACTTGATACTTCGGTTGCAAGTTTTGAAACATTCATGATGGAGTCATCTCAAAGAACACCTGTGATTTCTACTGTGCAAATGGAGGCGTGTACCATGACAACAGAGATACAATCAGGATCAATGCCTACCACGATCACTAGTCCAAGCACAGCTGAGAAGGGTTTCAGTTTGCCAGCATGGTTGGGAAATATCACCATGAAAAGAAGAAAGGTCACATTACCCTTAGATGATTTCTCTACCAAGAAGGGTAAATCTGAAACCTCAAAGGCCAAGGTTGTCTCAAGAATCGTGGTTGATTCTGAGAAGACCAAATATGCTGAAATTGCAGAACCCTTGGTAGATAAACCAATTGAAGAGCTTACTCGCTCTGATTAAAAGAACACCAAGGTTGAACTTGGTAAACAATCACGGCTGGGATGTTTGCAGGATGCTCAAGATGCACTCTCGAACGTGTCAAAAAGAAATCATGAGCTCTAGGAAAAGAAGAATTCATTAAAGCAGGAGAATGCTCGTCTTCATGAGATTATTCGTCAACAAACATCTCAATCCGTGACCATTCCATAACAAACGGCTCAAGTAAACAGGAGAGCAGAAACAGCAAAGGCTTGGTTCGAAGAAGTTGTCTCAGCTGGAATTCAATCAATCAAAAATGCGCACAAAGTCCTTGAACGTATCAGAGAAGTTGAGGAAAGACTCCATGACATGATTGCTTCCTTCAGCCAAGACATCAGCATCCTGAAAGAAGACCTAAGCACTTGGGAGCAGATGGCGAACAGTGATTTAGATGTTTTTGTCTCATATAACATCATTCCATCCATGAACATGTTCTACCAATATCAGGGACTCATGGAGCACAAAGTTCATGAAATGGAAAAGCTTTTGACAAAGCTACAAGGGGAGCTAGAGAGTTGTCAGGCAGTAGAAGTGGACGTCACCAGTAATCTCAGGCAAATAGGATGTGAAGTTCTTACCAGAGATGATAACCTCTTCACTGAAGAGGAAATGACTATAGAATATACTGACAGAGTTAATGCTGATTTTGATTCTAAAGAATTTGGAGCACAGACAATGAACAAATTTGCTGCATATAAATTTGTGGCAAAACACTTAAGGGATTCTCTTGCAGATGATTACAAAGTTGTGAAATCAGCACATACGAATGCAATTACGGTTGAAGCCATTTTAGAGACAATGAAGATTCTAGATCTTCCTATGGTTCATGATTGTATTGCCAAATATAAGGCCTTCCTTGATAGTTTCAAGGATTGATTCACTTTTTTGTTTTAGTTTTCATGCTTTGTAGATTGGAGAAGATGAATTGCATGTGATACAATTGCATGTAATTCAATTGCATGTCCTCATGACATATAATCCAATAATTCTTCTCACCTAGTTTTATTGGGTCAAAGTGGTTGAGTTGCTCCCACTTTTTCCTCCTCATTTCTTTTCCTATAAAAGGAATGACCCTCTCATTGTAAAAACCATCTTTATTTTATGCAAGAAAGCTCTACCAAACTTGTGCAAGCATAACTGTCATTGTGTAGTACTATTTTGGAGAAAAATAAATAGAAAGAAACAATTGGCGCTGAAGCTGTGACTGAGTGCAATTGTGGTGAATCAAATTGGAAGCTCTGACTGCAATTTGGTTTTACTATCTTTATATTTATGTTATTCTTGTGTTTTATTAAGAGGAAAGTGAATATCAAAGACAATCGGAGCCGAAGTTGTGACTGGGAGCGGTTGTGGTAATATAAAACTAGAAGCTGTGACTGTAGGTTATATTACCATCTTATTTTCATGCACTTTGTTAGAATAGTTAGAAAGTTTCTACTTCTGGAAGTCTGTGCGCCCCAATGGTAGAAGTATTTCTTATAGATTAGATAAACAGGCCTTACAGCCAAGTCGGTACGCTTTTCAATCAACGTGTGAGTTGGTGTTGGTTTATCGGTATCACTATTTCCAGCTTTTAGATAGAAGTTTAGTTTAGAGATTAAAGTTTTGCCCATTACTTGTTATTCGGGTAAGTGGATTCCTTCTTGAAAGATAAGAAGGAATATTTGTAACATCCTATTTGATAATCTCTTAACTTCTTGCTTACCTTGAGTTGATCCAAGGAACGATGAGAAGGGGGAGCCTTCCCTTTAAGGTAGGAGAGACATTGTCTCATACGTTGTAGCTGGTATACCTATTTTGCGACTGGATTTTTTTCCCAAAACTGTCGGTTGCAAAATATCAACCCAACACTGCAAATAAATATATCTCTCACAGAAAGGTACTGAAAATGAGACAAGATTATAAGGAATAAGATATTCTCTAATAACACTATCAATCACCTAATAAAGCACACAATGAAGCAAGAAAGAGAAAAGGCAACAACAACTCAAAATTATTTATCTCCAAAAAGGCCTGTCACTATATTTCATGTAAAGGTGAGTTACAAAAGTATGCCAAAACTGAACAAAGGACTGTCAAAAGTCACTAAGGCCACCAATCTACATAATCAAGAACTAACTTCAAACAAATAAAGTTTTACCTTATATCTCCTCCAAAACAGTGGCATAAAAATAGGAACTCAATCCCCTTGGTCGGATTCAACAAAAAAGCCTAAAAACGAGCCACCCAAACAACTCCAAAAGTAGTTCAAAAGAAGAAAAAGTCTCTTCACTTTACCCTTCTACCATGAAGGCTTCTGAAAATGCTCCAACTCCCCCTAAAAGGACTCGAACAAACCCTAAATTGCCTCCAACAAACCCTATATTCCCTCTATATGTCAGAAGACTTCCTCCACCCTCCTAAAAGCTCTCAAATCCATTAATTTACTTGAATAAGTCACGAAGACTTAGCAATTCTTGCACATGCTAATTTATTGCATCCTTTTTATTAATATTTGTCTTATAGTTTATAAAACTACTATAATACAAATATTAATTACAATGGATGCTGCAAATAAAAATAATATTAACAATATTTAATTTTAATATTTGATTGAAAGAAAATCAACAATAACAAATATTAACATTAAATATTGTTATTATCATTAACACTTGGGGTCAAGCCCACAGACTTGAAAGAAAACAAAGGAGAAAATAAAAACAAACGCCAAAGACCTAAGTCTTCCGCGAGCATCTTAGGGCAAAGAAAACCTAAAACAAAGCAACTCCAACATTTTGCTTTTTTTGCACTTTGACTTCTTGGCTGCTGGGATGCCGACATGTTTAGGGTTTGGACAATTTCGATGGAATTCTGGAGCATGGTAATGACGTTTTCTGAAAAATCTTTACACAAAGTAATAAGTCTTCATATGAGCCTCTGCATTTTTCATGTACATGTGAGTTATGCTTCCATGACAGCAGTATTTCATTCTTTATTTAACAGAAAAATACATCCTTAGATGATTCTTTAACTATGATACCTGATATATTATTAACTGTTATAAATCTGCGCTCTCTATGACGAAGGCCGTGATTTTCAATGCCTTTTTGTAATTCAACAAGCACTATGAATGCTTTATGCCGCTACAGATGCTGTAATGATTTGGTTTTTCTTTTTACACAGAAAAAAGCAAATACGTTGAGACTCCCCCTAATGATGCCAAAGACTATCTCAGATCTTTATGTGATGATTTCATGCACATGAAAACTCCATCTATTACTCGTATAAGCTTTGATAATACATCACATAAAAGCTAGATCTCACATAATAATTAAATTTGAAAGCTCCAGTCATCTAGCTTTTGTTCTTTAGCTATGCCATCTTTGTTGTGCACGTTCCACATAGCAGTGCTCTTAATGAATACACGGTATTCCTGAATGAAGGTCTGCTCATAAAAATAGTAACAACTTAATTGATGGTGACTTTGAAAACCCTTGCACCACTATTATTAGTCTCTTTTCATGATACATAGCTTCTTCGTTAATGCTTCTCACCATTTGCTACAAGACTGTCATATTAAGATAAAGTCAACTATGATTCTAGTCATTTCATTATGCAACTGTGTCATATGCATACTCCTGAAATTATGTGACAGGAAACTTGTATCTTCTACAAGCATCTCTGTAATAATGATGTTGCTCTGATCATTATGTGAAAAGGCTCCTCTATCCATTATTAGTCCCCTACCTTTGATGTTACATTCTCATTGTATAGGGGATTCCTTTGCCTTCATGAATTTACAGAGACTTTCTACTCTTTAAATGTTTTCCTCTCTATGCTCTTTTGACAGTGCCTCATTGGATGCTTTTGTAGCAACATTAAGATACATTCTTCTACTGTTCTAAGCATCAAACTCAAGCTTCATGTATATCTCACCCCTCTACTGCATTGGATATCATGACAATAATAATGTAGTGTCCTGTACCTTGATAACACTTGGATCATGTTCATAGCTGTTACAATCTGAGATTGATCATCTTATAACAGTATTGTGGTTTTAACAAGGTCATTTCTATTAGTCCTTTAACATGTGTGACTGCTCTTAGAAGCTCCACTGAGTTTACTTTCTTACTGCTGCTGCTTTTACTCTTTAAATGGTATGTATCATCTTGCTGCTCCATTTTCATTATGACTGGCAACATTTCATTGTTCTGGTGCATCCCTACTTGCTGTTATACATGATGCCTGATGGTCAATTCTTGCTTGTATTGTGAGCTGCCTTGGGCTTGTCTTTTCATGGAGCTACTAACTTACATTCTGATTTGCAGCTTTCTCCAATAGCATCTATATGCCATGAGAAGTATTGACTGTTTCCTTCACTTAGCTTTGCTGCTCCTCTTTAAAGCATTGTACTTTAGACATACCCTGCTTTTGAATGAGTGTTTGCTATGGAGGTTATTTCCTTTCTTTCATTTGAAGTTTCCTTTCCTCCCTTTCTTGTGAGAATTTGCATTTAATACTTGGATCTCTTCATTAGAGGAGTTTAATCCAATTCCTCTAGTGATTAGTCTTGATTCTTCTTGAATGCAGTTGGTCTTTAATCGATCAAACTTAGGAAGTTTAGATCGAGCACTTATCCCTTGTATAAATGCTTCCCAAGATATAGGTAGTCCATTGAGAGACAGTATTGATAATTCTTTACTATCAATTTGGTGACCAATAGTGGATAGCTGATTTCTTAACTCTGCTATTCTCATGATGTAAGACATGATAATTTCTCCTTTATTCATCTTGACATGGTGGAGTTGTTCTTTTAGGGCAAGGGCCCTACAAGTATTATTTATCTCATACATGTTCTCTAGAGTTGTGAACATTTGGTATGCTCTCTAATTTAGATATAATAGGAACTATATGGTCCTTCACTGCATCCACTAGTATTTTCATGGCCTTGTTGTTGTTCTTTGTCCATAGAAGTTTCTCATCATTGTCATTGGGTATAGGTATAGCCTTTTCCACAAATGTGTTCAATTTATTTTCTCTTAGTGCCATCATTATTCTGAACTTCCAAGAACCAGAATTTGCAGCTCCTTCAAGTCTGTCCTCGAATCTAACACCACTCACTATCTTGCTTAACTATAAGATTTTATAGAAGTTTAATGGTAGTTAGCTTGCTTCTCTAATTTATCTGATCAGATCTTTCTTATGCTCGCTCTGATACCATGTTAAAAGTATGATCAGATTTAGAGGTTATAATAATTTTAATTTTTCTATCTTCTATAATATCTCAATATATTATTCTTGAATATATATAATAATATAATTATAATATATATATATATATATATATATATATTAATAATAAGATCTTGATAGATCTATATATAATAATATATATTATATTAATGAGAAGATGCTAGACTGAATTTTGGATCTGCACATTATATGAATATCACGCCAATTACTTTGATTCAATAATACCAAATATATATGTGAATGTTGTACTTGATTCGCGCTGTATGTTTTTCTGTACTAACAAGATACAATACACTCACAATATATATGAGGAGAGGAGGCATGTCCCGTAGGGACATGTCTCATATGATCCAATCAATATGTAATATTCTGTTTAGTAATCTCAACCGATACTAACTTAATCGGTATTCATTAGTTATCACTGATACTTGTTATCGGTGCTTGTTAATATTAATATCGATACTCAAATCACAGCCTCATTAATATTATCGGTTCTCATTAATCATTAACCAATATACATATTGGTATCATTTGATGCTATCTTCGATAGCATATAATGATATCAATATATATAATTATGTAAATCGATACTCAATATAGATGAAGGCATTAATAAGTATTAACAATATAATTAATACTAACATGTTATTAACAGCATAATTAACATTAATATAACTCATAGTATCAGCAGTATGATTTATATCAATATTATGATTAAACACAGTTTATATCATGTATATATGTATATATATAATATCATCTATATTAACAATATTAAATATATATACATATATATATGATTGGCAACTTATTAATAATCATATATATGATAACCAAAATTCATAACAGTAATACAAAAGAAAAGGATAGTGATCAAATGCTCAAGGCCGATAGGCCACTTATGCATTTGATTTCATTGATAGGAATAATCTGATTGAAGATATGATACATCAACAAAAAGATCTCTTTTTACAATTGACAAAGTATTCCATCATTTCCACAAAATAATTCATCATAGTCCATAAATTTTCATTTTTCCACATTTCACAAAATTTTCAAAACTTAGCAATTTCCAAGAAACTCTAAAATAGTTTTCAATTTCACTCAAAATTGAAAATTATGAAATCAAAATTTCAAAAATACCCTTTTGGTTTAAAAGTGCTTAATGCCCCCTTTTAACATTAAATATGCATTTTGATCATTTTACGAAAAATTGGGCATACTAACAATGTATTTTGGAAATTTTCATTAAAGTACTCAATAATTAAATGAATTACTAATTTCAAATTAAAAAACAATGGAAATGCATTTCCCACAATGTTTTCCAACCATATTGAAACAAAAGTCAAGGGAAATGGATAACAAATGATGAACTTACCTCAATTTTAGCGTAAACTTCAAATTTGAATTTCTTCACAAGCACAAAACAAACATTGGAATCCCCTCAACATTATAATCTCCTCCCAATTCATATCCTATTGCACATGATCTCACTCAATTTCCTTAACAATTGCCCTCCCCATCCACAAAACCAATTTCAAAGCAAAGGGTTTTCCTTTTGAGCGCTTTCTTCACAAAATATACTAAGGGTTAAAATGAACTCTATTTCCCTCGTAACCCCAAAAGTGCATTTCATTATTTTGATATTAAAATAATTAAAATAATCCTTTCTAATACCAAATTGATTTCCTCTACCCTAATTTCCCAAAACACATAGTTAACAAGCACTTATACATCTTATTTCAATTTCAGCATTAAATGGCAATTTTAAAACCATACCGCATTTTTTGATTCAAATTTATGGAAAAATGAAATTAGATCAAATATTCAAACTCTCATTTACTAAACTAAATAGGGATTAGGGTTTCTAGAATGCTTTAACCATAGTATGTGTGGTAATTACTGAACAAAAGAATGGAAAACCATACTCCAACTCAATACAATGGTTAGGGCTAAATAGTTATGGCCAATGTGACATCTCCCATATAACCACTGTCAGGATATAACTTAGACCTATGGTGCCAGGTGAGGAAATATCATGTACTTGTAATTACTCCACAAACGTCAAGTGTACCTATGCATGTACATAATAGTCGAAGCATTGAATAATCACCCAATGAGGTCCAATATCACATATATAATTTTATTGCACTTAACTAATCTAAATAACATCATCATTTCGTTTCAACATGAATATTAATGCCTCAAAACATCATAAGTTCAAATCACATTTAACCAATAACTCGCACATCATTAAATTGAAGCATACCCATAATCAAGTTCATTACCATCTCACGTGCATCACATGAAACATCAATACAAAAGAATGCATCAAGTCCTCCCAAGGAACTTGGCATAATAGAACACATGCATCTTAATGCAATTAACACCAAAGACCGACATGTTGAGGAACAACATCTTGAACATGCAAGTGGTCCATACACACCATGAATCATAAGGGCACTAGTCACAATAAATACAACGAAGACGAAACATCGAGTAACCCCTCAAAAGCTAAACAGAACCACAACCTATGCATCCCTAGATACATTGTCAAACCAATGCCAAGATCTATACATCTACAGGCTGCAAGTGGGAAGGGAATTGCACATTCCAATTTTGCCTGTAGTTCAAGGCCACTAAGGAGCATATGAGTGGACTCTACACAATCATATAGCAGATGGTACATGATCCTTGGCATGCAATGAAAATAATCTATGAGATTGAGATCTGCAAACTTGCGTAAGGGAACCTCATTGCACAAGACATATGCAAGGCAACTTGGATGACATTGCAGCAAGGTAAGTTTATTAAGGGCATACCTAAAGTTTGAAAATTAGAACTTTTTCTCCTATTATGTTAATTTTGTAACTCACGGTTAGACAACGAAATTGAGTTTTTTATTCTCCTTTCAAATGCATGGTAGGTAAAGTTTGTTGCTAAGGTGCCAAATCATAAAAAGATTACAGTTTGTGTGTTGAACCAACCATGCAAAGCTTCAATATGCAAACACAATCTGAGTATCCTTGAGCACATTCACTCCAAGAAGCACAAGTTATCAATGCAAAGGTTGAATAATCTTGTTTATGTTAATTACAACATTCACCTCCATCGCACACAAATATTGGTCACAAACTTATCTCCCATCACTTTAGAGGAGGTTGATCCACAATTAAATTGGATCACCAAGATTGAAGATCCCATCTTTAGCAAGGAAGACCTTGCATGGGTTGATTAAGTTGATCTAGAGGTAGATGTAGTAGCCATGGCAAAGGAGGGTAGAGCACAAGCGAACCACTTCCATGTTGATATAGTACACAAAAAAATATCATGGCCACATGATAATTAAGGACCTACCTCAAATGCCTGCATAGGACTTGCTCTAATACTATGGATGTTGGGACAAGTGGTGTAGCTCCTTTGAGTGATTAACTTACACCTTTAGTTATGATATTTGTTTTGTGCCCTATATTTCATGATTCACAATTTTTGGATATATTTGACAATATTTATATATAAAATGTTGTTTCCTTCAACAAAAACCACTTTTTTATGCATGTGATTAGTGTCTACGCATGTATGTGATCAAAGTAGTTTCAATTCGACTAGTTTATCACGTCTTTAAAGTTTATTTATTGAATGGTGCATGATACAAGTTTTAAATTCTTAAAAATCTCTATATTTCATAATTTTCTCAATTTGCTAAGTCTTTATTGAGTCTTGGCCATGTTTGAGCATTGAGTCCAAGTCCAAATCTAAGCCTTGTAATTATGAGAATGCATCTTATTCTTATGGAAGATTTCAAGTCTACGAAATCACTTGACAAAAAGAAAGGAGCCATAAGATTCAATCAACATTCAAGAAGATTCATCATTAAAATTCACAATATCTACAATTGATTGCTTGCCCTAATTCTTTATCCAAAAAAATTGCCAAAAATGACATTTGCAGGGCCAACTTTACACAATCATATCTCCCTCACCATTGCTCAATATCTTTATTGTGATCAATTTTTAGAGATCTCTTTCCAAAGGTATGAGAACCATCTATATTGGTTGTTTTTTCCCTGATTCTCTTTGAAACATTTTTGCCAAATTCAAAATTATGAAATCAACTTTACATGGCCATATTTCTGTTAAAAGTGCTTAGCATCTTTATTATGACCATGTTGTGAAAAGCATGTGAATAATACTCTCCACTAATGCAAGAATCGCCCCATTCTAACACCTACAATAGGAGATAATTCTATGGAAGATCAACTTTTCCTTTAAAAAGTCAGCAAAAATCAAATGCTCCATATAGAAAACTTTTCTTGCTTCACAAAAAATCGTTGATTTAATTCCACTGAATATGATACACAAAAAAAAATCTCAAATAAGGACAACAATATGCAAAAATAGTACATAGATCATAGCACAAGAGATGTTTATTGGCCAAAGATGCCCTAACATTAAATATACTAAAAAATAGAAGAATTATCCTTGACGAAGGGTAACATCATTGAATACTCCTTAGGGAAGAAGTCACTCAAAGGAATATCTCTAATTGAACATCCAAATAGACTGCTCTCCATACATTACATGTCCATTACAATAATATTCACCTCCTATATATAGACTTCTCTAAAGCCATAACCCCAACATAATATGGCTCATTACCTAATATAACTAACTCCAGAAGTTAACCATTTGATTCAATATAACTAACTAATGAGAATGTGTAACACATGTTGCCATCTCTATGACCCCATATGCATCCTAATATCATATGAATGGGTACAAAACACCTTTGGCTTTTCTAAGGCATGTCTAGTCATCTTACTTCTATTAGCTTAGTAGATACTTCCATTTTGAAGTCCAAGAGGTGGAATGTTCTACTATTAGCTTTTCTCACTACAAAGCAATTAGGGTTAGGAATGCATTTTGGGACAAACTCTGAATTGGGGCTGTTTAATGTTTCAGTTCTATATGCCTTTTTTGGGTGCTCTTATGTAGGCTTGTGCTGCTTTTTTCTCATAGTTGTCATGGCCATAGTTGAAAAACTCGCCAAAAGCAAAAACTCACCACCGGAAAAAAAACCTCAACAAAGATTCAACAAAATCTCGACAACTTAAAAAAATTCTTAGATTTAATTAAAAATGCATTCTTTAGTAAAATTCAATGAGGAGATGCATCTAATGAGTCAATAAATGAGTAAATAATAGAAACAAGCTACGCATAGATATACTTAAATGCAAATTGGGTACAAAAGGGCATCCTCATGTGGAATGTTGATGACTGGTAGCCTCATAGTCTAAAGCAAAATTAAAATAGCAAATTGTCTTTGTCAAAATATAAGTAAATACAACATCAATATAGTTTGTATCTTCCTCTTTCTAACTCTAGTAAAAACTATGAGAGAGGTAGAGGGTCTAGTGCTAGAAGTCAATTGTGGTTGCGCCTCCTCACTCAACACGTGGCTCAACCTCCATCCTAGATGTAGATGTTGTTGGCACTGGTAATGACTCATCATCATCGTCAACTTCCTCATCCTCAACATCATCCAGTGTGAATCCACCCCCCTCCTCCATAGCCTGCCTCTCCAAATCATACATCTCATCCTCTATAAACAATGGAGGTTGCTCCTATGATGTCCAATCACTATAAGGATCTATATCATCCAAATCAAGTGGACTAGGTGGTGTTTCATCTACCTTCCATGTACATAACCAAAGATTATATTGCACAGAGACAAGGTCATTGAGGCATTTATGAGCTAACTTGTTTCTCTTCTTCGTGTTGATGGCCTCAGACAAGTTCCAATTGCACTCACAACTAGATGAACTACAAGACTAGCATAAGATTCAAAGGGCAAATTTTTCCAGATTTGGCGTATTTCTGCCCCAATTTCACCACCAAACAACTGCAATATAAAATATTGAAGAGTTAGAAAGCAAGGTGAAAAATATTTTAATTTTTATCTACTATCATGCATGTAAAAGACTCCAAAATTCCAAATATTATACCTAGGGTTTGAGGGCTTCTTCCTCCCTTAAGCCAACTCTGAAAGGAATAGCTTACCACTTGCAATCTCATAAACTTCCAATTCAGACACAATGAGGTCTCTCACCTCAAACTCCGATGTCACCCTTTGAATGCATGCAATGAGGCCCTTCATGACCTATCCATTGGAATCCGAGTAGGACTCCGATAAGAGAAAATAAGGGTTGAGGAAGTATCATGTTTCATGAATGGGTTGGTAGAGTTGATTGTTCCACCTCCTATCAATAATTTTCCATATGGGTTCAAATTTGAGGTTGTCCCCCTTGTAGTAATTTTTTATAGACTCCCCGGCCCTATCCATGGTCTCATAAAGATACCCCATTGGGGTTTGATCCCCATCTACCAACCAGATAACTCTGACCAAGGGCTCTAACACCTACAATTGAAAAATATAAAAAGATTAATCATTACAGTTACAAATTAATAATGAAAGACTTGACTACAAAAAAAATTATGTTTTTAAGTCACCTTCACAATCTCTGTAGCTCTTTGTGCAAATAGGTTGTCGAAGGCAAAGTATGCAACACTCTCCTTTCAACTTCTTCGAATAACTTGAGTCTAGCCATGCTTGACTCAAACATTTGCTTCAAAGTCGTCAATGAACTAAAAATAGCTTGCAATGGTAAGAAAATCGTTGCAAACCTTGTGACACCTAATCTTACCAACTTTTTCTCGTGGGTGTGAACTAAGAACCCAAGGGTAATTGTAGATGTATTTTGTGATCCTCCTTGCATCCTCTACAACTGGAGTCACCCAATCTAGCGTGCTTATGTCCTCCAAAAGAAGGTCAAGGACATGTGCTACACAAAGTGTACCATGTTTCTCTTGGACCATTCTACCAACTACCACATATGTTGTTGCATTATCGATTATTATTTGCACCAAATTTTCAACTCCCACCTTCATGATAACTTACTCTAAGATTAGAGCCAAAGTTTCAATAGTTTTTACCTTGTTGGTGGCATCCGCTGATTTCAAGACCACATTATTCTTGCAAGCAACCAAAAAGTTAATGATGGTGTGGTTTTTGCCATCCGTCCACTCATCAGAAAGAATAGTGCAGTCAATTTTTTTGCATTCATTTATTTTCTCTTCCACCAATTCTTTTGCCCTATCAACTGCATTTGTGAGCAACCGACAATTAAGAAATGAAATTAACTTGAAGTACACAATTTTAATAATAAAAAAAAACTTAAATTCAACAAAAAGTAGTAATTACTATAAATAAAAATAAAAGAACATAAATATATTCTACACTTTAAAAATCAAAACTCAACATAAGTTATCAAGATTCAAAATTAAAAGTAAAAGATTTAAAAACTAAAACAACTAGACTAACCTCCCACTCGAGTCTCCACAAGAAAGCACCTTATATCCTTTTCCCACCACAGTCATTGGAGTAACCAAATTAAGCCAATATGGATTATCTACCACATTAAAAGGGATGTTGTTGAAGTACCAAAAATCAGCACAAACAATGTCTAGGCTCAAGCACCTCCATATTCTACCTAGTTGCCTCCAATGATGGTTGTGCTCCAAGTGTGTTTCTATGCACAAAATAATCACTTATAGATTGCAGCACTAATTGTAGTGCTCTACTAGAAGTAGTAGAAGTGGTGGTTGAGGTGGTGCTGGAGTTGCAAATATGTAGGCCACGAAGAGAGCCCACTATGTGTCTTCTTCTTCAAGGTTGATTGTAACACATTGGGATATAGCTATGCTTGCTTTCATGGCTAGCATTTCCCTCTCTCTTTAGAGGTTTTTCTCTTCTTGGGCTGTAAACAATAATTTCTTTTTTATTTTCTCTATAGTCCCACCACAAACCCTCATATCATGCTCAGTAATGCCTACAAGGTTGTATTTCAAGCAGTTTATGCCTCCATGAATTAGTTTTTCACACTTAATGCAAATTATTGTATTAGGTTTTGGTACTTCAAAGGCATACTTCCAAGCATTATCTTTAGCACCTTAAGGACTCGTGCCTACATATCCAGATGGACATGCGTTTACTGAGGCAGACCCTAAAGATGAACTAGTTGTAGATCATGTTGTATTCATATAATTCAACCTACACATACAAATTGAAACCACAAGTTAATATTTTAATAAAAAAAATTAGTAAAGAAACTAAATGAGTTTAAATAATTTTAGACATAGTTGAAACTTGAAAAAAAACAAAGAAAAAGTGTTAGGGTTTGGAATTTTTGTGAAAAGTTGAGATTCTAGAGAAAATAGTGAAAAAATCAATAAAAATTGTCAAAAAATGGTATTACATCTTGTTCAGTAGACTCTAAAGTAATTTAGAGTAGTTAGGAGATTCCATTATTGAGTTTCTATTAACCTAGATGCAACAAAAAGGAGATAAAATGATTTACAAAAAGAAAGGAAAAAAACTCAGTAAACCTACCTAGGAATCCAATTTTGCTTCAAAATCCACTTCAAATGTGATTCAAATCCGCTTCAAACCGACTAAAATTCTTGTAAATGATCTTGCACAAGCTTGGGAGGTTGTTTTGTCTCTTGAGCAACAAAGGAGAGCAAAAAAAAACCAAATGAATCTTACTTTCTGCTATCAGACCCTATAATGGTAACACAGCCAAGTCTTTGACTCAGACTCACCAAGTTTTTTACAAATACTCTGCTAGTTTTTTGGCAAGAAAAAGTGGCAATTACTCCCCTAGAGAAAAACTTACAAGTTTTTGTATCTATGGTAATGACAAGTCCACTTGCTGATAACGGAAATTGCATTAAGTTGGTGAGTGTTCTAAGTAGAAGCCTAAGATTGGCCAAAATCCAAAAAGACTAAGCAAAGGGCAATTCAGAAAGAGAATGTCAATTATTATACCCTACATTTTAGAGAATGTGCAGGAGGCTTATCATGGCTTAGTAGTTAACAAGAAACAAAAATCTTCTTATTGTTGATGAAAGAACAAGCTCAACTACCAGGAAACCTTGTGAATATCCGGAAAATATTGAGCATTGGTTCAACAATTATGAGCCTAAAGTTGCTGAGATGAGTTTCTACTAGTCCTTTTAGAGTCCAACTATTCATTAGGTTGAGACAAGGGTCATTTGTTGACTAAGTTGTTAAATCTATGAAGGAACCTAGTCAATATACCCTCAGATTAAATGTCAAGAAGATTGCTCATTTGATTAGTATGCAGATTGTCATGCTTAATTAGAGCAATACCCTTACCATTCAAGATAAAATGTAACAATTTTAATGTGGGATGATGCCACTTCTTGACAAAATAAGGATGCTTCAAAAAGCCTTGGAAGAGAAGAAAATCAATTATGCATGTGTTCATCTGAATAAATGCTACATTCATAAATATAGCTATGTAGAATAAGTGGTCACAAGCTGATGATGTAACAAATAATGGTTTCTAATTCTATAAGTATAGAAGAATATTTTAATCTTGAACTGTCATTTAGATTTAAATTTTCTCGTTGTTTCTACTTTAAATTTCTGATTTAAATAATTGATTCATGAAATCTCCATGCCTAAGCTGTAGGATTAGAGGTTCTTCTTCAGTCTCTTAATCATCAAAATAATTTTAAAGGTACTAATCCTTTACATGAATAAAACTTTAATCGGCTAGACAACAAAAAATTATGAGAAGAAAAAAAGAAGCTTGAAGATTAAGAAATATTCAGACAGAAAAAGATGAGTTTGAGAAAATAAATGGGCAATATATTAGCAAAGTTGGAGAAATAAAAAGCTGTGACAAAGAAAAAGAGAAATGAGTTTTTTTTCCAGTTTGCATATTGATTACAAATATCTTGCTCATTTGACCATCAACATGAGATCAATACAAGCTCCTTACGAGCAAACATACTAGAAATCACCTATGGAAGAGCAAGACACACTACTTAGGAATCCACTCTTATCAAGAAATCACCTCCATCTTAGAAGCCAATTATGTAAGACCAACAATCACTGCTTAGAATTCCGCTTTAGATGTCCCTACGACGAATTGAACTTGGATCTCCACAATGAAAACCAAATATTTTAACCAATTAAGCTGAACCCCTTCAATAACAAAAATGAGTAAGAATAAAATAAAATTGATTATTAAAGAATTAGATGATAAAAGAACTTTAAAAGAAAGTTTTTAAAAAGATTCAATTAAAATTTAAAGTATCTTAGCTACTCTTCTTTAACACTAAGGTAATGATTTGTAATTGCTCATTTTTCCTGTAGAACATTTAGGTTTTCTTCTGGGTAGGTAACAAGAAAGTTTTAATGTACCGTACGGTTTATATTTCCTGTACAACTGATATTTCCCGTACGGTCCCTTTGTGCTATGCGGCAATGTCCTGTACAGATCACCTCTACTCGTACGGCCCAACCACCCACACGGTAATTTATTCATACACACTAAGCTCGAATGTTAGTATATTCGTTCCACACCCGTACGATGACTCCTTGTGCGGCCAACACTACTCGTACATTAAGATCTTCTCATACAGCACCTGTTGGCATTAACCGGTAAACGGTAAGGATGTAACCAGTACATGGCAAAGAGGTGTTGTCATTGATGTCTAGGGATGCAAACATTGTTCAAATCAGGAACAGCAGGTACAGTTGACAATAATAAGTACAAGAGAGACTGGTTAGGAGACCGGTGACACATAGTGAGCAAGAAGAGGTACTGTTTCTGTGACCGATCATCAGAGCAACCGGTAACCAAGGAAGGAGCAACCGGTAATCAAGGACTTAGAACTGTGACCAATAAAGTGTAAAACCGGAACCAAGGAATCAAAACGGTATAGACAGAGAAAGGAATTGTGACAGGTGATTTCTATGACTTGTACACTACCTAAGGATGGAAACCGAGATTCTTGAACCGATGAAAGTCACAGTTGACAAACACTTGTGTGACTCTTTAACCAGGATTTGTTGCACAAAATCCGGATGACTTTGTGTTTTAAAGAAGATCGGTGCAAGGTGCAATTGAAGGTTTTAACGCCGAAGATTATGGCATTAAAAGATGGAGAAATCTCAAGTAAAGGAAAGTATGTTTCTGCAGTGAACTAAGACTCAATTGGGTGATGGATCCGAAGGAGATCTTTGTGGAGCTCCCACATGCAAAAAAGAGGAAAAGGCAAGAAGACTATTTATTCTTCAGCCTGTGAAGAATATTGTTTGCCCTCATTCTGCTAAGAAGAAAAGGAGTGAACTTGTACGCTGAGAGAAGCTACGAAAAAGGTGAAAAGACAAAGAAGAGAAGAGTCTGCAAGGAAGCACAACAATCTATGGAGAGCATACCTATGGTGTCTAGTGATTACTCTCAATTGAGAAGCGCGGTGATCTTATCAGGCTCAGTAAAGCCATTTCAAGAAGATCAAACCCTCTATTGCTCTCTAACAATTGCAATAGCAAAATCTCAGTATTTTGGGTGGACATTAACAGGTCCCTTATATTAAATCCCTTAACCTAGTGACATCTGTGTAGATGTTTTAAGTCCTCTAACAAGACAAGCTTCAACAGGCCTTATTTCTTTAAATCCCTTAACTGGGTCCCATTTAGCAGTGCGTTTGTAATCCTTTAACAAGGAAGGCTCCTAATAGGGCGCACTTCAGAAGAGTGCAAAATTTGTGAGGTTTCCTCACACCGTGGTTTTCTCCCGATTTGGGTTTCCACGTGATACATCTGGTGTTGTCTATTGCTTTAGTTTTGTGATAGCTATTTCTTTGATAGAATCTGTTCCACTTACAGTTTTAGTTGTATTATATCAGATTGATTATTAAGTTTTAGTGGGTGTTGATTCACCCCTCCCATATCAGCACCGATTGGGACCATCAATTGGTATCAGAGCCAAGTTCCTTTTCTAAGCTGCTTAACCACAACAGGGAAATGATCTAATGATGAGAAAGGAAGGACCCAAGTTTTCTAAGGAATACTTCACCTTATGGTGCAGTAGAATGAAGCTATCCATGAAAACCACTAGAGATCAATACTAAACTCATGTAATTAATGATTACACTGAACCCACCGGTACATTGACAACCGATCAATAAAAGATCAATAGTAAACACAGCTGCAATGGATATGATAGCAAGTACACTACCTGATCATGTATATGCAGAGATTGAAAATCTGACTACTGCTTGCAAAATGTGGGCTAAGCTACAAACTGTGTGTGGAGGTGACCCACATGTTCAAAGAGCAAAGGTAGAAAGGCTCAGAGGCAAATATGATGACATGAGGATGAACGAAGGAGAAGACATTGAGCACTATAGCAATAGAATAAAAGAAGTGATGAACTCCACCAAAAGCACTGCAAGAACATTGAGTGAGGGAGATGTGGTAAGCAAGATACTGAGGACGCTAAGGCCACAATATGCTATCAAGATCTCAGCCATACAGGAGCTCAAATCAATGAGGGCGTCTCAAGTCACTCTTCACTCTCTTATCGATAAGTTGACTGCTTTTGAATTGATTAATTATGATAACTTACCCATGTTAGAGGTTGCTTTTAAGTCCTCTGTGAATATTACTTCCACCAAGAAAGGAAGAGAGATCGGTAATAGTTCTATCGGTAAGTCTGGAAACTTTGTTGAAAATCTACTCTCAGAAGAACTAGAGCAGGATGAGTTTGAAGCGTTCATCGCAAGGAGATTTCCAATAGGAAAAGGGAAGTACAAAGGGAAACTTCCATTAAAGTGCTTCTCTTGCAATAAGATAGGACACATTGCTGCAAGGTGTCCAGAAAATAAAAATAAAGAAAAGTCCAACCGATTCAAGAACAAAGGAAAGAAGGGGTGCTACCTTGTTGAGGAAGGTGTCACAGATAATGAATCTGAAGAATCAAGAGATGAAGAAATTGCCTTTGTTGCAATAAAAGAAGAAAGCACAGTGATAAGTGAAATGGCACTTATCTCTAGATCTCATCAATGTGATGACTGGATCATTGACAGTGGATGCACTTACCACATGACTGGTGACAAGAACAAGTTCATCAGCCTAAAGCTTAATTATGGTGGATCGGTGACTTTTGGTAACAATGCTCCCTGTGCTATCAGAAGCAAAGGCTCAATAGCACTTGGCAATGAAGTTGTATGCAAAGATGTGTACTGGGAGGAAGGACTCAAGTACAATCTAATGAGAGTAGCTCAATTAAACAACAAAGGATGCATGTTAGAGTTTGGGCAAGGTTCTTGCATTGTCAAGAATCAATCAGGAGATCATGTTGCCACCGGTAGACAGAGTAAAGTGAACCTATTCTACCTAATCTCAACCGGGGGGCTTGCCTCATAGCTACGACAAAAGGGGAGACAAACAAAATCTGTCTCATAACAAAAGAGGACAACAGTTGGATGTGGCATAAGAGCCTCTGCCACATAAACTTTGATAGTATTGTCAAAGTAAGTAAGAAGAAATCAGTCAGAGGGCTTCCTGATATTACAAAACCGGAAACGGGTATGTGTAAAGAATGACAGTTAGGCAAACCAACAAGAACAAGCTTCAACAATAAGTCTTTTTCTGCTGAAAAAGCGCTAGATCTCGTTCACACAGACTTGTGTGGACCTATGAGGACAAAGAGCTACTATGGAGAAAGGTATTTCATACTCTGTGTAGATGATTTTTCAAGGATGATGTGGACACTCTTCCTTAAAGAAAAATCAAAGGCCTTTCACATGTTCAAAATCTGTAAGGCTCGAATGGAGAAGGAGACCGGTAAAAGCTTGTAATGTCTGAGGTCAAACGGAGGAGGTGAGTACACCTCTCAAGAGTTCACTAACTACTGTGAGGAATAGGGGATATAAAGGCAAATGTCTGCACTAAGAACCCCGCAACAAAATGGAGTCGCTGAAAGAAGAAACAGGACTCTGATTGATTGTGCTAGAACTCTGATGATTCAGAAGGATCTTCCCCATCAATTCTGGAGAGAAGCTATCATCACTACAGTGTATACACTGAACCGGGTTCAAGTTAAGAAAGGGACCAGTAAGACTCCATACGAGTTGTGGTTTGGTCATACCCCAAGTGTAAGCTATTTCAGAGTTTTTGGTAGCAACTGTTACATCAAAAGAGACGTGTACTCTAGCAAGTTTGAGCCAAAGAGTGATGTAGGCATATTTTTGGCATATTCGACCAAAAGTAAAGTCTACTAGTGTCTAAATAAAAGAACAGGAAAAATGGTAGAAAGTGTCAATGTAAAGATAGATGAATATTCAGAACCGAGGGAAAAGAACAATCATGATGAATCTGACATTCACCAAGATCATAATGTTGGTAATCATTTGGAATTCAGTGAAATGATTGTTGTTGATGACGAAGAACAGGTAAACAAACCCTTGGAGCAGGGTAATGTGCCTAAGCCAGGAAGGGATCAGAATATAAGGCCAATTGAGGGTGATGAACAGGAAATTGTTCATGACCTCACTAGAAATGATGCTCAAACAAAAAACGAAGACCAGGACCACCAACTAGTTCTACCAACGTATGTCACATATCACTCCACTAATAACATTATTGGTGACAAACATGCTAATATTCTGACCAGGAGAAAGGCTAGAGAAAGTATCTGCTTACTTTCCAGTTTAGAGCCCAAAACTACCAAAGAAGCTTGGGAGGATGAGAACTAGGTCAAGGCAATGGAAGAGGAGCTTGAGCAAATTGAGAAAAATGAAACATGGACTCTTGTTACCAGACCACAAGACAAGAATGTCATAGGGACCAAGTGGGTGTACAGAAACAAGTTAATGAAGAAGGAAAGGTGGTAAGGAACAAGACAAGGCTAGTCTACAAAGGTTATGCACAGGAGGCATGACTAGATTATGGACAAACCTTTGCACCTGTGGCAAGACTAGAAGGAGTGAGAATTCTAATTGCTTATGCTGCTCATAAAAGGTTCAAAGTATACCAGATGGATGTAATGTTTGCATTTCTAAATGGTATATTGGAGGAGGAAGTCCACATAGAACAACCGGAAAGCTTCTCATCCACAGAGAAAAGTGGTATGGTCTGTAAATTGAAGAAGGCACTCTATGGGCTGAAACAAGCCCCAAGGGCTTGGTGTGAAAGGTTACATTCATACCTCTTGACCATAGGATTCACAAGAACAGGAGATAACATCAATATGTATCTCAAGACTGGAAAAGAAGGGAACCTAATTGCTGAAATATATGTGGACGACATCATCTTTGGAGGAGATGACAAAATGAGCAAAGACTTTGCTGAGGAGATGAAGAAACAATTTGAAATGTCCATGATTGAAGCTATAAAATTCTTCATTGGATTGCAAGTCCATCGGCTAAAAGAAGGTATTTTTATTTCTTAGCCAAACTATGTTAAGGAAATTCTTAAATCATTTGGGCTGGAAGAATCCAGACCGATTGGCAAACCAATGATAACTAACTGCAAGTTATCAAAGGAGGATGATGCAAAAGAAGTTGATGAGACATTGTATCGATCAATGATTGGCAAGTTACAGTATGTTGTGCATAGAAGACCTAATATTGCACATTGAGTAGGCATTGTAGCCAGATTCTCTGCTAACCTAAAAGAGACACATTTAATAGTAGTGAAGAGAATCTTCAGATACTTAAAGGGTACCGAGGAATATGGTCTATGGTTTCCTCACAAAGGAGGTTTCAAGATAAAAGTATTCACTGATGCAGAATAGGCTGGTAACATTGATAACAGAAAGAGCACAAGTGGAGGTGCATTCTTTCTTGGAGAGCGGATTGTGTCATGGACGAGTAAGAAGTAGAACTACATTTCACAATCCACAACAGAAGCTGTGTATGTTCTTGCTGCAATTAATTGCACACAAGTGATCTGGATAAAACAGATATTGGAAGGAATCCCAGAACAGGTACCTGAACCGATTGCAATATACTGTGACAACACAAGTGCAATAAATATATCTAACAATCCTGTCATGCACTCAAAAACAAAGCACATTGCTATAAAGTATCACTATCTGAGAGAGGAGGTGCAAAATAAAGAAGTAAAATTAGAATATGTTACCATGAAAGAACAGGTTGCTGACATATTCACAAAGCCTTTACTAAAGAGTACCTTTGAGTATCTCAGAGGTAAATTAGGGGTAGTGCCCCTTCTTGATCTTCAGTAAAAGGATAGAGGTGTTCATCAATCCATTGAGCTTCAACAGACGATTCAGCCTCATCTTAATAGGATTGGTGATAAAGGACTGGTGCTCAAAGGGGGAGCAGATTTCAAAAAAAAGAGGTAGTCACTTGACTAGCCTTTGGCATTATTATCAAAGGGGGAGATTATAACCGGTGAAGGATGTGGACCGGTAAGGAGCGTTTGCCATCAATGCCAAAGGGGGAGATTGTTGGCATTAACTAGTAACTGGTAAGGATGCAATCGGTACATGGCAAAGAGTTGTTGTCATTGATGTCTAGGGATGCAAACATTGATCAAATCAGGTACAGCAGGTACAGTTGACAATAATAAGTACAAGAGAGACTAGTTAGGAGACTAGTGACAAATAGTGACGAAGAAGAGGTACTGTCTCTGTGACCGATCATCGGAGCAACCAGTAACTAAGGATGGAGCAACCGGTAACCAAGGACTCAAAATTGTGACCATAATCGGAACCAAGGAATCAAACCGGTATAGACGGAGAAAGGAATTGTGACAGGTGATTTCTATGACCTGTACACTACCTAAGGATGGAAACTGAGACTGTTGAACCGATGAAAGTCACAGTTGACAAACACTTGTGTGACTCTTTAACCGAGATTTTTTGCACAAAATCTAGATGACTTTGTGTTTTAAAGAAGATCGGTGCAAGGCACAATTGAAGGTTTTAACGCTGAAAATTATGGCATTAAAACATGGAGAAATCTCAAAGAAAGGAAAGTATGTTGCACGCATATGTTGCTTCCTTTATAAAACAAATAAAGCATATGGCATGCATCTAATGTTTCTGCAGTGAACTGAGACACAACTAGGTGATGGATCCGAAGGAGATCTTTGTGGAGGTTGCGCATGCCAAAAAGTGGAAAGGCAAGAAGACTATTTATTCTTCAGCCTGTGAAGAATAATGTTTGCCCTCATTCTGCCAAGAAGAAAAAGAGTGAACCTGTACGCTGAGTGAAGCTACAAAAAAGGTGAAAAGAAGAAGAGAAGATTGTGCAAGGCAGAACAACAATCTATGGAGAGCATACCTGTGGTGTCTAGTGATGACTCTCAATTGAGAAGCGCAGTGATCTTATCAGGCTCAGTAAAGTCATTTCAAGAAGATCAAACCCTCTATTCTCTCTAACAATTGCAATAGCAAAATCTCAATATTTTGGGTGGACATTAACAGGTCCCTTGTATTAAATCCCTTAACCGGGTGACATCTATGTAGATGTTTTAAGTCCTCTAACAAGGCAGGCTTTAACAGGCCTTATTTCTTAAAATCCCTTAATCGGGTTGCATTTAACAGTGCATTTGTAATCCTTTAACAAGGAAGGCTCCTAACAGGGCACACTTCAGAAAAGTGCAAAATTTGTGAGTTTTCCTCACACCGTGGTTTTCTCCTGATTTGGGTTTCCATGTAATCCACCTACTGTTGTCTATTGCTTTAATTTGTGATAGCTATTTCTGTGATAGAATTTGTTCTGCTTACAGTTTTATTTGTATTATTTCAAATTGGTTCTTAAGATTTAGTGGGTGTTGATTCACCCCTCCCCTCTCAGCACCGGTTGGGACCAT
Source organism: Chamaecyparis obtusa (assembly GCA_027943335.1). Lineage (NCBI taxonomy): Eukaryota > Viridiplantae > Streptophyta > Pinopsida > Cupressales > Cupressaceae > Chamaecyparis > Chamaecyparis obtusa. The sequence goes on along the minus strand of BSBK01005139.1, from coordinate 200,376 downwards.
CAATACTTCTACCTTTCATACAGTTGAATCTCCTCGCCCCTCTACTCATACGGTCAACACAAGACTTCCATATGGCTACCTCTTCACACGGCAATCCTCACACCGTACAAATGTACAGTATTTGCACTCACGGTACAGTGACGACACGAACAGGTCTTCCTCTAATTCTTAAATTACACAAATAAACTTGTTAAACCAAACGATATCACAGATGCAAGAATGAATGGCTACCAATAGGATATTGTACTTCGAAATCTGAGATATATTTCCGATGAAGTTCAACAATACAAATTTATCTCCAAGGGAAACTTCACAAATTTGACATTCAAGTACAAAGTGAAATATCTGAGATGATATTTCCAACGGCAAACTAGGGTGGTTGCTAACCAACGAAACTGCTAGTACAGACTAGGGAGGGTCTTCCACCTCCGAAATTGCAAACAAAGACTGAATTCCAACTAGAATCGCAAATAAACAAGAAATATAAACTCCATGATGATTTCCTCCAATGCCAAACACGGCCTTATAAAGAGCTCTATGAAGTTTCCCAAAGGGTTACAAATAGTCCGACATTATTTATTATTTTATTGCTTGGGCCCATTTATTTATTAATTAATTAAATAGATCCTTATGATATTATTCAAATTTTGGAACCACCTAATTAATTATTTCACTCCACTAATTTGGGGACATAACAAAAACATATTAAACTAATATGTGAGTTTAAAAAATAGTTCTCCATAAAAATTATCTGATCATATAATCGTAGTTTATAACTAAATTGGGTAACAGATAAATAAAACGTACTCCGTTATACCTATATTTATATATTAACTTGGTAAATGCCAGAAACTAGTATGAATAAAGGTGACCATTAACTACTATCATATAACACAAACACAATCAATTTACACAAATTTAAGTCATACCATTTGAAATGCAGCTCTCAGAGCATGTACTTCAAAATTCTTTAGTGCATCATCTACAATAAGGATTTTCCATCTTTCTGCACTCTGATAAAAAAACAATAGAATTAGGAACACTGTATCCATGCCACAATTTTCTAATATTTCCTAGATAAGCCTCTGAATTATTAAAAGTATCATTACATTAATGGAGAAACTACTTAGATCTTTGATGTCATAACAACATGGTCAGCGGAAGGAAAGTGGTAATACACTTAACTACTATCAAAAGAAAGAAAAGCTTGAAGTTTTCCAGTTTTAAATTTTGTGAGAAAGGAACACTTAAGAGACTGATGTTATTGACAGCCAACATGATTGTTTGAACTATATAAAAGAGTTCTTAAAACTTTTTCTAAGCTAATATGCTCGGTAAATGACTAAAGAATATACAGTAATAATCCTGATAATTGTATGATTTAACAAACGGCACTTTCTACACATGCAAAATACCAAAATGCAATTGATGAAAGAATATACAGTAATAATCCTGATAATTGTATGATTTAACAAAGGGCACTTTCTACACATGCAAAATATCAAAATGCAATTGATGAAAGGACTTTAATGATATGCAAGTTAAAGAAACTTTCTGAAAATATTTCAGGTTGAGAATCCATAAATTATCATTGTGGACATGAAACAATATTTATGCTCAACATTAGAATGCATAGTAATATATTGAAGCCGGAAATGAAGACACTGCTTCTTCATTTTTTACAGGATTTCCAGATTTACCAAATCACAGATATGAAGATGCTCTATGGCAAATGAATAATAACCTTGGCAAATGAATCGATAAATAATAAATCTTTGCTCTCATACAACATGTCTTATACCCCTGCATTTTTCAAATTTAAAAGACACGCATTCAAAAAATTTAGAGGAGATTATATTCCTAATATTATTATGTAAGAAAGAAAGAATAGACCCAATTAAATTCCTCCTTTGGGCTTAAATTTATAACTCTTGTTAGTGTGGAAAAGGGAATTCGCCACCCTTGAGATTGATGGAATCTCAAGGGACGAATTGGCCCAACGCCACTTCACTTCTACTAGTGCTCTGGTGAGCTAGGAAGATTTAATTAGATTAAAAAGAATTAAAGCTAACTATGAATGCAAAATAAAGAAAATGGAAATAACTTTATGATACAAAATGATAAAAACATTTAGACCATGGGAAATGAAACAATAGAAAACCAAAACCAACTAGCAAGCTTTATTAGCTCTCTATCCAGAATGCATGAATGAGTCAACAACTACAACGCAAACGTAACACGCTGGCGCGGCATGTGTGTGTCCAAGACTGATAGGGTACATAAGGTCATACCAAAACAGTACAAGGCATAAAACTAATCTACGAGAATGAAAAGTACAATAACTGTAAATAACAAAATGTTAATGTTATACACTGAATTTGCACCCTTAGTTCAAGCTCTCGTAGTCTTGATAACTCAGTATAACAAGGGAATCATCTCAAGGTTGTGGGACCATTTGCTAACCAAGATGAGACCTCCAGATTCTAGGCTGGTTCCTCCTGGATAGTCACCCTGATTTGCTCTTAGACAGGAAATGTAAACTTTTGAGAGAAAGGGATAGAAGGAATGCATGAAAGGAAATGACTGAAAGCAAATCTACCTACTAGGTGATGCACCGAACTTGGGTTTGGATCTCAGTACAGAGGGATGAAACCAATGAAGGAATCAGGTCCAAGAGATTACAACTTACTGAATAGGCTTGCATAAGTATTTCATAGGAGGGTGTGAACAGGGGACTCAACCTATGACCTGCAAACAAACATCCTTTTCTGCAACTAGGTGTAGGAATGAGACAAGGCTGCTAGGGGCTGTAGTATACCCACAAAACACCTAAATCAGATCAAACACAGGAAACACACAAAATTGCAGAAAGCAAGAGGAATCAGGAAACCTGAGATATCATTGAAATCATTCATAAACTTTGATTCAATAAGAGATAATGCAAACAAGGAAGCACAAGGACATGAAGGATTCTCACAAACTGCCTCTGCAATACTTGTATTATCAATGGGAATTTACAGAATGTGGAAAAACAGAGGGCAAGAAGAAATGCCACAGATAGTTCTCCAAGGAAAGACTTTCCCTTTTTACAAAACGTCAATTCTGAGCACTACTGGCTCCAAAAAACAATATATACATCACTCAACTGCACGCAGGCAGGAGTCCCAAAAACTAACCGGGGTTACCAAATTTACAATTAAATAATAAACCCTGGCAGTCAAAAACTGATCATAAATGTTCATCCTCAAAATATCTCAACGAATCAGATATCTTTTTCTTTGCTTGCCCATCCTATACTTGATCATGCCCGCAGACACAAAAGCCCGGGATTCAACAACCTCCCTGCAAGCCCATACTGCCATGAATGCGCAAAATCCGATCCCATACTGGAAAGGACTCAAAACAGCGCCTAAAGATCTCTACAAATTCCTCCAACTGCAACCGCCTCCAAAGTCATCAATTTCAGCTACTCACACTTGCAACATTTCCCTCAGAAGAAAGCCCCGCGAAAAACAGGCTGCACCACTTAAAAATATCATTGGTTGCATGATCGCATGAGCTAAAAAAGCCTCATGCGATCATGCGACAAGCCCTTGAAAACATGCCACCGCCTGACAAAGCAATGGTCGCATGATCGCATGAGCCGAAAGGCCTCATGCAATCATGCGACAAGCTTTTTTGAGACTGCCACACAAGACGCCTCGGGCCCGCCAAAAAAAAAAAAACTGCCACCTGTCAAGCTTGCCACGTGGCCCAACAAGAGCCGACCACACGGCCTTGAAAAGTCAGCGGTCGCATGATCGCATGCGCCCAAAAGGCGATCATGCGATCATGCGACAAACCTTTGAACACTGTCGCTCTTCGCCACAAGACAAATGGGGCCCACAAGACCGCATTGCAAAACTAACCCCGGCTCCACCTTGGGTTCAAATTTCCTCTTGCAGTCGCAAAGTCGCGCAATCTTTCTTAACCTCGGGCACCTATTCAGCGACTACGCGAAATCCGTTGATCTCTGCTTCATCCGACGGCAGTCGTTAAGTCGCGTTACTTCTTCGGCATATTCCCTTCCGTCAGGAGATCACCCGACCAAGGGAAGTCTCATAATCGCCGGATAGGAAGAATATTCTTTCTTTTATTGCGAGATTACCCGACCGAACATAGAACCGGGCCCACCTCCAACTGCGCAACCGCGCAAAGCTTGCCAAACCCCGAGCCCGGTACCGCCACATGTCACTCCCCTACTCGTCCCGGCTGCTACCCCAACAAACACCTCGGCACCCCAAGCACAGGGCCCACCGCAACCACTAGATTCCCATCTAACGGTTGTCGCATGATCGCATGGGATCGGAAGATCCCATGAGATCATACGACCACCGTCGGATCTCCTCGCACTTGCGCCAATGTAGAAACCTCGGGCCCCACTAACTGCCTGTGGTAGTTGACGGTTTGTCGCATGATCTCATGCGGTCACGAGACCGCATGCGATCATGCGACCAACCGCTTGACGTTACTGCCGAACCGTGAACCACCGCCACCGACACCGCTGACGGTTTGTCGCATGGTCGTATGAGCTCGGAAGAGCCCATGCGATCATGTGACAAATCGCGTGATGCCACCCCGATAACCGCTGGTTGACCGTCGATTGGAGATACCGCATCAATGGTTGTCACGTGATCTCATGGGATCGGGAGATCCCATGCGATCATGCGACAGCCGTCAGATCTTGACTACAGCGGAATGGCCTTAGGCACTAGGACCCGCCTGATCGGAGTTGTGCGCTTAGGGGCGAAAACACAGACGGTGCCGAAAACACAGAGGGTTTTCGAGTGAAGGTCGAAAACACACCAAATTTTCAGAGCTGAGAGGTCGAAAACACACCAAATTTTCGGACCAAAAGGCAGAAACATCCCAAGCCTACAGAGAGGAAGTCGAAAACACACTGGGTTTTCGACACTTGAGCATTTCACTTGGAAAACAGGGCTGTGGCCGAAAAATGAAAGACAGGGAATTTTTTGGGCAACAGTTAAATACAAAATAAAAATAACTATTCTAAGTACAAAAGAAAGAGAACAAGAGATCTTAAAACCCTTTTGAGAACCTCTCGAGATGTCACTTCACTCCACTCTTCGAACCTGTACACACAACTCCAAGAAAAATGGTGGGGCTGTTTGTTTTAGAGACTTGTCAAAGTTAGACCCCTGTTTGGTGTTTCCACCTCCATGGACAACCAAGATACAGATATGACAAACGATAATCCGCTAATACAATAGAATGATAATAGATAACGATTAGGAACACTATAGATATGCTTTATCAAATGAAAGTAAACACGTGTAAGGTATGAGTATTGAGTTTTCTAGATCGCTGCAAATGTAATAGCACTGCCATGATTGTTTTTGGTATGTGTTTTCCAAATGCAAAAATCTCTTGTACTTATAATGAGAATGAGCCAAGAAGAGACATGTCCCTCTAAGGGAACATGTCTATTTATTATTATTGTAATTAATATAATTAATACAATTATGATTATAATTATATATATATATATTTATATATATCTTTAGTATTATATTAATAATAATATTTATTTTCTCAATTTAACTATTTAGTTATTATGAGAATAATTATAATCTAACTTTATATTTATACAATAAATCATTTCTCATAATAATCATGTAGTCAATATTATTTATCTGACCGATGCTACAAACATCAACACTCCCTCTTAGCTAGGGAGGATAAATCAATCCAATGTCAACACTTATGATTCTCACCATAGCTACACAAAAATTGTTACAATAACTAACACTCCCTCTTAACTAGAGAGGATAGTCAGTTTATCACAATGTAATACATATATATATAGTGAGTACTTGTGGAATATCAAGTCCATGATATTCACCAAGTACTCAATGTGAGTATAATAATCATTTTATATGTTCATATCATTTTACTGATATTAAGAGTAACGGTTCTCGAGTATCAAGTCTCATGATACTTCACCGATTACTTAGGGCAATGGCCTACAGAATACAACTCACAAATATTCACCAATTGCCCAAAGTGATTATCAAGAGCATTTGCCTCCTAAAGATCAAGTCACATGATGTTCGCTATAGCTCATAAATATCCATGGTATGTCTAATGATAATACGTCTCATGATGTTTGTCATATGGATACTAAGTTTACGTAGAGACATGTTAGTATGTGATATGTTTCATAGAGTCCAATCAATATATGATACTAAGTTCAGAAGGATCCTAATATGATTCATATGGATACTAAGTAATCATATATTACATAATTCATGATATGAATTATCACCTAACATGTGATACTTAATTTAATATTTCATTATATTAATATATTAATATGTATGTAATTATAATTTAGTTAGTATCATAGTTTTCATATCATCTTGATATGAGGAATCACCATGCATTATGACACCTAGTTTCCATATCACAAAGATATGAGGAATCACCATGCATTGTGACACCTAGTTTACATATCACAAAGATATGAGGAATCACCCCGTGATACCTAATTTCCATATCACAACAATATGAGGAATCACCCAGTGATACCTAATTTCCATATCACAACGATATGAGGAATCACCCTGTGATACCTAATTTTAGTATCACCACAATAGTGATACAAGGATATAGCAAGTAAAACATTACATTTTATTTACATATAACCCTATTATGGTATGTGCACAGACAGATAACCGTCTACCATAACAAATCCACATTACAAGACCGTCATCTTGTAATCAAATACAAGTGTTCATTGTTGAAAAGTCGCAACCTTTCTCCAATGTTCACAGGAGGGCCCATAAGTCCAAGAGTCACATACATGAAATCCACCTTGATTTATGTCAGAGGGTGGATCCATGCTCATCCCAAAGGGTGGAAACAAAAGTTTTCACCTTAGACTTCTCTCTCAAGGAGAAGAATGAAATAACATACATGATAATAGATGAAACTCCTTTTCATCTAAGGCTTCATTCTCCAATATGCCAAGTTTATCTCGAAGGTACACAACCTTACCTCTAGCAAGAAACATGGTGAGAATATCAGCCATATGTTCTGTAGTGATAATGTAACTTGAATAGGATGTACTTATGCACTATATCTCTTATATAGTTTGCATCTCTCTAGGTGAACTCCAAGTTATGTAGGAGCTAGCATAAAGGCATTTCAACAGCACACATGAGACTCAATCTCATAGTCCTCTGGATGCTTCCTTCAAGGTCTTGTAACAACCTCCTCAACTCCTCATCCAAGGTTGGTTTTAGATGAACTATCATACTCCCCCTGAATCTAATATCAACCTTCTGCGAGCAAGTTGTGTCTTTACTCCCTCTGAATCAATATGACCAAGATCTTTGGAAATCAAATAAGACAGATCCTCTAGATGTTGTATTGACTCCCTCGGAAGCTTAAGTTCGTGTATCCATCTTGACATTGTCAAACTCCCTCTGAATCGGATATCAACTCTCTACTCAATTTCTTTTCCTGCATGCACATCCTTAGAGAGAAAGGGAAATAGTACGTATAAAAGAGTAAGAGAGGTATAGGCATAATAATCAAGGATATTTCTACATAATGATATAAGATCATTCCAATGTAAAAATATAGATAAAGATCTAATTTAAATATTTACCTTGAATTCAATCTTCTGAGTACATATCTTTAATCTAAGATTTTACATATATCTTTTATCAAATGAACTTTCAATTATAATATCCATATCATATTTAAGCATATGAAATGTTCATTACCAATAAAACATACTTTATACTTACCTTTACCCTCGGTTATATGGTCAATGCGTGATGCCTCCAACACCTTATAACCATAGACTTCATTATTTATCTACACAAATTCATTGAATAAGATGCGTATAAAGATAACCAGCCTTCTTTCTTATTTGCATAAACCTATTGAATGTAAGGTGTGAATGTAGAATATGCCTCTCCACCTAATAAAAGCACCTCTTCTTCTTCCCTTCCACTATATCAATTAACATATCTTAATATCAATGTAATCATTGCACCTCTATTTGATAGAGGTCAATATATTAGTTAACAAATCTTGCTATCAGTATAGTATAACTATTGCACCTCCATTTTATTTAATAGTTCCTTTCTCCTCATGTTTAGACACAGTAGAGTTATCAAGACTGGTGCTGTGAACTCATCTTAAGTGGTCATCATAAGTATGTTATCATCACTAATTCTGATGATGGGCAATACTAAGGAATTGACGGCAGCTCATCTTCATTACTTCCATGCCTTAATGCTTTCAGGGGGTTAGAATCTCTGATGGCTGCCTGAATTTACTAATGGAAACATATCGAGTGAATCCGCTTTTATTACCTATCACTTATGAAATCAGCAACTACCCTTCATCTACTCTTGGAAGTCCGATCATGACATCTCTCAATATCGGCAATAGTGGATGATAATTTGTAATGATTTTATTAGAGATTTATGCCTTCATATCGGTATGTCTTGTATTTCAAAGTCTTACTATAATAATTTGAGTATTAGTGGGGATGTGTGTGTTCCCCTTTCACAAACTCTTTCTGACTTCCTATACTTCCCCGATGGCTATCTCATTCTCCTTGTTCAAATTCCTTTATGGATCGATGATGAGTGTGTTGTAACTCGCCTTCATATGCCAACGGTGCCGAGAGCTACTTACTGTCGTGTATATACTTTTAATATCAATCGATAAGGATGCCTGGTGACAGCGATGCACCTATCTTCCCATGTATATGTCCTTGGCGCCACATGTTGATCTGGCTTTTGTGCGACAGCAATATTGAATGCGTATACCACTGTTCTAGATATTTAACTTCATATCGGCAAATACTTCCTTATTGTATTTGTGCCCAATAGAGATATCAACACCTGTTATGACCACGGCAATGTGAATATGTCTCCTCAACGCGTTGGCGTATTGGTCAAATAATTCTTTGCTAATGCTCACCATATATTGCTCTGTCTTATGTGGACCTTCTTGACAAAACAATTCCTTTTAATCTCCATTGTTTTGTGTATGACAGCTGTTCAATATTCTTAATACAGCGGGATTTATAACAAATATAAACCATCGTCTACAGACATATCCCGAAAAACCTTTCATTCATTAAATGATGAATTTTAAACAGACGCTGTCAACACAAAATTACCAAGAAGGTCATCGGTTTGTACAAGTGGTCGAACCAAATCTGGTTTGCTAGTTGTTGAACCTGACAACCATATATTCAAGGCCTATAAAACATCGGTGATTAAAAGAACTGAACCATGCATTTTATGATACACGTAAGCATTTCCTCTATCCACAGTCCCGAACGCTGGCACGAGGAGAATATAACTACGTTTGAAGTCTCTGACCAGAAATTGTATCACCACAAAAGTAACCAACGTCATCAAAAAAAAAAAAAATGACAATCGCATCCATATGAAGAATAAGTATGCAGCGATAATGTCAGCATCTTCCTTGATTTTCTCTATTTTCCATTTGCAGTCTAATCTGGCTCTGATACCATATTGAGTTTTCTAGATCGCTGCAAATGTAATAGCACTGCCATGATTGTTTTTGGTATGTGTTTTCCAAATGCAACAATCTCTTGTACTTATAATGAGAATGAGCCAAGAAGAGACATGTCCCTCTAAGGGAACATGTCTATTTATTATTATTGTAATTAATATAATTAATACAATTATGATTATAATTATATATATATATATATATATATCTTTAGTATTATATTAATAATAATATTTATTTTCTCAATTTAACTATTTAGTTATTATGAGAATAATTATAATCTAACTTTATATTTATACAATAAATCATTTCTCATAATAATCATGTAGTCAATATTATTTATCTGACCGATGCTACAAACATCAACAATGAGACAACTCCCCTTTGAAGCCAAGAAGCTGGAGCTTGGTGGATTGAAGGTGAGAACAAGATGGTACATAAAAGAGATGGTTAAACAACCAAAATGAGATGGACAAATGGTTGTTAAACCACCAAGAAGCTACGAAAACAATCTAGAAGCAATTCGAATGACTTAGAGCATATTCTAGTAACCCAGAAGTTGCAAAGTGAGGCCAAAATGAAGGTTAAAACAACCTAGGAAGAATCTTAACATCAGTGGCCTACCATAGGAGGAGTTATACAGCCAAGGATAGGAGGTATTACGCTCCAATGGCCACCTTGTGTCTGCAAATTCATGGGACAAGTGTGTGTCACACAAATGTCTTTGTAGCATGTATGTGCCCTAAATCAAACAATCCACATGGTCAAGAATTTGGACAAAGGAGATGTAATCTACCATACAGATGTATGGCCAACAATTGCACCCCTACAGTATTTTGAGTGACTAATTCACCTTGCACGTCACCTCCAGACGGTAATATCTTCGTACAATCCCAGTCACTCTCACAAGGAATGTCTCCATATAGTACCACGTCACTTCTATGCGCGTATGGAAAGACCTCCACACTACCACTGTACGATGAGTTTCCAGTACGACACTCACACGCACATGCCAATGTTTGTCTTTACACCGCACGACCACGACACTTCGCTCACTGTATGTCACACTTCGCACACCACACTCCACACAACACACACACTCTGCACACCGCACACACTCTACATGCCACCCACACACTCTACCTTCACCATACCGACTAGTCAGTGTACAGTCAAGTGAACACACAACTCAATTCTCTGAGTACACAATGACGACACGAACGGATCTTCCTCTAATTCCAGAATTACGCATTGATAAACTTGCTATACCAAACAATATTACTAATACAAGAATAAATGGCTGGAAATCGGATATTGTACTTCCAGATCTTAGATATATTTATGATGAAGTTCAACAATACAAATTTGCTTCCAAGGGAGACTTCACAAATTTGGCATTCAAGTACAAGGTGAAATACCTGAGATGATATTTCCAATGGCAGACTAGGGTGGTTGCTAACCACCAAAAAAGCAACTACAGACTAGGGAGGATCTTCCACCTCTGAAACTACATACAAACAAATAACCAATTCCAAACGGAATCGCAAATACAAAGAAACATAAACTCCACAATACTTTCCTAGGTTGCCATCCATCTCCTTATAAAGGCCTGCATGAAGTTTCTAGAAAGTTACAATGGGCCGACATAACTTTATTTATTATTTTATTACTTGGGCCCCTTTTATTTATTAATTAATAAAATAGATTCTTATGCTATCAATTAAATTTTGGAACAACCTAATTAATTATTTCACTCCATTAATTTGGAGACATTACAAATCCGCGCCACCCAGAGATTACTTGCCCTCAAGCAATCTGTCATCAAACCATTTGCCAACTGCGAAGCTTCAGGATCCCAAACCAAGCGCGGCTGTCAAAAGCCATAACAACAAAAATCTCCATGATGCACCGTGACCACGAACACCACCTCCTTAATGCACCTAGATGTAGGCAAGAAGAGTAATTATCCATCAAGTTTCCACTACTCCACTCTGATATAAAAGTTGCCTGATGATCCCAACTGATGCTGAGAGGGGAGGGGTGAATCAACACCCACTAAAACTTAAGTAACAAAATCTGATATAACCTAACTAAAACTATAAGCAGAATAGATTTTATCACAGAAACAACTATTACACAATCAAGCAATAAACCAAAACCAGATTTATCATGTGGAAACCCAAATCGGGAGAAAACCACGATGTGAGGAAACCTCACAAATTTTGCACTTTTCAGAAGTGCACCCTATAAGGAGCCTTCCCTATTAAAAGATTCCAAATGCACTATTAGATGCGACACGGTTAAGGGATTTAGGAAATAAGACCTGTTAGACCCTACTTGGTTAGAAGACTTTAAAACATCTACACAAATGTCATCCGGTTAAGGGATTTCATACAAGGGACCTGTTAATATCCACCCAAAATACTGGGATTTTGCTATTGCAATTATTAGAGAGCAATAGAGGGTTTGATCTTTTAGAAATGGCTTTGCTGAGCCTGATAAGATCGTTGTGCTTCTCCAATCACCACAAGTATGCTCTCCTGTGGTTGTTGTGCTTCTTTGCACACTCTTCTTTTCTTCTTCTCTTCACCTTTTCGTAGCTTCTTTCAGCTTACAAGTTCACTCTTTTTCTTTGGCAGAATGAAGGCAAACAATATTCTTCATAGGCTAAAGAATATATAGTCTTCTTTGCCTTTCCGCTTTTTACATGCACAACCTGTATAAAGATCTCCTTCGGATCCATCACCCAGTGGAGTCTCAGTTCACTGAGGAAAAATCCAATGCATCCCATGTGCTTTGTCTGCTTTATGAAGGAAACGACAGATGCATGCCGAAAACTTTCCTTCACTACAAATTTCTACATGTTTTCATGCCACAAACTTCGGCATTAAAACCTTCAATTGCGCCTTGCACCGATCTTCTTGATAACACAAAGTCGTCCGGATTTTGTGCAACAAATCCCAGTCAAAGAGGCACATAAATGTTTGTCGACTGTGACTTTCCCCGGTTCATCAGTCTTGATAATATCTTCACTGATTGGTTTATATCCCTAGGATGTGCACAGGTAACAACCTTCACCTGTCATCATTCCTTTCTCTGTTTGTACCGGCTGGATCCTCGGTTCCAGATACTCAGTTACCGGTTGCACATTCCTCGGTTACCGGTTGCTCTAATGATCAGTTTGAGCTTTATTAGTAATAGAGACAACGCCTCTTCTTGCTCACTATGTGTCACCGGTCTCCAAACCAGTCTCTCCTTGCACTTATTATTCTCAGCTATAGGCATCCCTAGTCATAAATGACAACACCTCTTTGCCAATCAATGACAATACCTCTTTGCCATGTACCAGTTACATCCTTACCAGTTAATGCCAACAATCTCCCCCTTTGCAATTAATGGTAAAACATTACCGATTAGGTCCACATTCTAGTCCACATCTTCACTGGTCATAATCTCCCCCTTTGACAATAATGCCAAAGGCTAGTCAAATGACTACCTTTATGAAATCTGCTCCCCTTTTGAGCAGCAGTCCTTTCTCACCAATCCTAGTAAGATGAGGTTGAATCCTCTGATAACGCACAATGGATTGATGAACACCTTTGTATTCTTACTAAAGATCAGGAAGGGGTATTACCCCTAATTTACCTCTAAGATACTCAAAGGTACTCTTCAGTAAAGGTTTTGTGAATATGTCAACAACTTGTTCTTTTGTAGGAACATATTCCAATTTTACCTCTTTATTTTGCACCTGCTGTCTCAAATAGTGGTACTTTATAGCAAAGTGCTTTGTTTTACAGTGCGTGACAGGATTTTTAGATATATTTATTGCACTTGTACTGTCACAATAAATTGCAATCAGTTCAGATACCTATTCTTGGATTCCTTCCAATATCTATTTGATCCAGATCACTTGTGTGCAATTAATTGCAGCAACAACATACTCAGCTTCTGTTGTGGACTAAATGCAGTTCTGCTTATCACTTGTCCATGACACAATCCTCTCTCCAAGAAAGAATGCACTTGGACACTTGTGCTCTTTCTGTCATCAATATTACCAGCCCAATCTGCATTAGTGAATACCTTTATCTAGAAACCTCCTTTGTGAGGAAACCATAGGCCATACTCCTCAGTACCCTTTAGGTATCTGAAAATTCTCTTTACTGCTATTACATGTCTTTCTTTTGGGTTAGCAGAGAATCTGGCTACAATGCTTACCGCATGTGCAATATCAGATCTACTAAGCACAACATACTGTAACTTGCCAATCATTGACCAATCTCATTTACATCTTTTGCATCATCCTCCTTTGATACCTTGAGGTTAGTTATCATTGGTGTGCCAACCTGTAATGTTCCCTTCCACAACTCACAGGGAAAACATTGTACCAGTTCCCACGTGACCTCTCCGTAGCCCAATCCGAACCATACGGAGGAGATAAGAGCAGGTAGGTTGTACGGTATCAATAGACAACCCTATGAGGTTGTTGAGGGTCGTACATCGTACAATGTTTGTGCCAAAAGCCATACGGATGCGGAATATCGTATGGTGTATGCTGCCCAAAGGTCGTACGGTATTGGGAGTGTCGTACAATGTTTGTTACTTGGAGGTCATACGGTATTGGGAGTGTCGCACGGTGTTTGCGCCAAAGGCCGAACGGATGGGAATGGCGTACGGTGTTTTGCTTCGACCGTACGGTGCTTTGCACAGGCTGTACGGTGCTTTGAAGTCCATGTGGTGTTGTTCAAGATCTGCTTTCCGTCCCTAGACACGCACAGATCCACTTTAGTTTTCCTTCCGGATGTTGAGCTAAGATGTTTTGTAAATAAACTTCCAGTGCTCGACAATATTGGAACAAGTATTTGCAAGTAGAAACAAAAATATAATTATATAACGTTTCAAATTTGCTAGAACCCAAAACAAGAGAACAAACAGAATAGGATGAGGGTTGAATCCCACTGAAACTGCAACAAACCAAATAGGGAGGATCTTTCACCTCCGAAATGGCGAACAGCAAAATCCCAACAGGAATTTGCAAATACAAAACAAATATCAAATCTCAACATATTAAATTCATCTTACACGCCGGGCATAAATACCTGTCGGGAAAACTCCCGAGGGTGCACAAATAGAGCTAACAGTGACAACTACACCTATGCCAACAAAATAAAAAATGGGCCCGAGATAAACTAAATCGATCGGAACCCAAATACAATAGTTTTATTATCCATTTAATGACAGGGACATTACAGTCCTCCGGTCCCAATAACTGCTTGTCCTCAAGCAATTTCAAGCTAGGGTGTTCTAGAATCTCTTCGCCTTCCCAGATGGCATCTTCAAGGGGTAGATCCTTCCAGCGCACAAGAAATTCCTTGATCGTGCATGTCCTCAATCTTTTCTCCCGGCTGTCGACGATTTCCGCTGGTTCCAATACTAATTTTCCTCCATCGTCGAGGGGTGGCAGGTCTATGGAGATCGTGACTTGTTGACCCACGGCTTTCTTCAGGTAAGAAACGTGGAAGACGTTGCGGATTTGGCTTCCCTCGTGGAGGTATACCAAATCCCCGACTTCAAAACTCCTCTCGATTCGGTGCTTGTCAGCATACATTTTCTACTGATTCTGTGCCCGTTGGAGATTTTCCTTTGGGGATCTTAAAATATCTATTCCTTCCTGCAGCCAGTCTTTGGCCTTCGGCGCGTGACTGTCACCCAAAGCCAAGTCCACAAATAAAGGAGGTTCATACCCGTACAAGGCTCTGAAAGGTTCCATTTCAATGGACATGTGGTAGGGGGTATTATAATAGTACTCTCCTAGATGTAGCCATTTGACCCATGCCCTCTATTGTGTAGAAACATAGTTTATGAGGTAACCTTCCAGCCATTTGTTCACAATCTTTGTTTGTCCGTCGGTCTGGGGGTGATAACTCATGCTTGGCAACAACTCTCTCCCTGCTACATGAAACAATTCTTTCCGGAAATTACTGAGGAAGCAGCTATCTCTATCGATCACTATGTTTCGAGGGCGTCTGTGCAGGAGGAACACCTCTCGGAAGAATAAGTCTGCCACCAGTGAGGCCGAAAACTCTGTTGAAATGTGCATACTTGGTTAATCTGTCAACTACCACAAAGATGCAGTCCTTCCCCTGTGCCTTAGGGAATCCGGTGATGAAATCCATCGAGATGCTATCCCATTTTTTCTCCAGAATTGGTAATGGTTGAAGTAAACCTGCCAGCAGAGTGTGTTCAAATTTATTTTGTCGACAAGTAGAGCATTCTCAAACGTACTGTAATATATCATTCTTCAGGCCCTTCCATGAAAATCTTTCCTTGATCTGTCTATAGGTCTTCAAGTATCCTTGATGCCCGGCTAGAGGCGAGTCGTGCATCTCTTTCAAGATTTTCTTCTTCAATTTGGATTCAGGTACCAGATAAATTCTGCCTTTGTAGAAAATAATATCATCAACCACCTTATACCTCTCGTCCTCTATTTCTTTGTCTAAAAGTTGGCATGCAAAAGTGTTCTTGGAGTATTCCACCTTTAAATGTGCTCTCCAATCCGCTGATATCTAAGATAAGGAACATATGGCCGGCTTTCTTCACAAAGCGTCAGCCACTACATTATTTTTTCCTTTTATATACTCAATGTCAAAGTCGAAAGCCTGTACTTTACTTACCCATTTCTGTTGTTGCTCATTTAATTCATGTTCCAAAAAATGTCTGAGGCTGTTGTGATCTGTACAGACAACAAACTTGGCTCCGACAAGGTACTGCCGGAATTTTGTCAAGGCATGCATGATGACGAACATTTCTTTATCATATATGGAATACAACCTTTCGGCCCCTGAGAGCTTCCGACTTTCGAAAGCAATTGGTGGCAGTCCTCCATCAGCACAGCCCCAATACCCTCTCTAGAGGCATTGCACTCTAGGATGAAAGGCCAAGTGAAATCTGTCAATGCAAGAACCAGGCAAGAACTCATAGTCTTCTTGAGTTTCTCAAAAGTCTAATGTGCCCGTTCATTTCATTGGAAAGACCCCTTCACCATCATACTTGATTCTTTTGTTAGAATTTTCTTCGCTTTCTCCTTCCGAAGTTACTTCTAGTTGGTGGGCTTGACTCTTACATCTATGGCCAGGTTCCCATTTCTCTTTGCATTTATAGCATTCTCTTTTATTGTAACCCTCTCTTATGACAGTTGTGCCCTCTTTCCCAAGGTTCTTGAAACTTGAGCACAAGTTCTTCCTTTTTAGTTCGTCTGGATTTCGGTAGTCCCTGTGATGGTTGTCAATTTTATGAAAAACTTTTACATGATCGTTTGGGGCTTTACTAGTGGATGAAACTTTTACATGATCGTTTGGGGCTTTACTAGTGGATGATGATTCTAAATTTAGGGTTGTCTCTATTGCATCATCTAAAGTGGCTGGCTTCAAAGCAGCTACCAACCCTTTAATTGATTATTTTAATCCATCCACAAATAGGTAAATTATTTTTTCCTCATCCAACCCTGTAACACCTGTTGAAATTCTTTGGAACCTATGAATATATTCTTCCATTGTTCCTGCTTGCCTTTGTTGAGTTAATTCTATGAAGTCTTTTTGGGGATGTTTACGGTCAAACCTTTTTATTAATTTTTGCGAGAATTCTTCATAAGAATTTATCTTTTCGTAGCCTTGGGTATTGATGCCATTGTGCCACCAATCATGGGCTGCGTCTTCCAAATGTAAGATGGCGAATTGAATAGCATCTTCTTCGGTCATGGAATTGAGGTTCAAAAAGGTGTTTAATATTTGCAGCCATCCATGGGCTGTGATTTTTCCAAATCCATCAAAGTTGGAATGGTAACCTTATTCGCCTTGTGTTTCAAGTCCTTATTAGTTTGGTCCCTTTCTCTCCTAGGAGCTTCTCATCTCTTTGCATCATAATAATCTCTCAAAGACACGCTCCTTATTTCAGGACTTAGTTTTGAGTACGCTTCTGCTAATTCCTCTGTGTTGCTAGGGAGGTGATTATTCCCCTCTTCCTCCCTCAATGTATTCTTCCTTGGTAGAAAGGGAGGGTTTTTTATTCTTGGGGTGGATGTCCTACTATTATTTTCTAACTGATTTGTATTAGCGTCTCTTCCACTAGGGTGTGATCTAAGATCGTTAATTGAAGCATTCATATTTTTCAAGGATTCCATGAGGACCTGGGCACTTTCATTTTGTTCCATCAGTGTTTTGGCTGTTATTTCCATGAATGACCTCATTTCTCCGCCCGTTAATTCATCCATCGTATTATTAGTTTTTGTTACTAGTTTCCTTCTTTCTCTTTCTAATGCTCTTTGAGACCTTTGCATTCACTATATTTCCACAGGGTGGCAGGAAAGAGGCTCTGATACCAATCGTAATATCCCTTGCTGATTTAACAATAACATTTGTAGTAAAAATAAAGAACAAATAATGAAGTAAGAATTTGGCTATTTCCAATCCATATTATAAGACTGATTTTATTATTGCTTCAATTCTTGAGAAGGGGGAAGACATTTGGAGGCAAACCATAGCGCTTAGAGACCATTGATAGCCTCCCTAAAAGTTTACAGACTCATCCTTTAACCTATCTCGAGCTCAAGCTCTCAAGGTTACAGAGGAAGCTGGTCCCTACCCTATCTTGGGAGCTACCCTATTGGATTTAGACTGCCCCTCTTTGGCAGCCTTTGCCCCTCCATTCTCATTTTTGAAGTGGTAACAGAAATCAATTTTATATTACGTTTGGGATTTCCTTAATTATCTCAATTTCTTATGTAGATATGATTAAGGAACTACTATTAATTAATTACACAAAAAAAACATTCTATTTACTGGTTATAGATAACCCTATCACTCACAGTCTGGGTAGCCACTACTCCAATGACAAGAAATATTAATTACTTGCTGTAGGATTTACTAATGATCCCCTGTTCTTAGCGATACCAATATTTGTATACACTCTAATTTATTTTGGTTTAACGTTATTGGATATGGAACCCGAGTGAGTGCTTATTGTGTAAAAACCCCAAATCGGTCCTTAACTGCTGCACACGTTTATCTCAATTTGTTGTTTAAAAGTTTATGATTTTTTTTGGATTTTAAGGGTTTTAGAAATAAAAAGCAAATATGCAATAATCTGAAATTCTGAAACTATTCAATTAACTGCTGCAACTTCTATTTATTTTCCAAGTGAAATACAAAAGGAAATCAAGACAATCCTTAATTGGCAAATGATTAACAAAGGCAACTACGAAATGCATAAAAATCTTGGGAGAATACACCAACTGCTGCAGGAACTTATTTATCTCAACTCCACAATGTTGTGGCTGTAAATCTAAAAGAGGATAATGGCTGCGACTTATTTCTCCATAAAACTACAATTAAATACTATCTTCTTCTTCCTACTGCTGAAACTAATACTGTTGAAGCACAAATAGTCTCTGGATGAAACTCTCTAAAATTCCAAATTTACTGAATATTTCACCAGCTCAAATGGATACATATAGAAGAACTACATTCTTCAATGGCAAAGCCAAAACCCTTCTCAGAGCTCGAAATCACAATGATTAATTCGTAAAATAACAATGGATCCTTCCTTCTATCCCCAGCAAGCATAAATAGGTTTTCCAACCATAAATCGCAATTCCTTGAAAAGCTGCGATTTCTTTCTTTAAGGCATTAAAAATATAATCATTAAATAAATTTAATGATTTAGACTTCGGAAAACATGCCAATAAATTAATACATTAATTTGGCCCCCTTCATGATACTTAGACCCATCACTTAAGTGATTTAATATAAAGTCAATTTACAACTTAAAATTAAATCCTTTGCCATTTAATTAATATATAACCACTGAAAACTGAATAACTCCCTCAAAAATGAGAATCTGACTTAACCATCTAGAACTGGAGTTGGCATAAATATCTCCCATGTGATCAAATAATATTTTTAAAAATAGCAGGGGTCCATCTCTATGACTCTAAAAGTTGCTAAAAATAGCAAAACTCAAACAAACAGACTCTGAAACCTCTCCAAACCAAATCAATGGTACTGAGCTCTACAAAAGTCGAACAATCAAATAAGCATATCTGCCCTGTGCACAAAATGACCCTCTATCCGTCTCTACTAGCCTACGAGGGTCCAATGATAGGCTAATCAGTAGCTAGAATGATGTCTTTAGCTAGAAGGGGACATCACAATCCCCCCTTCCCGAAATCGCTTGTCCTTAAGCAATCTCAACTCTGGATGCTATAAAATCTCCTCGCTCTCCCAAGTGGCATCCTCAACCAGCATGTCCTTCCATTTCACCAAGTACTCCCTGATGGTATACCTCCTCAAATTCCTTCCCCTAAACTCAATGATAGCCTCTGGCACTAAAACCAACTTTCCCTCATCATCCAAGGGTGGAGGCACTGAAGAAGGAACAATCTGGTGTCCAAACGCCTTTTTGAGACATGACACATGAAAAACATTATGGACTCTGCTCTCTGCCGGCAAATCCAACTCATAAGCCACCTCACCGACTCTCCTGATCACCCTGAAGGGTCCATAGTATCGTGACTTAAGTTTCTCAGCACCACTCTTTTTGAGAGTGGACTGGCGATAAGGCTACGGAATCAAATAGACCATATCCCCTACCTCGAAAGTTCGCTCAGTCCTCTTCTAATCTGCATACTGCTTCTGCTGATTCTGTGCCTTAGTGATGTTCTCCTTCAGAGCCTTTAAAATGTCCTGGCTCTCCTGTAACAAATCTCCAACACTAGGCACTCTACTATCACTCAGCAACAAATCCATGAAATTGGGTGCCTCGTACCCATATAATGCCATGAAAGGTGACATCTAAATAGACATGTGATAAGTGGAATTGTAGCAATACTCACATAGATAAATCCACTGTGAAGAACCTAACTGGCTCTTAATTATAAATTTGGATTTTCCCTCAAGTTTAATTGCAAGATTTATTTTAAATCAAAAACATTCATTAACTTTACAAATTTTTGACATGAATTAAATAACTCCAGCAGCATCAAAATTAAAATTTATTCCAAGTTTATCAATGCTGGAAATTTCACACTTCAAAATTTACAAGTTCAACACTTGACAAATTTATATTAATAAATACAGAATAGCATAATGAGATAGGCACCTTTATTAATAACACGAGACCATCAAATTCTGGAAACTTCTGGCTGAAAACGTCAATTCCAGACTAACTCGCAGCTTGTGTTTCAAGTCAACATCCTCTAATCCAAGACGCACACTGCCAAATTGCCATTACACTCATGCAAGGAGTGAAACAAATGCAAACTCTGCAAAATGTTGGCAAGGAGGGCAGCTGCATGTCTCTTAAGTAATTATGTCCCTGCCGTGACTTTCCAGCCAAGTACGGCCCCTGTTTATTTCCATACGGCACTCCAACAAACTGAATTTTCTTGTGAATGGCTAACAATTCGCTGGCATACCAACATCCAGCTCAAAGCATTAAAAGAAACTTGAAGAATTTTGCGTTCTCCAATAGTTCTAATCAAACCCTTACTCCACTTTCGTATTTCTTCCTTCACACATGACAAATTCAATTCAGATTGCAAATGGATTTCCCCAACCTATAAACATTCAGCAAGTACAATGATATTCTCTCCAGAACTAAAGACCAAATATCAAACCTCAGCAACACCGAAAGAAGCTCAACGTTCTCTCCTTGAAGAAAACCAAATCCTAGCTCAATCCAAGAAAAATCGAATTCCTTTTCCAAACAAACTTTTCACTTTTCAAATTCATAAAATGATCAATCGATAATGTAAAGTGCTTTTTCGAGTTGAATATATAGCTTTTTGAAAAGGCTTCAACTTTTCATTTTTCATTAAAGTAGCTTCTTCATCACAACATCACTTTATAACATTAAAGTTATAAAGTCGTAAAGTTATTAAATTAAAATAACTTAATTTAATAACAATAATTAAAATATGAAGCCACTGAAACCAACTGACTGCAACAAACCAATTTCTGACAACAGAGCCTCGAACTTAAACTACCTTGCCAGAAATAGCCATCTGCCAAAAATAGACTTACTATAAATAGTAAGTCTCTCAAACTGGAGATCCCTAATAGTCGATCCAAAAATATCTGACACCCTGTGCAGAAACCCTGCTAAACCTGGCCATACCCAAAATACCACTTACTAAAAATAGTAAGTTGACCAATCTGACCCGAACGAAGACCAAACCTTGTAACCAAAACCTCCAGAATGGAATCCAAACACTGGCTCTGCCAACTAACCCCCTCTGATCACCTGATTAGCTTGCGAGGGTCGCCAAACTAAGCTAATCTCAAGAGACTAAAAAACGGGGACATTACATCCACTTAAACCAAGCCTTTTGTTGCCAGGCTATGTAGTTCCTGAGGTATCCCTCCACCCATTTGTTGACTTTCTCAGTCTGTCCATCTGTCTGGGGGGGGTAACTAGTACTTGTAGTGAGCTCTATCTCGCACAATCTGAATAACTCCTGCCACAAGTGACTCATAAACCTGTTGTCCTGGTCACTGACTATGCTCCAGGGTAAGTCATGCAGCCTGAATACCTCACGAAAGAACAACTCTGCCACCTGCGTAGCAATGTATGTAGCCGTGATCAGAAAGAAGTGGGCAAACTTGGTGAACCGATCAACAACATATATACAGTCTCTGTCGTGGGCTCTCGGCAGTCCTGTGATGAAGTCTATGGACAAACACTCCCACTTCCTATCAGGAATTAGAAGCGGTTGTAATAAACTGACTAGGTAAGAGTGTTCCTATTTATTCTGCTGATAAGTAGGACACTCTCTAACATACTGTAACACCTCAGCTTTGAGCCCTTTCCAAGAAAAGTGCTCACGAATTTGCCGGTAGATTTTATAAAAACCTGGATGTCCTACCATAGGTGCATCATGATAAATCCTTATTACCATCCTCCTCACCTCTGATCCTGGAACTAGATAAATGTGTCCTTTGTAAATGATAAGCTCATTCACAAGGATATAGTCATTGTCTTGCATGGTGCCATCTATGAATCCTGAAGCCTATGTATCCTTTGCATACTCTGCAAGGATCAAGTGTTTCCAATCCTCAAATATGTCTGTCATCATGCTCAAATGAGGTCTGCGTGACAGGGCATCTGCTACAACATTTTGTGTTCCCTTGAAATAGGTAATGTCGAAATCATATGATTGTAATTTACTTACCCATTTCTGCTGCCTGTCATTAAGATCTCACTGCCCCAAGAAATGCTTCAGACTGTTGAGGTTTGTTTTTATGCAAAATTTGTTACCCACTAAGTACTGCCTGAATTTGGCAAAAGCATGCATTATGGCCAACATTTCCTTATCATAAATACTAAAGCTCCTCTTAGGTCCCTTGAGCTTCCTACTCTCATACCCAATTGGGTGCTTGTCTTGCATAAGCACCGCTCCAACACCCTCCCCAGATGCATCGCAACGTAGTTCAAATGGTTTGCTAAAATCTAGCAAAGCTAACACTGGGCAAGAAGTCATCAACTCATTGAATTTATCAAAACACTCCTGTGCCCCAAGAGTCCACAAGAAAGTCCCTTTTCTCATCAAGTCCACCAAGGGTACTGTTGTTTACCCACTGGGGTAGACTAGTTTACTGGTGCATAGACATAATACAGGAAATATAATAAACATAGAATATATCAGAGAATAATAGATGCTTTCATTAATCATTCCAACATATGAGTACATTCACCTCATAATAATCTTCCTTCACCCGTAGGTGGTACATATTTATCTAGCCGAAACGGTGTGACCAAACATCACCACCTGACCCAACTGCCCTTCGGTAATAACTAATTCCCGTCGGAACAACATAACTAATACCCGACATCTATTAAAGTAGTCTTTCCAGCTAACATCATCCCCCCCAAAAAGACAGTCGTCTCCGGCGACTCATAACAAAAGGGAGATGAAATACACCACATAGAATAAGAAAATCACTGAGAAGGGGTGGAGGGGCGTCCCTGAAAAAGCTGGAGTGCCGCCCTCCCCATCAATGTTGCTTCGAGTAGTTCTTGTCCCGTCACATCACATTCCTCTTGTGCCTACACCAACCTTGTCTGCAAAGCACGCTTTTCAGTTGTAGCCTCCACTAACTCTTGTTCAAACGATACTGTCTTGCCTACCAATCTGACCTCAATAGCCACCTGTGTTGCCTTCTCCGCTGCCAACTCCTAGGTACGCTGAGCCAAGTGTCACTCTACTGCCTCCAACCAAGTGGTCAACTCTTCCCGAGCTCTCTATGCATCCACCAAGACAGCCTCATGTCCAGCCAACACTTACTCTGAGTGCCTCAAAGCGTAGTACCCCTCTCGAAAGGCTTGCTCCAGTGCTCTCTCAACCTCTAGCATGCAGACACTCCTTGCCTGCAGTAGCTCCGGGTCTCATCAACTAGTCACACTTCCCAAAGGCTGCTAACTGAATAATTTCCTCATGTCGTTCCAATGCCCCAACTCACCATTGTAGTGTACCTCAAAAAGAAAATGGGGGTCTAGGGGGCAACGCCCCCAGTGGGGTCTTGGGGCAACACCCCAGGCGCGCTCC
The DNA here is from genome assembly GCA_027943335.1 of Chamaecyparis obtusa. Taxonomy (NCBI): domain Eukaryota; kingdom Viridiplantae; phylum Streptophyta; class Pinopsida; order Cupressales; family Cupressaceae; genus Chamaecyparis; species Chamaecyparis obtusa. The sequence continues at coordinate 176,213 of BSBK01005139.1, read as the reverse complement.
CGCTGCCAAGACCAAATTAGCACCTTCAAACCCACACAAAAGTCTATGGGGCACACCATTTTCGTGATTTTCTTCCGATCCCATACTCGTTCTGCCAACCGCTTATGTTTTCTTCACTACCTGCTTATGTCCTTCCCTTCGGTACCATACGTTATTCAATGTGAACTATTTTTATTTGTCGGTTTTTTTTTAAAGAACCTTCACTGCCAGTCCTTGCCTTCCATATAGAACTTCTTCCCTGCATGCAAAAATCCATGTCATACCCTCTGTGTCGTGTCTTCTCTGCTGCCGCAAGAAAATGCATGTTTGAGCATGCCACCATTCGATGGCTTCGCCGTTCGATGACCACCGTTCGGGGGCTACCGTTCGGGGGCTTCATCGTTCGACGACCACCGTTTGGTGGCTTCACCATTCGGTGGCTTCGTCGTTTAGTGACCACCGTTCGGTGGCTTCACTGTTCAATGCCTTCACTGTTCAGTGACTTCACCGTTCGGTGACTTCCGACTCTTTTTCCCTTTTTTTTCTTCCCCACCGTACGGTCATTCAGCCATTAGTCATACGGTGTGGATTTTTTTTTTTTATCTTTTATTTTTTGGCTAATTACCTTCCGAATGTTTCTCCGGTTGCCCATCTGGACGGCTCTCGAGTTGCCTTCCTAACCTCGGAAGGCCCATTCTCACCGGGTAAGGTCTCAATTTGGACCCGTTCATGGCCTCATGTATCTCCAGTCCATCGAGAGTCCACAACTTCACAGCCCCGTTGTAGTTGACTTCCCGAGCTTTGTATGGTCCCACCCTTGTTACTTCAAATCCTCCTAGGTTAATCTCATTCTTTCCATTGTACTTCAGCACCAGCTGGCCAGGGGAGGAACACATCTTTCGTGGGTGCTTATCATGCCAACATTTTCTCTGTTGTTGTGCAACCTCCGTTGCCCATCGTGCTATCAATCTTCTTTCATCTAGTTTATTGAGAGTGTGCAGCCGCTCCCTCAAGCTTTCCATGTCGTCGAGTCTGTTTTCAATGGCCATCAAAAGGCTTGGAACCATAAATTCTACAGGGACCACGACCTCTTGCCCATACATAAGAAGGAGAAAAGGGATTTTGAAGGCTGTAGTCGTCCACCCAGGATTCCAATCGTCGCGGACACGAATGATCTTAGGTTCCTCTTCCTTGTATTCACCGTGCTCAAGGGAAAATGTTTCCGGCTCTTTCTCAATACTTAGTATATTGCATACCGGTCGGAAGAGTTCGTCATCCTCTATTTGCCAGTGGAAGAGACCGTTGAGTGAATCTACATCATCCTCTGAGTATTCCCCCAATCTTAGCACACCTTCACTATTCGGTTGCATTTCGTCCCTTCCTTCATCCCTTCAATCGTTTTCTTCTTCGCAGTCAAATTCTGAGTTTGAAGAAGAGCCTATCTCTTCACTCACCATCTGGGTGCAAAGGTCAATGGTGAACTTCCTCCCCCCACTCTCCATCAAGAGGGTGTTTTTCTTCCAATTGTGGTTTACCTTAGCCGTGACTAGCCACCCTCAACCCAGAATGGCATCATAACCCTTCTTTTTCAAAGGTATCACCATAAAGTCTAGTACAAATGGTTGCGAGACAATGGTGGCTCGTTGTGCCATCAGCATTCCGAGGGGTTTGATACCCTATTGATCAGCACCCAATAAGTTGAAGGTTGGGAGCCACAAGGTTGGCTTGCCCAATTTCTTCCATGTCTCCTCCGGAAGGACGTTCACTCTTGACCCTCCGTCCACTATAGTGTCTGTTAGGATGGACCCAAGGATGCCCATCTCGACGACTGTCGGGTACCTTCCGCTGTTTACAGCAAGTATCATCGGGTCAGTTGCAAACCCTCCGGGGATGTCCATACGTGTGGTATTTGGTTGCGTGGCCAAGTTCCCCAACAGTGTCGTTCCCAAGTGAGGCATGGTGTGAAGGAGGTCCTGGAGTTTCACCGGTACCTCTAATTGTAACATTTGTCTCAGAATGTTTTGTTCTACCTACCTCCGGCCCGAGGTGGTAGCCATCTCCCATGTTTCGTTTGGTGCCTTCATCGCCTTCTCTATTTCTTCCTTACCCTCTCGTGCCCCTTTTTTGCTTGTGATCGTGTGATGGCTAGTACCCCCTTGTCACTTCTCGTTCCGTCGATGTTGAGCAAGTTGACCCCGGATTTTGGGCAGTTGGCATCCTCGTGGTTGCCAGGACCACACCACCAACATAGCTTCTGCGGGGTGTCGCCCTTGTCGCAGTCCCTTGCACAGTGGCCCCACTGATTGCAAGCTCGGCACTGGATCATCGGTCAACCCTTGGAGTCATATTGTATTTGACTCCTTGTGTTGGTGTTGTTGGTATTGCCCCTTCCGCCGCCGCATCGGTTGCCTTCGTACCTGCCCGAGGATGTGTTATTGTTAGTCTCTACCCTTGATGTAGATGGTTGCTCTTGGGTAAATAGCACTTGTTGATTCCTCACCTTCATGTTGTATGGGCATTCCTTGGTGGAATGGCCCATGATCTGGCAAATGTCACAAAATGCCATTTTGGGACAGGACCCCTTTGTATGGCTGCTCGCCTTGCAGTCCGTACACCATATGTCAACTTCTCCCTTGCTGGTATCGCCTTTCATGGTCTTGAACTTCTTCATCATTCTCTCCATGTCCTTTTGGAGTGCCGTGACTTTTTTCTTCGACTCGCCATCACTGCCACTGTCATCGTCCAAGTGTCATCTTCGTCGGAAGAGGACTTGCTTCTTTTCTTCTTGGAGGTCTTCAATTCACTCTCCAAGTCCATCACCCAATTATAGGCATCTACATATGAGGTGGGGGCCACTATCTTCATTTTCCTCCGTAGGTTAGATTTTAGGCCCTCCACGAACCATCTTTTCTTCAGGCCATCCGATGGCTAGCTATCCATTTTTTCGACTAACTCCTTCAATCGACGACTGTAAGCCCGCACAGTCTCTTTTTTCCCTTGCTTGGTTCCATATATTTCAGAGATGATTTCATTGTCGTCTCGTAGGAGCCTAAACTCCTTTTCGAATACCTTCTTCAACAAGTCGCAAGTGGTCACTCCGCTTTTGTCTAAGTCAGACTACCAATCGATTGCTACCCCTCGGAGGGTTGCTAGAAACTGTTTCATCCATTCTGCCTGGTCAGCGACTGCATTCGCAGACCAAATTGTCTCACATGTGCGGCAATGCCGAATAGGGTCTTCTTTTCCATCGCCATGGAACTTGGGTAACTTCTCCTTGTTAGCCGCCATATTCACCCTCGAAGGTGGGACAGTGGTATGTACCACCTGTTGCATTGTCGATTGGGTCGCTAGAAGTGTTTGTTGTGCTGGTTGTACGATAGGTTGGGATGGTCCTGCTGGCCTCGTTACCCCGGAAATGTTTGGTACCGTACCACTTGATGTCCCCGAACTACTAGAACCGTCCAAGCCTAGTGGGCTATTGTGATCCTCGTGCCCCTCTATCACTTCGATACTCTCGGCGACAGCGGTATCCTGAGCCTCCCTCCATGCGGCTTCCTCTACTTCTTTCGGGCTTCTCTTGCTTCCGTCCGTGGGGTTAAGGTTAAGGACCCGAACAAGCTCTTTATTTCCTCCAGGCGGTCCTCGTCACTTCTTTCGGCCTCCCGATTAGATTCCTCCAGACGCTCGCCTTCACTTACTCCCTTCGGTAGTCCTTCGGCGCGTCTTCTAAATCTCTCCTTTCGCTCGGCTTGCTGCTGTGCGAGTACGGAAATTCTAGCGGCTTGTTCTTCTTCGATTTCCTTCTTTATATTTCTATATTTATTCAATTGATTAGGCATAAATTCTATTCAATCATCAACTGTCAGAGCATGCTCTTCTTCAAAAACTTTTGTGATTTCATCCTCATTCGTCCTCACATTAATATTCTCCTCCAATGGTATTCCCATCTGTCCACTCCTTCCATCACTTGCCAGATTCGTTTGGCAGTGGCACCATATGTTTACCCACTGGGGTAGACTAGTTTATTGGTCCATAGACATAATATAGGAAATATAATAAACACATAATATATCAAAGAATAATAGATGCTTTCATTAATCATTCCAACGTATGAGTACATTCACCTCATAATAATCTTCCTACACCCATAGGTGGTACATATTTATCTACCCTAAGGGGTATGACCAAACGTCACCACTCAGCCCAACTGCCCTTCGGTAATAACTAATTACCGTCGGAACAACATAACTAATACCCGACATCTAATAAAGTAGTTTTTCCGACTAACAACTGCACGCCTGGAATATCCACTGACAAATATCCTGTAGAACCCACACAAACCCAAAAATCCCCTCAACTATGTAAGGTTCACTGGAGTAGGCCACTCAACAATAGCATGAATCTTTTCGAGATCCATGCGTATGCCCTATACACTAATAATGTGACCCAAATACAACAACTCAGATAATCCCAAATCATATTTTGACTCCTTTGCATACAAGGACACTTTGCTCAAAATGCTCAACATTGTATCCAAGTGTTGCAAGTGCTCATCCCATGTTTTACTGTAAACAATGATGTAGTGGCATGCTGGCTTATTGCTCGGTGCCTAAAGATTCTGGCAGTCTCGGTAACTGTCTAGTGGAGTTCGGTTACTTGGCTGGTGATTTCGGTAGAAGACTGGAGTTTCCCGGTCTTGGTGGCGATCCTCAGTTGGAAGTTTTGGTGGATCTCGGTGGATGTTGGTCACTCGGTGACTTGGTGTTTTGTTGCTCGGTGCTCGGTTACTGACGGAGTCTCAGTGTTCATGCCTGTTGCTCGGTCGCTGAAGTGGCTTGGTCGCTAGACGACTTGGTCGCTGAAGGGAGCTCGGTCATTGAAGGAGACTCGGCATTTCTAGTGCTCGGTAATGCTTGAGGAGCTCGGTTGGTATGGTTGTTCGGTATATTTTCTGACGCTCGATAGTTTGGCTTACTGACGGATGTTCTTGGAGATTCGGCTTGGCTGACTGATGCATTTAATCTGGGTCGCGTTCCTCGAGTTATGGATTGACCATTGGAGGTGTGGGGACCTAGATCTAGCGTGTTGCATTCTTCTAGGTGGATCTAGTGGCCGACTTGGTGAATTAGATATTTGTGAAGTTATTTGTGAGCCGACTGATGTTTGGCATTTAATATTTGTATCTTTTGGGAGCCGACTGGCTTTTGGGATTTAATTGTTTGTAAAGCCGACTTGTGGTTGGCAATTAGTATTTAAGATGTTTGGGTAGTTGTTTAGGAGGGCAGAGAGTAGTGGATCTGTGTAAGCATGAGTTGTTGAGAAGCAGAGATCTAGAGTTAGATTAGATCTAGCAAAGTTAGTAGCTTGCGAGCTTAGGTAGTAGAAGATTGCTTGGTGACCTATAGGTACAAGTTCAAATTCTTCTTGGAGTGCCTACCGGTGTCTTGTTGTGTTGCAGACCTGGGCTAGCTGAAGGTGTATTGGATCCCGTGTGATCTTGCAAAACTGGTTCTTGCATTGTATTTGGCCGTAACCGGGAAGGCCTTACAGCCCGGCACATTGCATGTAATCAGTTAGTTGATGAATAAAGATATTTGTTTTTCTTTCAGATCTTGTTTGGTGTTGTGTTATTCTGATGTGCTAGTGTTGGCTGCAAGTTTGGACCATCCTTAAATGGATCCTCCATCCTTGACTGCATCAAACAAGGATGTCATCAAAGAAAACCAAAACAAATTTCCTCAACTGAGTCTGGAAGACCCTGTTCATTGTGGACTGGAAAGTAGCTGGAGCATTAGTTAGCCCAAATGGCTTAACTACAAACTCGAAGTGGCCACAATGACATATGAATGTTGTCTTCTCTACATCCTGATCCCTAACTCAGATCTGATGGTATCCTGATCTCAAATCGATATTTGAAAAGAAGCAAGCACCATGAAGCTCATCTATCAATTCGTCTATCCGAGGAATGGGGTACCTATTCTTTATTGTTTTTTTGTTAAAGATCTTGTAATCAATGCACATCCTGAGCATGCCATCCTTCTTCTTCACTAGTACTATTGCAGAAGCGAAAGGAGATTTACTTGGTCTAATATGGCCCATAGCCAGTAACTCCTTGATGGTCTTTTCTATTTCATCCTTCAATCTTTTTGGATGCCTATATAGTGTAATCATAATGGGTTTGGCACCCTCTTCCAACGAAATGATGTGCTCAATACCTCTATCAGGTGGACGACCTAGTGGAATGTCACTAAACACCTTACTATGCTTGATTCTCAGCGCCTATATGTCTGGATGATACTCTGAATGTTGTTGCCCCTATGATGGCATCAAAGTGCAACGGGCTGCCCACTCAACCTAGTTATGTCTCAACAAGCTCCCCATGCGTCTGTAAGACATCATCCTAAACTTACTGTCACGAATGGCCTTAAGTATATGTGTCTTTCCATCCGATTGGAACTTCATCTCCATGTCTCTCAAATCGAGAGTGAACACTCCAATGTCATACAACCAAGTCATACCAAGCACTAGATCTATGTCACCCATGTTTAAAACATAAAAATCAGCTTTGAAGTCAAAGATATTAATCCTCAAGGATAGACCTGTAATCTTCCTATCACATTTGAGGACGTAGCCATCAGCTACCCTCACTCTCAGACCCTCAAACTGCTTTGTTTGAATCTCACGTCTCTCAACTAGTCTAGAATCAATAAAATTATTACTGGCACCCATATCGAGCAAGGTGATAACTCGTTGCCTTGCCAATACTCGCCTCATCTTGAATGATCCCTCTTGCTGCACACTAGTAAGTCAGGCCTCCTTAAGTCTACACTCAGTCTTTTCATCACCTGTAGTCATTTGGTTAAGCTTTTCATCACCTGTGCTTTCCTTTTCTTCAGCTAATTCCTCATTTTCAGATTGTTGGTCCTAATTTTCTGAATTGGAATCCTCATAATAAGCCCACATAACCCTATTTGCTTTGCCCTTAGGTCTTAAAGGACAATCATCGTTTATGTCATAAGGTCCTTTGCAATAGAAACACAATTTCTTCTTCCGTAAATCATTAAGTGTTTCCTTGTCAAGAGGTGCAAAAGATTTATCTCTATTTTCAGTTTTAAATTCAATCCTCTAGTTTCTTAAAGAATGGCTTATTGTCCTTGCTGGAGGAAGTTGTCTTGGGCTGAAATCTATTCACTGGGGCTGCATGCTCCATGCTTCTGGCTTTCTTCATAGCATCATTCAATGTGAAAGGATCAAAAGTCTTTACCCAACCTCTAATTGGTTCGGCTAAGCCTTCGATAAATAATACTATCAACCTCCTCTCTGATATGTCTGGCACCATAACTGAGGACCGTTGAAACTCATTAATAAAATGCTCTAAGCTCCTTGTCTATTTGAGTTGTGCCAAGTCTCTAAAGTAGACCTCTGGATCTTTCCTATCAAACCTCTCAACCAATTTGTCCACGAATTCCAGGTAAGAAGTCACCTAGTTGTGCTGAAGAGTGATCAACCCATGATACCACCAATCGTGTGTTACTCCCTCCAAATGTAAAGTGGCATATTGTATTGCCTCAATCTTTGTCATAGGCCTCAATGCAAGAAAAGTATCAATCTTGTGGATCCAAGCTTGCATTGTCAATCTACCACTACCATCAAAAGTGGACAAGGAAAGCTTGTCTGTAGCACACTTTAGTTCATTATTCTACCCCCTGGGTCTCGTGTCCTATCTGACTGCACGGTAGTGTTCTCTCCTTTGGTTCACAAAACTTTCAAAGGTCATCCTTTCTCACACATGTGGGGCCAATAGTTCCCACTCATCATTTGCAGCCATAAGGATGTCTGCAAACATCTCATCCCCAACTTCCTTTACTGGATCCAGCACTAGTTCCTCCCTAACAAAGGTAGGACATGTGGGTCTATCTTCTGTCCTAAAGTGTGTCCTCTGTGCCCGTGGAGAACCTATAGCACTCCTACTATCCTCCTATTCCTGATCCTGTCTTGCTGGAGGGTTCATGCACTCCATAATAATGGTAAGAGTCTGCAATGCCTGAGCTACCTGTTGTTTCCCTGTAGCCATGGCTCTATAAAACTCCCTAGTTTCTTGTTCTTCATTGTTCCTATTTATCCTGGTTGGGCTGCGATCACGCCTGTCGCCCATGGTGACCAGCTGTGATTCTAAGACCTGTTCACCTTCAAGTAAGTCTCTCCTGCGTGTGCAATACCTGTGTGGACTAACTTCCTCTGGCTGCATGTAATTACTAAACCTTTAGGATGGCAGGATTTAGCTCTGATACCATTGTAAAAACCCCAAATCGGTCCTTAACTGCTGCAGACGTTTATCTCAATTTGTTGTTTGAAAGTTTATGATTTTTTTTGGATTTTCAAGGGTTTTATAAATAAAAAGAAAATATGCAATAATCTGAAATTCTAAAACTATTCAATTAACTGTTGCAACTTCTATTTATTTTCCAAATGAAATACAAAAGGAAATCAAGACAATCCTTTATTGGAAAATGATTAACAAAGGTAACTACAAAATGCATAAAAAACCTAGGAGAATACACCAGCTACTACAGGAACTTATTTATCTCAACTCTACAAAGGTGTGGCTGTAAATCTGAAAGAGGATAATGGCTACAACTTATTCCTCCATAAAACTGCAATTAAATACTATCTTCTTCCTGTTACTAAAACTAATACTGTTGAAGCACAAATAGAGCCTCTAGATGAAACTCTCTGAAATTCCAAATTCAGTGGATATTTCACCAGCTCAAATGGATACACACAAAAGAACTACGTTCTTCAATGGCAAAGTTGAAACCCTTCTCAGAGCTCGAAATCACAATGATTAATTCGCAAAATAACAATGGATCCTTCCTTCTTTGCCCAACAAGCATAAATAGGCTTTCCAACCATAAATCGCAATTCCTTGAAAAGCTGCGATTTCTTTCTTTAAGGCATTAAAAATATAATCATTAAATAAATTTAATGATTTAGACTTAGGAAAACATGCCAATAAATTAATACATTAATTTGGCCCCCTTCATGATACTTAGACCCATCACTTAAGTGATTTAATATAAAGTCAATTTACAACTTAATACTAAATGCTTTGCCATTTAATTAATATATAACCACTGAAAACTAAATAACTCCCTCAAAAATGAGAATCTGGCTTAACAGTCTAGAACTGGAGTTGGCATAACAATTTCCCATGTGATCAAATAATATTTCTAAAAATAGCAGGGGTCCATCTCTATGACTCTAAAAGTTGCTAAAAATAGCAAAAATCAAACAGAGTCTGAAACCTCTCCATCCTAAATCAAGGGTATTGAGCTCTGCAAAAGTCGAACCATCAAATAAGCATATCTCCCCTGTGCACAAAATGACCCTCTATCTGTCTCTACTAGCCTACGAGGGTCCAATGATAGGCTAATCAATAGCTAGAATGATGTCTCTAGCTAGAAGGGGACATCACATATTAGTTATGTCGGTCATCAGCGTTTTTCCTTTCTCCTTCATATCTATGTTTTCTTTCTTTTGCCGTCTGTTCTTCCTTTTGTTGGGCTTTGTTTATACCTGTACAATGAGGTGGATAGCCCAATCATCGTGTCTTACTTCACATCCCTTCAGTGATGACATTGCAAAAAAACTCGATCACGTTAATCGGTGTTTAATGTTTATTTAGCATGTACATGGTTATTACATCGTTCGCATTTAGAGTATGCGATATAGATTAATGCTTCAAGTGATACGATTAATTTATTTGTTTATATATATTTATATGAATAAGCATTAATTCAAGTGATACGATTAATTTATTTATTTATATATATTTATATGTATAAGCATTAATTAACATTTTATTTATTTGTTAATTATTATATTTTATATATTTAATTAATTATTTGTTTAACCATAACGTTGCTTAACATAATTAATACATAACTATTTAATTATTTATTTATTTATCATGTTTTTATAATTGACAAGGGAATATCACAGTCGTGGTAGGGGGGCATGGGGACACCAAGTCCCTATCTCGGGGACATCCCCGACCTGGGTTCAGGGGGGTTTGGGAGGGCGATGACACGTCCCCGTGTTACACTAAAAAAAATATCAACCAAAGCTCCCACTACAACTCAAAAAACATTAGGAAACTAAAGGTGAACAGCAATAAAAGAAATCTAAAGCTGAATGTTGTGATAATTCTATTGTATCCTTTCCTTCAGTGAATTGGCAATTTAAGAAACCTAGGAACTCTTCGTCGGCAATTCGGCGAGTTCAAAAACTTACAAACCTATCAAGAAAAGTCTTTGTCATTTTGGCCTATCGACAAATTGGTGAACTTCCAAATTGACATATCATGTTTTTCTTAATCTTTCAGCAAAATCATCCCTTCACCGACCCAAACATTTTCCTTACCTTTTCGACAATTGGCAACTTGACAAAACCACAAACTTGGAAACCTTCAAACTTCACTTTCTTTCCATTGTCAACAATTCAGCAAAATCACAAATCATGAACTCTTTTTATGAACCGTACAATTCGTGAACTTTCTAACTTTTTAAAATTGAATGTATTTCAATGATATGGCCTTTCGAAAATCCAAGTAGTTCATGAAACAATATTTTTGCCAAAACACAAACTTGATAACTTTTCTTCCTCCTTTCTTCAACAGTCTTCCATGGGTGATCTCTTCCATCGACAACTAACCAGTTCAGCGAACTGAGCTATTGACGAAACTAGCTTTCGATGAACCAAGCTTTTGATGAATTGCTTTGTCAACAAATCTAGCTTTCAATGAATCGAGCCATCAATAAATTGAGTCATCCACAAACCAAGTGGTTCACAATCTTGAAAAACCGTCCAAACTCAATAACTTGGACAATACTTAGCCAATTTTCACCATATTTTAACCATGGGTTCTTACTTGGTCCTTCTACATGATGGAACCTTCACTTTGTTGATTCATCCTGAAAACCCTTCAAAAGAAAAATTCGCAAAAACTAATCAAACTAGCCAAAAAACAATTGAACACGCACCCAAAATTGAACAATAGGTGAAATGAAAACAAAAGCTAACCTAAGATATTTTTGCTTGATAAAAGATTGCTCATGCACCTAGATGCTCTTGCATCAGTTTCGCTTCATATTCTTACCTCTTTGGGATTTAATAACCAAATTTTCTAGCACATAAAAATAATTATAAACTTTTATAATAACAATACGAAATACAAGTCTATTAGTGTTTTAATTTAGTTCTTTTAACTTTTGTTAGCCACATGTCAACATTTTAAGAAAATCCAATGTAATTTATGTGATATATTTGAGAGACTTTAATTGGAAGGTTTCTCATTTTCAAGGGATTCTTATAGGAGACATATAGGAGATGCAAAGAAACTTCAACTAACATATCTTAATGTTTGGAGACGTCTACACATGTGCAAGACAAAGACATATTTTTAGTATGGGAGGCGAGTGCCAAAGGTCAAGGTACGAGTATCCACGTGACTATGTGACAAGTGCATAAGCTAAGTTCATTGTACATTTCCCAAAGTTCATAGTGTTCAACACAAGGTGTGTGAAGAACCCAACTGGTTCTCTGTGATCAACTGACTCTTTCCTCAAATTAATTGCAATTCAATATTTGATTTTTCGGACAAGCATAGGAATTACAAAAATAACCAAACTTTTCAACAAATACAACAACAAATTATTTTAACATTAACTTCATTGTTTACTACATCCTCCAACATGATAATATCGATTACCATAAAATAAATACTAACTAAACAAATAAACTTTGCACCTTGAATTACAAATGATGTGCAAACATTCCAAACGCAGCACATGGTATAAGGTAGGTGATTCCAAAAACAGTCACGTCACCTCCCTAGCAATTCACATGAGCTTGTTGTTTGTATTAATCTCCAAGTAAACTTGACGCAGCAGCTCAGAATTAAGTCAGCCGCCACTATGATGAGCTGAATCTGTTATGCTGGGCACGTGCCCTGCTGAATATCAACCACAGGTCCTTGAGATAAATGAAACGGCTCCGAAAGGAAGCCTTCTTAGCTAAGGAAGAGGTAACGCAGCCTCTACCTTCACACAGCACTAGCGTGATGACAATGAAACTTCACGCCAAATCTGAATCACCTCCTTGAATGCAGCTTGAGAATAATTCAGTGTCTCTTGTCAATTTGAAAGACCTCGGCAAATTCGATTTCCACAACCAATTGATTAATCACAGCAAATTCTCAATAAAATTCAGAACCTCAACATGAAAGCAATTCGAAATCTTTAAGAGAAAATCGATTTGCATGTAGATGAAAAACTCCACACAAATCCAGTATACATCAGCACTGGATTAAAATTCAAAATCAGAACTACAGCTGCAAAATTCACCATCAACCTGTAATGGCTCAAATTGCCAGAAGAGGAATCAATCCTCAAAACCCTAGCTGGGTTGTCTCTCTCACAAACTTCAATAAAATCATAATTCAACAATGGGTGAATGAAAGTGCTTTTTCGGGTTGAATATATAGCTTTTTCGGAAAAAGCACAATTTCACTTTTTTCGTTAAAAAGGCTTTTAAATAATCTCTTCACTTTATAACATTAAAGTTATAAAGTATTAACGTTATTAAATTAAAATAATTTAATTTAATAACAATAACTTTAAAAACCAAAAGCCTCTGAATCCCACTGACTGTACAAACTCATTTCCGACACCAGAGCCACAACGCCAACTGCCCTGTCAGAAATAACCCATTGCCAAAAATAGCCAACTACTAAAAATAGACTTACTATAAATAGTAAGTCTCTCAAATTGGAGATTCTCTGAAACTCGATCCTGAGACATCTGACACTCCGTGCAGACACCCTGCTAATCCTGGCCATACCCCAAATACCACTTACTAAAAATAGTAAGTTGACCAAAATGACCCGAACGAAGAGCAAACCTGATAATCTGAACCTCCAGAATGGAATCCCAACACTGGCTCCACCATCTGACCCCCTTTGCTCGCCTGATTAGCCTGTGAGGGTCGCCAAACCAAGCTAATCCCATAAGTCTAAAAAACGGGGACATTACAAGGTGGTAGTTGCAATTTATGAAATGGACTTAGCAAAAGGTCATTATTGACTTTAATTGGTGGCATTGGACAGAGAATCAATGGAAAGTTCAAATAAGTTACATTCCAACTACTATCTCTATATCCAAATAATGACCAAAGCATAAATTGCATTCAATAAGCAAGTAGCATTCAGATGTGCCCACTCAAGAGTGAAAGTAGAGATTTTATGTGAAATTTTTAATTATATGGGGATTTCAAAGGAAAAATAACTTGAAGATTAAACACTTAAGATTGAGGATGTTTTGTTTGAGAGCTAAATATTTATCCTAGGTTTTAGAACCATGAAAGATATTAACCTAGCTAAATATGTTATGGGACAATAGAAATTGTGTGAATTGAATGTGGATACCTTCTTAATTATATTATAGTATATAAAAATGAAGTCATCATACGAAGTCAAACTTGTGTCCAAATCAACCAACTCTGTGAATGAACTGCTATTCATCATGTATCTATATAACTATATGATTTACAATGAAAATGCAGAATCTGACATAGTAGTAACATTATAAACTTACAATGGAAAATGATGACTAATGTTATTAGCTTTTAAGAGTTGAGACGCTTTGCCAATCAATGAAATTGAAATTTAAGAGATGCAACAAAATTTAGGATTACAGCCCAGTAGAATTTTTCATGGAAATCAAACAAATGCAAGACCCATTAGCATAAAGACATCCTTTCCATAAACCAATTACTGTATGGAAATAATCCATCAACTTGTAAGTTTCACTAGTTGCATCACCTTTGTAGAACAAAACTTGTTATCTTCACATGAAAATTGATTATATTCTAATTCAAAGTGGAATCACAAGTCAACACTACAAACGAAGAGAAATACATCGCTAGAAAGCACTACGGAACCAAAAAAATAACAAACATGTGCAAGAAGGCCAGAATGACAACTAAGTATATGTAAAACAACCTGACATGCAAGATCACGTCCATTCCTTCCCAAACGTATGCCTAAGTTTGCAACACCCTTACTCATTGGAAAGCCATGACATTGAAGGTTGTCATCATCACCTTGTTCTGTTAACAAATTGTAACAGCAACCAATACTAATGAGTGTTTTCACCTCTTCGCATTCCAAAAATGCTCTGTCCAACATACATGCATACATTGGGTTTAATTTATCATCAGAAATGAAAATGTATATTTTCTAAAGAGTAGTAAATAAAACCTACACATAAATTATGACAAACAAGACCAAATTCGGATAAGAAAATTTTCCAAAGAAAACATCCAATAAACAATCCTTTAACTATTTCAATATTACAGCATGAATCGATCTAGAAGGCATCACAATCTAGGCAATGCATGCCAACACCAACCTAAGCATTGTCACTGAAAGATCCCCACAAGCATGAAGCCCAGAAAGAACTACTGAGGATTCCGCTCCATTCTTATTGTATGGAACAGTCTCTCCACTCTCCGTTACTGCAAAATCTTTTAGTGAAGATATACCTTTAAACTCACTTGTATCATCATCAATTGGAAACTTTTTCCCATAACTTTTTGATGCTGTAGACAAAGATGAGCCTAGTGCTTTGCTTAAACTCACTAATGATTCACTACAAAGAACCTGTGAGGTGACTGTTTGAGGCACATGTAGATGATGATCATCTGCCATGTCAGGAAAGCATATTGTTAAATCAAGATAGATACTTCTTAGTAAGAAAATAATTAAGGAAACAATCTAAATGCTAATTGGACATTTAAAATTCCTACCCGGATGTGCATTTCGCATCCGAGCTTCATAGTGCCTCTTAATTCGGTCTGCCCGTTCATTTGTGACAGTTGCATGGTGAAGAGAAGCATCCAAAGCTATTACAGGAAATTGATATTCAAATGATAGAACTTGTGCAAGATAACCCTAATAATGATCCCAAACAAAACCTTCAAAATGTGAGCAAAAGAATTAAACCAAAAAACATAATTAAAAGTGATGAGCAGTTAGGGAAAAGTATTGCTGCCATCCAAAAAAATTAGAACCATCATGCAAGGATCGATCAAAGATTCAAAAGATTACTTGGCCAGATCCCACATCAATTATGCAATGTGCTCCAGCTTCATTTGCAATCCTTTGAATTACTGAAGCGAGGACTTCAACCTACATGTAGCACATCAATATTATGTGTTTCATATTATAGCCAAAAAGGATTTGTTTACTACCTGCCACAAGATAGAGATACAGCTATAGAAGTTAAAGCAAGAAACTCACTTTTCAAACAAAGCAGCTATGATAAGAAAGGAAAATGAGCTCTAGCTGCCCATGATGACATTCTAAGATGTTTTCCTTCATCACAAAATTAGGAAGTTTGAAAGCATTCACTTGCAAAATGACAAAGTAATTTTCCAATGTTCTTTAAACTGAAGGAAGCATACCTCATGTCATTCTGAGATGTTTTCCTTCTTCGGGAAATTAGGAAGTTTGAAAGCATTCACTTGAAAAATGACAAAGAAATTTTCCAATGTTCTTTTAACTGAAGGAAACATACCTCATGTCTCTTCTTAGAATTCATGCCTTGAGCCAAAACATTGCCAATAGAAGGTATGGACAAACCAGGAAAGTGCTGCAAAATATGAAAAGAGAGAACAGACAGGATGAGTTGGTCAAGTTGTTTCTCTTGATCATTCAATGATAAATATCAAAGTTAATGCCAAAGAAAACCAACATTCAAAATATAAGTATCTACAAGGAAGAGCCAATATTTAGGTTGGAAATATTATGAATCCTTATTAAAGGAGCCTTCCAAATGACATCCATGATTATCTCTATGGAATACATCCCCATAATTTTACTGCATTAAGGTGTTACATTATAAGAAAGATATACACAAGTTGTCTCTATGCAATCCAATCAACATTATGCAGTGTGGTGCCATACTGTAGAAGTATACATTATTATGCCTCTAAACAAACATGGTATGGTCAATACTTAGTAGTTAGTACATACATTAAAGAAAATGGAAAGTGGTGACGGCAATAAGTCCACTCTGCAAACACTGAAGAGTGCTACAACTTACAATCCAGCCTAAGCCTTTGCTTCACAATAAAAAAATTTATTATACTTTCAGGATAATGGAGGATTGTCTCAACATGAAGGCAAGAAGGATATCTATGTCAAAACGCAGGAAAAAGGGATGACATCGAATAACATCACAATCATTTATGAGTAATGACATTGCAATTATACCTATTTCTCATAATTAATGACATTGATGATATCGAGGAGTCCAATCCAGTCAGACTTTCTCTGCCCTCAGAAACCTACTCCTGCCTGCATTAAAATTTCATTCTTTGAAAATTTAGGGCTAACTGGGTCAGTCAACACTTTGTTGAGTTATCTTTTATACCTATGATGCAACCTTATCATAAATGCAAATTTTTTATAATCCATTTAAGATGTTCTCCATTTCATGTTGTCTATAGAAAAGCAAGTATAGGATGAAGCAAGCACATATTAAGAAACACCCAAGGCCAAAAAAATGATTAAGAGAATAAGTGAAGTACACATTAATGTGCAAAAAGAACTCCGTAGAGGCTCAAATCATTGTTGTACGGGACAGTGTACATACTACATACATAGCAAACACTCTGTAGTGAATATATAACTTAGAGTCCCCAGTTATTTGAGCACCTTTAATCAATGCCTACACAAAAGGGCTCTTGATTTATCCACAAGAGCATGATCAGCATAGAAAAGTGTACCGTTCCAAGTTGGAGACATGATTTAGCTATAGTTATAGATAGACTAAAATGCCAAGCAATGAGAGAAATAGATACCAGAAAATACCATTGATAATACATTTCAACTCAAATATTTATGCCCCAGTAAACTATCCATGTTGGATGAAGAGGAGGAAGGGCAAGTATTTCCTTCTACTTAAAACTTTTCACTAGACACAATAATAGAATTAGAAAATGTTTACAAAAGAAGTTCAAAAATGTTAAAAAGAGAGAAATAAGATTGCCAAATTGTTTACTAAGGAAAAATTCACAAGCAAGTAAAAAAAGCTCTCAATAGAAGAGATAGAGGAATTTGTTCCTCATTTTCCTAATAACCAAACTTTTGTGAGACCAAGAACCTTCCCCTTGGGAGCTATAATCTCAAATTGAAACATATCATCAACACAAATGTGAAATGAGATGGAAAATATGATGTAAAAGGACACTCGTCAGTTGAAGCCACTCATTTGAGATGCTAACTACATTAGAAAGAGCTGAAAATTATTTCCAAAAGGCTACAAAATCCTACCTAAATGTTTAGGGGACACCAAGGATCGGCATCCATGGGAGCTCTTACAGCTTGCAAATGTGACACAAAATGAAACAAATGTGTGGTAGAGCCAATCTCACAATTAGAAGGAGAAGTTCCTTGTAAATTAAAACTGACGTAAAACTATACAATATGTACTTGTTATTCACAATATTTGTTATGTATTTTACGTGGTGATTTAGACTCAAGTATACAATGTAAACTGACTAAATAAAAAGCCTATCTTTTTGTTTTCTTAATCTAGAGCACAAGGCACCTCCACCCATCAACACTGGAGAATATTTTCAAGTTTAATGATTGAATGAAATCCCTACAACTACATACTGCATTGTCCAACTACAAAGTAAAGATTGTACAATACAAGGACACATACAGATTGAATAGGTTAAAAGGAACAATGCCACGATCTCCAACTTCAATTAGACCTGTGTTACAAAACTGGTGGATTTGGCAAAAGCTTTTTAAACTACTTCAGTAAATCTAACACCTAACACGGCATCTCAATACACAATTTAAAAATAAGATAGGTGCAATAAATTTATTGACTCAATGATGACTTAATAACAATTGTTGGCATTAAGGGATGGTAACCGGTAAGCTTGCTACCGGTACATGACAATTAAGTATTGTCATTGATTGGAAAAACATGAAAGAGGAAAGAGGTGTTTGACATCTCAATCTAAGGTCTAAGGATCTAAGGAGGACACCAATGTTGGATCTGTGTGTAAAGAGACTGGTTTGGCAACCGGTGACACTATGCAAGAAAGAAGAGACTATATCTGCTCATCAATAACAACCGGTCACTAAGCAAAATACATCGGCAACCGAGGAAATGATACAACTGGTCTCGACTACGCAACCCAGGAAAGGATGCAACCGGTATAGATAAAGGAAGGAAAGGTGACAAGTCAAACCTCTTACCTATTCACAACATAAGGATCTTACCGATCAAGAGAAGACTTCATTATGATAAGATGAACAGGGGAAGTCATAGTCAACTATCTATTAACCAACTCTTTGACCGGGATTTACTGCACTAAATCCGAAAGACTTCGAGTTAACAAGATAATCGGTATGAGGTGCGCTTGAAAGTTTTAAAGCCGGAGTTTATGGCTTTAAAACATGAAGTTATCTCTTGCGAAGGAAAGGTGTTTGACACGCATCTATTGTTTTCTTCATAAAGCAAATAATGCAAGAGCATGCATCGAATGTTTCCTCAGTGAACTAATACTCCACTGGGTGATGAATCCGAAGGAGATCTGTAAACAGGTCATGCATGAGAAAAGTAATTAGGGCAAGGACTCTATATATTCCTCTGCCTGTCAAGAATATAGTTTTCCCTCATTCTGCCAAAGCAAAGAGTGAAGCTGTACACTGAAGAAGCTAAGGTGAATAGAAAGGAGAAGAGACAAGTGTGTGCAGAGAAGCACAAAAAAAAAAGAGAACATACCAGCAGCGACCGGTGATGTTTCTCAGTTGAGTATAACAGAGATCTGATCAGGCTATGCAAAGCCATTTATACAAGGTCAAATCTTTCTATTGTTTTCTAACAATTACAATAGCTAAATCCCAGTATTTTTGGAGGACATTAATAGGTCCCTTGTACTAAATCCCTTAACCGGGTGACATCTTTTTAGGTGTTCTAAATCCTCTAACCAGGCAAGCACTAACTGGCCTTATTGTATCAAATCCCTTAACCGGGTCGCATCTAACAGTGCATTGTAATCTTTTAATAGGGAAGACTCCTAACAGGGCGCACTTTCAGAAGAGTACAAAATTTGTGAGGTTTCCTCACACCATGGTTTTCACCCGATTTGGGTTTCCACGTGATAAATTTGGTGTTACTTTGTGGTTGATTGCTTGATGCTATTCTTATGCTTGAATCTGTTTTGCTTACAGTTATAAGTATACTGCATCAGATTTATTTTATAGGTTTTTATAGGTGTTGATTCACCCCTCCCCTCTCAGCACAGGTTGGGACTGTCAATTGGTATCAGAGCTTCAGTTTCTTTTCTTTACTGCTTAACCGCAAAAAGAAAAAAAAAAGTCAAGATGATGAGAAAGGAAGGACCAAAGTTTTCAAAGGAAAACTTTACTCTGTGGTGCAGCAGAATGAAGCTGTACATGAAGACCACCAGACATCAATAGTGGACTCATGTAACCACTGATTACAATGAACCCACTGGTACCCTAACTCCTGATGAATTAAAGATCAAGACAAAACACACAGCTGCCATGGATTTGATAGCCAGCACGCTGCCAGACTATGTCTATGCTAAGATTGAAAATCTGGAAACTGCTCACAAGATGTGGGCCAAGTTGCAACTAGTATATGGAGGCGACCCAAACATAATAAGAGCTAAGGTTGAGAGCCTCAGAGGAAAGCATGATGACATGAGGATGAATGAAGGAAAAGACATTGAGCAATACAGCAACCGAATCAAAGAAGTGATCAACTCCATCAAAAGCGCTAGAGGAAAACTCAGTGAAGAGGAGGTGGTTAGCAAAATTCTGAGAATGCTCAGACCTCAGTATGCCATTAAGATCTCTACCATTCAAGAGCTCAGATCAAGTCACTCTAGACTCCCTAATCGGTAAGTTAACTGCATTTGAATTGAGCAATTTTGATAATAGCTTACCCATTCAGGAAGTTTCTTTTAAGTCTTCTGTTAATACCTCTTCCACCAAGAAAGGAAGAGAAACCGCTAATAGCTCTACCGGTAAGATTGGAAGTCTTGTTGAGAATCTGCACTCAGAAGAGATGCAACAAGATGAGTTTGAAGCACTCATCGCCAGAAGATTTCCCAAAGGAAAAGGAAAATACAAAGGAAAGCTTCCTCTAAAGTGTTTCTCTTGTAATAAGATAGGACATTTTGCTGCAAGATGTCCAAACAATGACAACAAAGACAAGAGCAACCAATTCAAGAATAAAGCAAAAGAGTGCTACCTTGCAGAAGGAGTCACAAACAATGAATCTGAAGACTTTGAAGATCTAGAAATTGCATTTGTTGCAATAACAGAAGAGAGCCCAGTGGTAAGTCAAATGGCACTTATCTCAAGATCTCATCAGCATGATAATTGGATCATTGACAGCGGATGCACTCACCACATGACCGGTGACAAGAACAAGTTCATCAGCTTAAAGCTCAATGATGGTGGATCAGTAACCTTTGGAAATAATGCTCCCTGTGCTATCAAAGCTAAAGGCTCTATTGCACTCAGCAACAATGTTGTTTGTGAAGATGTGTACTGGGTAGAAGGACTTCAATACAACCTAATGAGCGTTGCACAACTGAACAACAAGGGATTCCTGTTGAAATTCGGGCAAGGTTCTTGTGTTGTCAAGAATCAATCTGGAGCTCGTGTTGTTACTGGTAAACAGAGTAAAGGGAACCTATTCTACCTGGACTCAATGGAAGGAGCCTGTCTAATAGCATCATACAAAGGAGAAGCAAGCAAGATCAGTCTTGTATCCAAAAATGACAATAGCTGGTTATGGCACAAGAGGCTCTGTCACATAAACTTTCACAATATTGTCAAAGTGAGCAAGAAGAAATCAGTAAGGGAACTCCCTGAGATCACAAAACCTGAAAGAGGTATCTCTAAAGATTGTCAGTTAGGAAAAGTGATAGGAACAAGTTTCAGCAGTAAATCTTTCTCTACTGAAAATGTTGTAGATCTTGTGCACACAGATTTGTGTGGACCTATGAGAACAAAGAGCTACTACAGAGACCGGTACTTCATGCTTTTTGTAGATGATTTCTCAAGAATGATGTGGACACTCTTTCTCAGAGAAAAATCAGAGGCATTTCACATGTTTAAAATCTACAAGGCTCGAGTGGAGGAGACCGGTAAAAGCCTAAAGTGTCTGAGATCAGACAGAGGAGGTGAATCCACTTCTCAAGGGTTCACTCACTACTGTGAGGAACAGGGAATAAAAAGGCAGTTATCTGCACCAAGGACTCCTCAGCAAAATGGAGTAGCAGAAAGAAGAAACAAGACGCTGATTGACTGTGCGAGAACCCTAATGATTCAGAAGGATCTTCCTCATCACTTCTGGAGAGAAGCTATCAGCACTGTTGTCTATACACTGAACCGAGTTCAAGTCAAGAAAGGAACCGGTAAGAGCCCCTATGAACTATGGTTCAATCATAATCCTAGTGTAGGATATTTCAGAACCTTTGGTAGCAATTGTTACATTAAAAGAGATATGTACTCTGGGAAGTTTGAGCCCAAGAGTGACGAAGGTATATTTCTGGGTTATTCTACCAACAGCAAAGCCTACCGGTGTCTAAATAAAAGGACAAGAAAGATAATGAAAAGCATCAATGTAAAGGTTGATGAATATTCAGAACCAAGTAAGAAGATTGGTCATAATGAACATGACGGTCTGCAAGGTCACAATGATGAAAATCCTTTTGAGTTCAATGAGGTGACAACTGAAGATGAAAGAGAAGAACATGAGAACAGACCTCTGGTGCAGGAGGCTGTAGCTGAAGCTGACAGACCAACTCAAGATGATGAACAAGAAGTTGTTCATGACCATGCTGAAGAAATTGCTCAACCGGAAGAACTTGACCGGGAACAAAGACCAATTCTCCCAAGGTATGTCACATATCACTCAACTGATAATATAATTGGTGACAAACAAGCAAATATCTTGACCAGGAAAAAAGCTAGAAAGAATGTTTGTTTGTTTTCATGTATAGATCCCAAAACCACCAGGGAAGCTCTGGAAGATGAAAATTGGGTCAAGGCCATGGACAAAGAGATTGAGCAAATAGAAAAGAATGATACATGGGTGCTTGTGCCTAGACCACAGGACAAGAATGTCATTGGGACAAAGTGGGTCTATAGGAACAAGCTGAATGAAGAAGGAAAAGTAATAAGAAACAAAGCAAGACTGGTCTGCAAAGGATATGCTCAAGAGGCTGGACTGGACTATGGAGATACTTTTGCACCTGTGGCCAGATTGGAAGGAGTAAGAATTCTTCTTGCCTATGTTGCTCACAAGAAATTCAAAGTATACCAGATGGATGTCAAGTCTGCATTCCTGAATGGAATACTGGAGGAGGAAGTTTACATTGAACAACCGAAAGGTCTCACATCCACACAAAAGAGTGGTATGGTCTGTAAACTAAAAAAGGCTCTTTATGGGCTAAAGCAAGCTCCAAGGGCTTGGTATGAGAGGTTGCATTCATACCTCCTGACCATAGGATTCGCAAGAACTAGGGACAACAGCAACATGTATCTCAAGACTGGAAAAGATGGGAACCTGATTGCTTAAATCTTTGTGGATGATATCATCTTTGGAGGAGATGACAGGATGAGCAAAGCCTTTGCTGAAGAAATGAAGAAAGAATTTGAAATGTCTATGATAGGAGCCATAAAATTCTTCATTGGACTACAGGTCCATCAACTAAAGGAAGGTATCTTTATTCCTCAGTCCAAGAATCTAAAAGAAATTCTTAAAACTTTTGGACTTGAAGAATCCAAACCGGTTGGTACACCGATGATAACTAACCTCAAGTTATCAAAGGAAGATGATGCAAAAGAAGTGAATGAAACATTGTATTGCTCTATGATAGGCAAATTACAGTATGCAATACACAGTAGACCGAACATTGCACATGCGGTTGGCATAGTAGCAAGATTCTCTGTACATCCTAAAGAGACACATCTAATAGCAGTGAAGAGAATTTTCAGATACCTAAAGGGGACTAAGGAGTATGGTTTGCGGTTACCTCACAAAGGAGGCTTCCAAGTAAAGGTTTACACTGATGCAGACTGGGCTGGTAATATTGATGACAGAAAGAGCACAAGTGGTGGTGCATTCTTTCTAGGTGAAAGGATTGTGTCAGGGACAACCAAGAAATAGAACTGCATTTCACAATCTATAGCGGAAGTTGAATATGTTGCTGCAGCAATCAATTGCACACAGATAATCTAGATCAAACAACTACTAGAAGGAATCCAAGAACAGATACCTGAACCGATTGCAATTTACTGTGACAATACAAGTGAAATAAACATATCCAAAAACCCAGTCATGCACTCCAAGACAAAGCACATTGTCATCAAGTATCATTACTTGAAAGAGCTGGTACAGAATAAAGAAGCGCGATTGGAGTATGTTCCCACAAAAGAACAAATTGTTGATATCTTTACAAAGCCATTACTGAAGAGTACTTTTGAGTATCTCAAAGGTAAATTAGGGATGATACCCCTCCCTGATCATCAATAAACTTGAAAAGGTGTTCATCAATTCATTATGCTTCAACAGAGGATTTAACCTCATCTTATCTGGACTGATGAAAAGGACAGCTGCTCGAGGGGGGAGCAGATTTCATTAAGGTAGTCTTTCTGACTAGACTTCGGCATTATTGTCAAAAGGGGGAGAGTTTGGCAATGAACCGGTAGATGACCGGCAGTGGCAGTGCACAGAGATACAAGCATAGGACAGGTGACATGATTGCCTATTAAGGTTTTTCCATCAATGCCAAAGGAGGAGATTGTTGGCATTAAGGGATGGTAACCGGTAAGCTTGCTACCGATACATGACAATTAAGTATTGTCATTGATTGGCAAAAGAGGAAAGAGGAAAGAGGTGTTTGACATCTCAATCTAAGGTCTAAGGATCTAAGAAGGACACCAGTGTTGGATCTGTGTGTAAAGAAACTGGTTTGGCAACCGGTGACACTATGAAAGAAAGAAGAGACTATATCTGCTCATCAAGAGCAACCAGTCACTAAGCAAAATACATTGGCAACTGAGGAAAGGATACAACCAGTGTCGACTATGCAACCGAGGAAAGGATGCAACCGGTATAGACAAAGGAAGGAAAGGTGACAAGTCAAAGCTGTTACCTGTTCACAACATAAGGATCTTACCGATCAAGTGAAGACTTCATTATGATAAGATGCACCGGGGAAGTCATAGTCAACTATCTGTTAACCAACTCTTTGACCGGGATTTACTGCACTAAATCTGGAAGACTTTGAGTTAACAAGATAATCGGTATGAGGTGCGTTTGAAGGTTTTAAAACCGGAGTTTGTGGCTTTAAAACATGGAGTTATCTCTTGCGAAGGAAAGGTGTTTGACACGCATCTATTGTTTTCTTCATAAAGCAAATAATGCAAGAGCATGCATCGAATGTTTCTTCAGTGAACTAATACTCCATTGGGTGATGAATCCGAAAGAGATCTATAAATAGGTCGTGCATGAGAGAAGTAATTAGGGCAAGGACTCTATATATTCCTCTGCCTGTCAAGAATATAGTTTTCCCTCATTCTGCCAAAGCAAAGAGTGAAGCTGTACGCTGAAGAAGTTAAGGTGAATAGAAAGGAGAAGAGACAAGTGTGTGCAGAGAAGCACAACAGAAAAGGAGAACATACCAGCAGCGACCGGTGATGTTTCTCAGTTGAGTATAGCAGAGATCTTATCAAGTTGTGCAAAACCATTTATACAAGGTCAAATCCTTCTATTGTTTTCTAACAATTACAATATCTAAATCCCAATATTTTGGGTGGACATTAATAGGTCCCTTGTACTAAATCCCTTAACCGAGTGACATCTTTTTAGGTGTTCTAAGTTCTCTAACTAGGCAGGCACTAACCGGCCTTATTGTATCAAATCCCTTAACCGGGTCGCATGTAACAATGCGTTGTAATCCTTTAACAGGAAAGGCTCCTAACAGGGCGCATTTCAGAAGAGTGCAAAATTTGTGAGGTTTCCTCACACCATGGTTTTCATCCGATTTGGGTTTCCACGTGATAAATCTAGTGTTACTTTGTGGTTGATTGCTTAATGCTATTCTTATGCTTGAATTTGTTTTGCTTACAGTCATAAGTATAGTCCATCAGATTTATTTTCTAGGTTTTTATAGGTGCTGATTCACCCCTCCCCTCTCAACATAGGTTGGGACTGTCAACAATAACACTTGGTGAACAGTAATTTGAGCAACATGCAAACATGAGAATTACCATCTTATCCAAGTACCAAATAACACTTATTTATACTGTTTACAAAACAATGTATGAAAGTAAATAAAAGAAATTGACTAAACTTCAACTCTAGCTAAGACTACTGTGAGTCAAAATCTCAATTTCAAGTCATCAAGTTGGTATTGGTGAGATTTTTATCAAACTCTTGGTGGTTAGGGTTAAATTATTTGTCAAAGGATTGGCATATCATCATGCTCAAAAGGCTCATTAATTTCAATGTTGAAATTTCTTTAAAATTCAAAGGTTGCTTACTTGCATATTGCTATTTTTAGCAATGACCATATCCAATAGTGCCTATTATGACTATTCTATTTCCAAGTAGTGGATGACAGCATGTTTTGGGATGTTTGTATTTTATCGGTTGATTTAGAACAAGTTTGCTTTAAAGTTGTATTTTATTAGTTGTTTGTGATGTCCCCATTTTTAAATAAGATTGTATAATAAATAATAACATTTTATTAAATACAAAATAATAAAAAGAAATTTAATAAATGAATAATAATATTAAAATAGATAATTAATAAATAATATAATTATAAATAATAATATTTTGATACAAACATTAGTCAATAATCATTAATAATAAATAATATGAATGACAATTAATAAATATTATGAATAAATAATTTTATGTTATTAATAAATAATATAAATGTATGACTATGATTGTGTTAAATAAATATATAATACATATTAATAATTATATGATAATTAATAAATATTATAAATAAATAATCATATATGATATAATATAAACAACAAACCTATATAATATATATGAAATAATACAAGGAAAACATTACTTATACTAAGCGACTAAAAAGAATAGTCGCAACCATATTACTTTCACAGGTATATGAGGAAAGATGATTTCAGAGAAAATGTGGGGGAACGTAGAAGATGAAGGAAAATTGCAATAAACATCAACTATAATATGGGGAAGGATATCATCGATTACAACTACAATCATTCACCTTACTGTATTGCGATTAAGGGAGAACCGCTAAGGGCACCCTATTGTAGAATTAGATAAGGGAGAACTACTAAAGGCACCCTATTACAGTGGTAGTTAAGGGAGAACCGCTACTAGGGCACCCTACTGCACTATGATTACGGGAGAATTGCTAAGGGCACCATACTACAAGGCTGAGATTACATATCTCTGAAAGAAGACATTCTTGGTGAATGTTGAAAATGTATAATTGCTTGAGGGAAAGCAATTTGAGGAAGGGTGGACTGTGATGTCCTTACTTTTGAATAAGATTCAATAATAAATAATATTTTATTAAATAAAAAATAAAAAAAGAAATTTAATAAATAAATAATAATATCAAAATAGATAAATAAATAATATAATTATAAATAATAATATTTTGATAATAACATTAGTCAATAATCGTTAATAATAAATAGTATAAATGACAATTAATAGATATTATGAATAAATAATTATTGTACTAATAAATTATGTTATAAATAATTCCAATGAAGGATTATTAATTTTGTAATGTAAAGCAATTGATTGTGAGGCTTTCATTGTATTGAAAGGAAATAGTGACAGTACTATCACTATCCCGCAATTGTTAGAAGCGGGAATTGTAAACTCATAAAAATCCAAACTTTTTAAGTTTTGAGCTATACCCAAGGTTTTCTTTACTCGGTCCTTTCCTCCCAGCGCCCACACCAAACCAAGTAGTAAGATTTTATAAAAAAATTTAATAAAATTATTGGCTAAGGCTTATTACCTATCAAAAACAAAACAAAAATGTATGAACATGATTATATGTACATAAAATCAAGTCCATATGATTATATGACAATATGATTATATGTTATTAATATGAATATAAAATCAAGTCCAGTCCCGATTGGGGACATTACATTGTTTTAAAACATTGTATCTATATCCCAACCCATGGCAAAGCACAAGATGGAGGAAAGTGTTCATGCATAGCTATGTATAGAACATCTCATTCAACATTGTTTGATCGCCTTATTGGCAAGCCATGGTTGATGCCATCGCTATTTGGGGTCCTATTTCAATGCCCCATCATCTAAGACCCCTAGAGTTGACAAGCTGACATAGGAAATGCAAAATGTTAAGCATCACAAGCAATGGGAGAGTACAAGTTGCAGTATTATGCCCAATCACTGAACTAATAGAGGGAATGGTACAATGATCAACTTTCTTGTTGCATTCGAAAGTGGCTTCATCTTCCTAAAATCAATAGTTGCATCAAATAAAGTGAAATCAGTCCCACTTGTTTCATTTTTTGATGAGGTTGTGAGGGGGGTTGGACCACCAAATGTAGTCCAATTCATCACTAATAATGCAGAAAATTGTGTCATTTTAGGAAAACTCGATTAAATCTATAGTAAAGAAGGGTACATCGATCAGCAAATTCATTCATAATGACATTAGGGTGTTGTGCATGGTAAGGAAATTCACTTAGGGAAAGCAACTAGTGAGAATAGGGGCATCAAGGTCTGCCACTAATGTCTTGGCAATTTAGAATATAGGTACCCAAAAGATGAACCTCAAAGGCATGTTTGTTTTCATCAAATTGGGTAGTGTGCTATTTTTGTACTCAAATGGATGGGATCACTATTTCATGTCGTGTATGATGATGCATTTTGGAAAGATGTAGAAGAGAGCGTGCAATTTTCAGAGCACTCAATTCAAGTGCTAAGATTGGTTGACACGGAAAAATCCCCCGTGAGCTATTTTTATAATGTCATAGATAGGACAAAGGAATCAATATTATCCTATTGTGACCTTTTCACACCATCGCCCCATTATAAATGGGGACCCTCTCTTTTTGCATGGCACTAGGAGTCGTCTTAGTTGGCCATACTTCATAACAATTTCAGAGTCTCCTAGGCAGTGAGATGAGTTTTAGCAACTTCAGAAATGAACATGCCCACTTGAGAATCAAGACCTTGGAGTGGTTGAGTTAGAAATGAGGAAAGGGAAGTTGAGTTAAGCTTGAGATCTAATGTAATGGATCTAGAGAGTTGAGATCAAGATGACAATGGAGACAACTTTTTCGTGTAGAGTCAACATGAACATGCAAACCAAGATGCCACTATGAGGTGAAGTTGAACATGAAAGACATGGAGTTTTGGAGGTTTTGTGAAGAATAAATGAAAAGAAAACATGAAACAAGAAGTGTGAAATTGCTAAGGAAAACAAGTGTTTTGGCATGAAGGGGTTAGGAGCCTGGACATGGAGTGCTCACAATCCGACCACCTCTTGTCCAAGCTTGGACATGGGCAGGTCAAAATTTAACCACCCTATGTCCACATTTGGGGACGAGAACCTTCACATTTCCACTCCTTAGTATTGATTAAATTCTGATTTTTTTTAACTTCTTGCATTGAAATATGATGGAATCAAGGTATAAATTAAGTTTTTTCCCCAAGTTAAACCTAAATGAGTGAACAAAAGGATCAATTTGCCAATGAAAACATCATGACCAGACCTGCAATCAAAAAGAAAAGATATCATTAAGTCCAACGTTTCAAGGTGGAATCAAGATCCAAGCTATCATAGTGATCGAACTTAATGACCAAGATACTCAAGTGGAAGATGAACCTTCATGCATTACATCACAAGCACAATGTATAGAGCGGGAAATCAAGGAAGCAATAGAAGATATTCAAAAAAGAAAAACTATAGCAAGTAAGGATCAACATTTGTAGGCACTTAAGGATGAAAATCTACAAGTTATTGCCACAATGGAAAGTCGCCAAAGATATCAAATAGAAGACTTAGCACAAGGAAGAGAAAGTGATTTCAATATGCCTCAAGACAATGAAATCCTTGGTGAATTATCGTTTATGCTACGAAATGAGGTTCTTAAAAATGAATTGCAAGAAGTTTCAAGCATCATTGGAGAGGAAGACAATCAAGGAGATATGATGAATAAAGAATTACAAGCTATCATAGAGCAGCCTAAGTATGAAGAACAATTTGATAGGGTGCTAAAAGATGTTATCACCATAATGCTTTTCGAGGGGGGCGCCAAAAGACCTCATGGAAGAAGTACAAAAGAAGTCTTTCCCAAGGACATCTCAAGACAAACGAGCTGTGCCAAGATGCATGATCCATCATTAACTTTGACCTCATAATGCATTACCACTTGAGATGGTATTCAATGTGCAACTCATAAAGATATTTGAAGATCCACCAATTAGTGAATCCTTAATTTTCAGGAGCACCATGCTTGAGGAATGTATAAATGAAGAATAGAAAGATGTTCTTAAAGAAGAATTGATCAATGACCCATTCCAAAGGGAGAAGTTTCGAGCATCCTTGGCAAGAATATGCCAGATGTGTTAAGTGATGATTGTAATGTCCCCATTTTTAATAAATTATTTTTAACTAATTAATGGTCCCAGAATTTAAGTATTATTATCAATGGACCTCTAATTAATAAAGGGGGGCCTATTTTTATTATTATTGTCCGTAGGTGTTTGTCATGTCAGTGTTCTTTTGTAAACCCTCGGGAGTTTCTCCGAAGGGGTATTTATGACCGGCATGTCCGATGTATTTTTCATGTTGAGATTTGATATTTTATTTGTATTTGCAAATTCCTGTTGGGATTCTGTTGGCTGCCATTTCGGAGGTGAAAGATCCTCCCTATTTGGTTTGTTGCAGTTTCGGTGGTTCACAGCCACCCTAGTCTGCCGTTGGAAATATCATTCCAATATTTCACTGTGCGCCAAAACTGTTGTGCTTGTTTGTTTCGCATTTGGAAACTCTGAAACACCATCTTTGTATACATCTATTCACATCATTTGCATTAATACAGCTTGTGGTATTGTGGATACTTGGCATTCATTGTTCTGGTGTCTATAGCACTATTATTATTGAATCTGAATTACTTATGGCATCGCTGGTGTTTTGGCGACGATCTACCTAGCATCTGTTCATGTGCTATCATTACTAATTCATCTTGCGTCTTCCGACCTACGAATTATTGTTCTGTAACAATCACATTTAATTTTTGACGAAGGAACAAAGGAACATCATCCAATGACTAGACGGCATTCTCAACCACCGTACCACCATCAACCCACCTTCTTTGCTATTCTGTATGGCCACTTTGCCACAATGTATGACTTCTAGCATTACCATAGGGCCTCCCCTGCCACACCGTACGGCTTCCACCTACTATACCGTACGGCTCCCCAACACAACCGTACGACATTTCTTGCCACACTGTACGAGCTTCAACCACTACCATACAACCTCGTTTGGCGATTGCGTGCGGGCTCAGACTTCCATTGTACAGCCTCTTGTTGATCCATACAGCTTCTCCACTCTTTTGTTTCCCTTCATACAGTCCAGATCGAGGTAATGGGCATTTGAAGGTGTATTTTGGTAACATCACGGTTGGGAACATTACAGTGGTATTAGAGTTGGTGATCTTGTTAGCCTGTTGGGATGATTGAGAGATTTTGGGATTCGGATCACACCATGGTGCTCAGCAGTGATGGATAGTGGTGGTTGAAGGCACTACAAACGATTGGCAAAGAGCTCAGCGAGGGTGTTGATCTTCCATTAGATATATTAGAAGTATGTTTGTGTAAGGTTGACCAATTACCTTCAAGATTTATACAAAGGATCCTTTCTCCAATAAAGGATGCCTTAAGTCAACCCAAGCTATTGAGACACCATGACAAGGAAATGAAGTTGGCAGCTGCAGCATGACTCAGTGAGATTTTGAGAATTTGGGCTCCTAGAGAACTGTATGACGACAACACCATGATAGAGATATTGCATTTGATCATTGATAGCTTTCAGAGTCTTGATGACTTCAGTGGTGACCCTTTTGGCAGGAGATCTACAATATTGGAGAATTGTGCAAATGTCAAAGTAAGTAACCTCCTCTTAGATCTAGACTTGCAAGACTTGATCCATGATATGTTTCATCACTTCTTGGTCACAATCAAGGAGTGTCATGATACTAAGGTTTCGGTTGCTATGGAGAGCCTTATGATTTTGTGCATTGAAGAGATTGATGAAATATCCCAACCTATCATATCTATGTTATGGGTTGTTCGTAATCCAGAATGTATCCTGTCTATGGCAGCGTGTAGACTGGTCAGTAATGTATTCAAGCATTGTGAAGAAAAACTAATATCTCATTTGCACAAGTGGGAGAAAGTAGATGACGGCGATAAGGGTGATGCATTACACGAGGAGGGTGAAGGCATGATTACAGAGCTGCTCCAGGGGGATCTGCTAAATCTTGCTATTACACCTACATGTGGAGAAGACCTAAATAATGAAGTTGTTTGCATGGATCTTGCCAAGACAACTTGGATAGATCAAGGTGACATAAGCTCTGCCACTACTCCATTTCATGAGCCAGGCCTTCAGTTCGTTGAGTATGGAGCCCTTCCTTATGTGCGTCGCCAAGGCTCTATCCACCACCGAGGCCCTATCCGCTGCCGAGGCTTTATCTATCGCCGAGACTGTACTCGTCGCCGAGGCTCTGTCTGTCGCCGAGGCTATGTCCATCATCAAGGCTGTGTCCGTTGTCATGGCTCTGTCTGTCGCCTAGGCTCTGTCTATTGTCAAGGCTGTGGCAATCGCTGATGTTGTGTCTATCGCCGAGGCCTTATCTGTCGTCGAGGCTCCATCAATTGCCGAGATTGTGTCTGTCGTCAAGGCTCTATTCGTCGTCGAGGTTGTGCCTGTTGCTAAGGCTATGTCTGTCGCTAAGTTCTTGCACATTGTCGAGGTTGTGTCAGTCGCCGAGGCTGTGTCTATCACCGAGGCCCTGTCTGTCGTAGAGGCTATGTCTATCACCAAGGCCATGTCTTCCCGAGACTGTGTATGTCGTCAAGGCTCTATCAGTCGCCAAGGCCCTATCCGTCAACGAGGTTGTGTCTGTTGCTGAGGTTGTGTCTTTCACCGAGGCCCTATCTTTCACCGAGGCTGTGTCAGTCACCGAGGTTGTGTCTGTCGCCAAGGCCCTATCTGCCGCCAAGACTATGTCTATCGTCGAGGCTCCGTCAGTCGCCGAGATTGTGTCTATCGTTGAAGCTCTATCTGTCACCAAGGTCATGTCCGTTGCTGAGGTTGTGTCTGTCCCCGAGGCTGTGTCAGTCATTGAGGTTGTGTTTGTCGCCGAGGCCCTATCTGTCGCCGAGGCTCTGTCTTTCGTTGTCGCCATCGAGACTCTATCCGCTGCCGAGGCTATGTCTGTCGCCGAGACTTTCTTTGCCGCCAAGGTTCTCTTCGTCGTCGTCGCCGCCGAGACTCTATCTGTTGCCGAGCCTGTCTATCGCCAAGGCTCGATCCGTCACCAAGTTTCTCTCTTTCGCCATCACCGTCGCCGCCAAGGCTCTCTTCGTTGTCGTCGCCGCCGAGACTCTAACTACCATCGAAACTCTGACTGTTGTCGCGGTTGTGTCTGTCGCCGAGGCTCTATCCGTCGCGAGTTTTTCTCCCTAGCCACCACCATCGCCGCCGAGGTTCTCTTTGTCGCTGCCACCGCCGAGACTCTGTCTGTCGCCGAGGCTGTGTTTGTCGCCGAGGCTCCGTCCGCTGTCGAGGCTCAATCTGTTGCCATGGTGTCTTTGTCTGTGTCTCTTGCCATCGTTGTGTCCGTGATTGGGGACGTGGCCAAGTTCGTGTCAGTGTCAACATCCGTGTCTGTGGCCATACCAGAAGAGATTGTTGAACGTGATGGGATGAAAGATTTCATCAATTGGCGTTATTGGGATCCTCGTGAAGGATATGGCAATGTTTATATCAAAGTGGCGCAACGGAAGCTTGATGATGGTTTAGTAGTCCCAACTAAATCCAACTATGTGCATGTGGGTCAAAATCAGCACCGAGATTTCAATAAATATTGCTACCAACCTCCAAACTTGGCTTGGGATCTGAGCATCAATGTGTTTGATGTTTGGTTTCACTAGGATCCTGGTGACTCTGGGCGTGACAACAATTATATCAGAGTGGAGCAATGGAAGCTTGATGGAGGGTTACTTCTCTTGCTTACTTTCAGGCACATGCGCGTGGTCATGTTGTGGCTTGAGGGTTCTAGTGGATACAGTTATCAGTGTCCGCGCCTAGTTTGTAATCCTGGAGTATTGATGATGGATTGCTTGAGGGCAAGCAATCTTTAGGCGGCGAGGATTTGTAATGTCCCCATTTTTAATAAATTATTTTTAATTAATTAATGGTCCCAGAATTTAAATATTATTATAAATGGACCTTTAATTAATAAAGGGGGGCCCATTTTTATTATTATTGTCCATAGGTGTTTGTCATGTCGGCGTTCTTTTGTAAACCCTCGAGAGTTTCTCTGAAAGGGTATTTGTGACCGGCCTATAGGATGTATTTTTCATGTTGAGATTTGATATTTTATTTGTATTTGTGAATTCCTGTTGGGATTCTGTTGGCTGCCATTTCGGAGGTGAAAGATCCTCCCTATTTGGTTTGTTGCAGTTTCGGTGGTTCACAGCCACCCTAGTCTGCCGTTGGAAATATCATTCTGATATTTTACCGTCCGCCAAAACTATTGTGCTTGTTTGTTTTGGATCCGGAAACTCTGAAACACCATCTTTGTATACATCTATTCGCATCTTTGGCATTAATACAGCTTGTGGTATTGTGGATACTTGGCACTCATTGTTCTGGTGTCTATGGCACTATTATTATTGAATCTGGAATTACTTCTGGCGTCGCTGGTGTTTTGGCGACCATCTACCTGGCATCTATTCTTGTGCTATCATTACTAATTCATCTTGTGTCTTCCGACTTACGAATTATTGTTCTGTAACAATCACATTTAATTTTTGACGAAGGAACAAAGGAACATCATCCAATGACTGGAAGGCATTCTCGAACACCCTACCACTATCAACCCACCTTCTTTGATATTCCGTATGGCCACTTTGCCACAATGTACGGCTTCTAGCATTACCGTACAACCTCCCTTGCCTCACCGTACGGCTCCCAACACAATCATACGACATTTCATGCCACACCGCACAACCTTCAACCTCTACCATATGACCTCGTTTGGCGACTGCGTGCGGGCTCAGACTTCCATCGTACGGCCTCCTGTTGATCCGTACGGCTCCCATACGGCTTCTCCACTCTTCTGTTTCCCGTCGTACAGTCCAGATCAAGGTAACAGGCATTTGAAGGCATATTTTGGTAACGTCACGGTTGGGAACATTACAATGACCAAGTTGCTCCCATGGAAGAGGAGAATGAAGAACAATTTAGATTGGTGCTCCAATTTGATATTGCATTGAAAGAACAACTTGTAGAAATATTTGAAGATCATATCATCAAGGAAACCTTGATTTTTCAAGACATCTTGACAAAGAAACAAGGATGCATGGTTTGTGTTGCACAAGGATAAACAAATGGAGGAGATATTCCATAGACCTGAGTTCACGATTGATCCTACATTCTTCACTCACAACTTCAATGCTAATGCTAGTGGAACAATACACCATCAACTTCGACCTCTTGAAGTTGTGCATAATTTACAAGTTCCATTTGAAGATGACACGCACCGGGTTGTTTCCTTCCCTGCTCTTAATTTTGAATGTTATTATTTTGATTATGGTGGTTTGGGAAAGACAACTGATATTTGGATTAATCATGGACCGTATGAATTGCCTCAACTGTTAATTTTGTACGATGAATTTCCTGAATTTGAATTTGAGGTAGCAATATTTTTCTCAAAATACAAGGATGAGTTTGTGAGGTTGAGAACCATCACCCAAGCCTTGTAACTGCTGAGAATGTTGAGAAACTATATTTGGTCAAGTATGTATATAGGTCTCTTGAGTATTGTTCCTTAAAGGTTTTGAGCATAGTTAGAGTAGGTATGTCTTCAACCATTTGCTTCAAGAAGTTAGGATAGGTTTCCTTTCCATTTGTTTTAGTTTAGTTGTTATGTCGAGCCTATTGGTTAATCTACCTTGAGTCAAGCGGCTTGAGATTCGTTTGGAGGCTCAATTATTCATTTTAGTTTAGTTTGCTTTAAAGAGTTAGTTTGTGGATCCGTCTTGAGTCATTTGACCCAAGTAGTTTAGTCATTTAGTAATTTAGTTGGCTTTAGTTTAGCTGTTCTTGCTTTAATTAGCTTAGTTTAGAGGGATCCCAATTTGCAAGAAAGGTGGCATGCGTTACTTACACTGTGGTATACCCCCACTGGGTATGTAAGTCACTAAAACTACAACTTGCAAAACTATGACTTTAGGCAACGTGTCATGAGATTTCTCTCTCCTCACAGCAATAGGGGCGGCTCCCTTCTTACTGTTGGTGGCTTCAATAGGATCTTAACTGAAATTACAAAGGGGCGATGCTCTCAATCATTTCCTCTTTTTTTTGGAATGATTCACCAACCATTACAACTCTAAACTATACAAAAATCGCCCGTTGCTACGATAATACTGGTAGCTTGGTGGTTGACGTAAGTACAACTCCTAAGACAGCAATTAATAATACTTTGGTGGAATAACAACAAGAACCCAAAGTTTCCTACGATTAGCCCCAACTTAGATTTGATTATCTAAATTAACAGCAAGGCACAAAGTCTCCTACTGAAAATCCACAAACTTATTAAGATACTTGTAACTGAAGCTCAAAGTCTTTTAGTCCCAAGCAGTTGCAGCCATTATTAACAATAGCAATCTCCTTTCTTGAAGCTCAAAGTCTTCAAGAAACTAAATTGAATGCTCAACCATTTATGAAAGGAAAACCAATAAGTAATTCAAAGATAGATAGATTAATGCAACTTAAGATTACATAAAACAATCTCAGGTACCACAACACAAAATTTGAGATAACTTGCTTCTTCTATTCACTTTTGAAATTCTTGTATTTGAAACACAAAGTTTTCATCTACAAGAATCTTAGCATAGTTTCCTTGCATAAACAAAAGATGATTATTTACAATGAGCTCCCTCCTTTATATAGTAAAAAATGAGGAAGGTGGAGAGAAAAGGAGAAACCCTTAACCACCTTGACTTATTCAAAAACTAACTAAATTTGACATATTTAATGTTGCAATGCCTAAAGCACTTGCAACCTGATTGCATGAAGCGAGTATACAAGTACATGTTTTCCTATATTTACAAAGTGCTCATGCTCTATATGCAATCTACCATAAAAACTACATATATCCTGTTAAAACATGAGGAAAGAACAAGTGTCTTACACACTTGAGAAGTGCCTTCAAAGAGTGCCAATGAAATTCTCAAACTTCTACAGAGACTCACGTACAACTACTGGATCCGATTCACCTGTATGTTGTGCAATGACAGTTACTTTCTAGATTGTGCTTGCACCCTTAGAGATAACCAGGTTATACTTTGTCAATTTACTCTATAGACAACTCAATGAAGTTTTGTAGCTTGTCAATGTATCAACTATGGTGAAATCAAAATCATCCGCCTCAAACTGTAGACGAATAACCCCTATGAACTTTGTCAAGACATCTTCCCCTTCAATTAATTCACCAATTTCAGCAATAACTTTGCATGTCAGCTCTTGAAAGTGCCCACTGATCATGCACTCTTGATCACTAAGATGATCTACTACTCCCTTGATTTCAGCCACTAGTCCCCACAAAACTTGTTCCTTGTTGACCATTAAATGCAAATAATCATAATACATTCCTGCAGAAGAGATGATTTCACACTCACATAGAATATCCCAATCAATTTTTGTCATACTCCTCTAAACACCTAGATCCCCATCAAGAATCCCAAGCTGTAGAATATCCCAATCAATTTTTGTCATACTCCTCCAAATACCTAGATCCCCATCAAGAATCCCAAGTTGTCGGTTGAATGATATAAAGAGCTCATTAAACTTGACCATCGTCTCTCTCTCATGCTTCAATACCCTGTAAGCATCCCGAATCACTTGCACACCTTGTGATTCTATGCGACTGCACCAGTCATCAATAGCCGTGACCTTCAATTTCATCCGCTCAATATGTTTTCCATGCTCTTTTGGGAGAGATGTGGAGATGGGTTCAACTCTCTGAGAGTTGTTCATCTTATCAATTGTTTACAAAAGACATGCAACCTCTTCCATCAACCTATTCTTCTTCTCCCACAGCCTATTATCTCTCTGTGTGAGTGAAGCGACAACATCCTGTGCATCTCGTTGACAACCTATCCTTGTATGCTTACCAAGTTCAACTCTAGTGAACCTCTAATCGGTGGCCTGCATTTTCTCAAAAGGCTTGTCAACTAGAGGTTAAGCTACATCAGCATACTTGATGTCATTCTCATCTACTGTGACCTTAGCAATTGTCTTAGCTTTCTTTCTCTTTGAGGTCTTGGCCTTGTTGACTAGTCTAACATCAAAGTTCTCTGGTGGAATTTCTTCCTTCTTTCTCTTCTGTGTAATAGAATTCAACCATGGAGGCAAGGAGAAAGAAGATGAACCAGATGCTAAAGTTGTTACCATGGCAGTTACTGCCTCCATCTGTGCAACATTAGTAACTATAGAAGGGTTGTCCATCTGTATGGCCATTGGTGTAGGACTGCTTCATGTGACCTCGGCCATGAATTGCTCAAACTAAGTAGAGGAGAAAGCAAAATATGTATCAAACACGTTATCAAAACTGCCATACTGGTCCTTTGATGTAAAAGCAGGAGCAACCGAGGAGATAGGCAAAGCAGGTGTAATCCCAGCAGGGTCCACTAGAGGAACATGTACTATGGAGAATGAATCCATGTCAGTATCTAGCGGAGAGTTAGGAGACTCATTTGACATCGGTGCGGAATCCGGGAGTGATGTCATGACTATTGTGTCTATGACTTTTATCTCCAGAACCTTGCTCATGACCTTACCCCTTTTAATGGTGAGTTTCGCTAGTGAAGGAGCTATAGCCTCAGATGTAGAAGTACCATCCTTCCCTTTACCTCTAAGTTTGGATCTCAACCCAACTGGACCAGCAAGATCAAAACCTTTACCTAGCTTAATTTTGATGCTTTTCAAAACCCTTTTCTTTAGCCAAATATTGGTGTTTGCCAAAATTGATTAAAAGCGGTCCCAAATGGACATGCTTTCCTTTAGTGACCACAAGGGAGGAAGGATAGGAAGATCCTCTACATGATGCTTTAGATAATCAAGATCAAGGATGTCTTCATCATCTTCCACCCCTTCAGGGATCTTTGCAAGGTTTAAGTCAACTATCTGCTTAAGGGTTAATCTGCAATAGTCCATCTTGCGAACATCCACCTCCGTGCACAAGTCAATCCAAAGGTCCTCAAGGCGATGCACGTGTACAAATTGTCTCCTCATTTTGTCATTCAAGCCCCTCCAATCAAAGTAACTTCTTGCCATAAACATCTTGAGAGTGATCCGCTGAAATTCAAATTCCATGTTCTTTGTCTTCGGGACTGTGTCCAAGGAGTATCCACCAATCTTGAGTGGATTTCGTGAAGAAATCCCCACTCGTAGTCTATGTAATGTGGACTAATGTATCTATACTGCCATGAGTTGTCTTGCCAACTCCATTAAGATAATCTTATCGATAGGATACCTGTCGCAAGGTATATGGTTCACCTTGAAAATAACCAACTCTCATGTAGGTGAAGTTGGGGAATTGTAAGAAGAGACAGCCATACTTGTTTACCTTGTTCCACGCTTCATTTGAAACTTGCTTCTTGGGAAGCTCTTTATCAAATAAGCATATGTAGTGCCCAAAGAATGCATCTTGGATTTAGAGGCACCCGGCTTGATTTTAGAGGCAAATCATCATAATACTCCTACACATGTACAAGTATCCTATCTCCCTTGGTCGAAAGACGAAAAAATGATCCAAGGGCAGCAGCAACGAATACCATATACAAGTTCATATAGAATCTACATGTAGAGGAAACTTGAGACAACTGCTCACACAAAATATTGCCGATTACTTCTCCCCAAAATATCTTTTGTTTAGACCTGATTATCACGGATATGAACTTGTACATCCATGGCTCGAAAGTGTTAGATTCCCCGAGTCCCACAACCCTACTGAGTAATGTATTGAGGTCATTGATCTTCTCCTTGAACTCTAAATGATGCACACCCTTTGGCTGTCTTGAAAGATTAGGCCTCTTATTGACCAGCCAATGATCATTGATGTACTTGATGCAATACTGTCTATCCTCATTCCATCTTACCAAAGCCTTTTCCTTTGAAATGTTTGAAACCACGGGAGTGGGTGGCACTTTGAATATTTTGTTTGTGGTATCTGGTTCCAGGCTCATGATGGTGTTCCCAGCTTGATCTCTGATGGTTCTAGAGCTATAATCGAAGTCCCTAGCACATGCTGAGATGAACTCCGGTTCTAGGCCAGCAAGAGGAAAAGTTGAAACCATGTGGATATGACACTGCTTGATGTAATGCATGTTGTCTGTAACCGGATTCTCCACCCTTTTCAGAACATCTTCCATATCCAAGTGGGCAAGCTCAGTATCTCGGATCTCATCACAATATAAGGTAACATGCGAAGGAGGAATGGAGTTCTGAGTCTTATCATACTGGTTCTTCATCCTTTTCTTTTCTTTTCCCTTGAAAGGAGTAGCATCGCCTGCATTCGCACACTCGTGTGCATGAGGAACTGTTACATGAAAATCCCAAAATATAAGAACATCTTCATTAGATGGATCCATAGGAAGCTTGTTTTGATGCAAAAGACACAAATCTAGAAGCACGCAAGTGGGGAAATCAACTGGAAAGTTTTGGAGCAGCAAAGGGTAATTGATTTCGAGTGAAATCAGCTCTCTAAATGGAGAGAAAAACCAAAAATGGGTTTTTCTGGGAGTGGTGCATATATGGACAGCAAATTTACAATGAGGAAATGAAGCATGAATGGGTATATATACGCATGGTATGGTATCTTCTCGTAAGTGAGATTTTTATGTCTCATTACAAGTCAACCAGTAAGCATAGGGAAACCATAAACAGGGTTTTTATGTCCTTTTGCAGCCTTGGGGAAGACATGGAAAAGGTACATAATGTGCTTGAAAGTGGGTTTTTTTACTTGCATTTGCATATTGGGGAAAAAATTGCTTTTTGGAAGCAATTCTAAATTTAGAACAGGGTTTTTAATCCTAACTGCATATGCAGGAATGAAGAGCTTCTTGCACATGCAGCTTGGAGAAATTTAGACGGAAGTAGAAGGATCATCATAAAACAAAATACAATGCAAATCTGAAAATGAAAAGAAAGACTTGCACTCTTAAAAACATATATACAAAACAGAAAAAA
Organism: Chamaecyparis obtusa; assembly: GCA_027943335.1. NCBI lineage: Eukaryota > Viridiplantae > Streptophyta > Pinopsida > Cupressales > Cupressaceae > Chamaecyparis > Chamaecyparis obtusa. The sequence continues at coordinate 135,555 of BSBK01005139.1, read as the reverse complement.
CAAGGCCCTAGAATTTACACAAGAAAACTTACCTCTACTTGAGAAAATAAAAGAAATGTTCTTCCCAAAATCTTGAAGAAAATCTGAGTACAATCCAAAGGATTCTCGGATTTTGAGAAAGATCCACAAAAAGATGTTATATAGAGAAAGATTTTGACTCAATCTTGTTGAGAAATGAATGCATTTTCAGGTCAAGAATGAATACTTGACAAATTTAGATGATAGAGAAATAAAATGCATGATTTTAGCAACAAGAAAAACCAAATCAAACCTGCAAATGATCAAATTTGATGCAAGATGTAATATCAAACAAAAACGGCACCCTAGGAGAGGAAAACGTGATCTTTGACGATGATCTTCAAGCTGAAAATGACATTTTTACTCTAGGACGGGCTTTCAAATCCTAAACGCAGGTGTGGAATCTTGTATTTGCTGCCTTGAATCCCATTTCTGCACAAAACGTGCCCTAGACAGGCTGTTTTAACCAAAATGCAGGTGTATAATCTTGTATTTGCTCCCTTGAATCCCGTTTTTGCACAAAATGTGCCCTAGATGGGCTGTTTTAACCAAACGCAGGTGTATGTGCTCTTACATGCATTTGAAAAGCAAGTATTGGCAACAAAAATCGCCGCCCAGCCTTGTATAGAGAACGCAGCTTATATGGAGTAATAACATGCGTTTTGAGCATGCAATCAGGCCCAAAATCGCCACCTATAGGAAACGCAGCCCTTGGTGATCAATAATGCATTTCTCATACACATTTGCATGTATTTAAAGGCTTCCAACACATGTGATTCAAAGAAAAATCACTGCCAATATGTTTTAAATAAAAACGCAGCCTCTCATGAAGACATAACACGTTTTAATAAAGCGTCTACACATGCATTTTAATATAAAATCGCCACAAGTAAATAATGATGCGTTTTGGTAAACCGATTGCATGTATGCAAATACATGTGTTAAAACATATGCAATCACTCTCTAAATCGCCGCCTTTGGACGAGTTATAGGAAACACAAGTCTAAAAAGGCTTTAAATACACAATTTTCATTTCCCATTACATATGTAATTGGGATAAAAATTGCCACCCTTAAGAGTTTGATTCCAAAAGATAGATATAAAGGGAGCAATAACACATTTTTTATAGCCATTTACACATACTTGGAGTTTAAAACATATGCAAATGGTTCAAAAAATAGATATAAAGGGAGCAATAACTCATTTTTTATAGCCATTTACACATACTTGGAGTTTAAAACATATGCAAATGGTTCAAAAATTACCACTAAGTAGTCATAGATTAAAAAACATAAAAGGTGTAGTTTTAGAATCAATTTGCACATTCTCAAGCAAAACATATGTTTATGCGATATCGATCTAAAACCCCACCAATGTATTCAAGTTTACATGTAAATCATAGTTTTAATAAGCGATATGTAATGGAACTTAAAAAGTCCACCTTTACATTAGAAATCCAGTTAAAATTATAATCAAATCTCATCCAAATAATGTGAAATTTTAAAATGGGGTTCTAAATCTATTTTACATGTAATTGACATTTTTAATTCCATGTAATTGCCAATAAGAAGCCCACTTAATGAGAAATTTGAATTAAGGACCAAGGATATGCAGTCAGGCAGAAAAACCCCATCTGCACAAGCTAAATTCCTTAATAACTTTTGCTAGACAAGTCCGTTCAAGGCCTAAGATAGCTCAAAATGAGCGGAATTAAAAATGCTACGATCCTAGGGCAAAAACTAAACCAAAAACCAAAGGCAAAATGAAGAAAAACGAAGAAAAGACTTTAAGGTTACCAAAAATCAAGTGCCTTCAATCAAAGAAGGAAGACTCATTCAGTCAGGCAATAAGGTGATTAACTTGATGGAGACCTTCGAAAAGAGTACATAGAAAAGTATGAAATTTAGAACAATTCAAGGATAATGAATCACCTTTATAAAACACTATTCAAAGTACCAAAACTCAGAGGGAACACCTACGAATTTAGGAGAAATTTTGTAGGGTTTCCCCAATTTTGTGATGTCAAAAATAGGGACAACAAAGACTTGTCAGGATTTCCTCCCAATCTGGGCACACACAGCATGCCTGGTCCAAATCTCCTGTCACGCCTTGGTATGAATGCCTGCAACCCCTAACATTGTGGTTCCACAATCCATAAAAAAGTGGTCGCTGCCTAACTGGAGGGAACCACTAGCAAAAAAGAACATCGATTGATTTGTAATTACACATCTGATTTCTGCAAATGGAAAAAATAAAATTAAACTGCCCCTACAAGTACTCAAACCACCAAGAGAATGGTTGTAGATGTTGAAGAAGCTAACCCAGGGCTACGTCCAGGCCATAAAATCCTCTAGGAGAGCCATCGTAGGGTTTGGGAGCTCACAAACTCAACGTTTGTAGAGAATTCAAGAAAATACCTAAGTCGTGAATGTCCAAATTCCATCGATTTCCACCTTAGAAAAAGCATGCCCATTCCATTTGATATATATCTCATTATTTAAATATTTCCACCTAGGCTTATATTAGACCTTCCAAATTAATAATCGGCCATGTGAATAAGTCGCCCCTTAAAAATATTAATATGGTCACTTTATTAATTAAATATGACTAAATTATAATTTCTACCATTGGCCCTTTTCACACTTAATTAATAACTTTATTCCCTTATGTAATGTACCAACCTAGTGAGGTTCCCGTAACTCTGTGTGCTGAGGAATACAGGTCTGTACGCTAGTGTGGGAGTCTGTAAACTACAGATGACCATACAAAAATGATGAGTTGGTCCGTACGGTGGTAGGAAATCCTAGGCATACGGTGGAGGAGGCCTCGAAAAGTAGGGGTCGTACAGCAGTTTGAAGGCACCGTACAGTAGCCCAGAGATGTCGTACGATGGAGGGACCATACGGTGTGAGGAAGGGGTATGGTGTACAAAGTTGAAGGTTGGTGGGGATGGTTTGACGAGTAGTGTCAAGAGCGTACGGTCCACAGCTAGCCCCTTCAGACTTCAATGCTTCCATTCGGAGATGTATTGTATGGTGATAAAATTAACAATAATATTGCACAAAACATCAGAGGGATGAATGCCAAGTACCAACATGCCACAAAGTTGTGTTAATGTCAAAGATGCAAATAGATTTCTTAGATGTATACAAAGATGGTGCTTCAGATTTGCCAAATCCAAAACAAAGCGAAGCAAAGCAAAGTAGGGTGAGGGATGAATCCCACCAAAACTGCACTAGCCAAATAGGGAAGATCTTTCACTTCCAAAATCGCGAAACAGAGCAGAACTCCAACTAGAATTCGCAATACAATAAAATAATTCAAGTCGCCTACCAACTACATCCTACAGTCGGCCATAAATATGGCTTCGGGGAAACTTCTCGAAGGAGAACAAAAAGGTGCCAACACGGCTACACGCTACCTGATGATAATAATAATAAATAAAGATGGGCCCGAGATATACATTAATCGATCGGGACCCCAAATACATAGTTATTTATTTTATTTAATAACGAGGACATTACACCTTAATAATGTCTCGCCTTAGCCTATGGGAATAAGATAGACTAGTGATTAGTAATGATTGAACGTTAAGCGAAAGGGGAAATTCCATAATGTAACTATGGTACACACTACACACCATTCCGTTTCATGTTGTCTTGCAAGAGACAAATTAAAATGCTAACAATATCATTCTACCTTCGGTTATCTTTAGTTTCAGTTAGTTGTCATTGGTAAGCATGGAAAGAAGAAATCTTATACTAGAATGCATTGCAGATTAGCATGCACTTCAATGAGTATATGCATAGACATAACAAGGAATTGATAGTTCTAATTTCATTTTTCAAATGAAGCTTGGCATGTGTGTTGGAAATGTTCTTTTGCTCCCACAATGTCCTCTTGTAAAAACTTAAAAATGAAGCATGGATAGAAATATCAAGAATTCCTCCTCCATTAGAATTGTTTAGTGCTATTGCTTAGTTATCTGTCACTGTATCCATATTGTTAGATTGCATAAAACGCTTTTTATTTAGAGATCTATGTTTGAAAGCAAGTCACTGTTTGTGTTCTATGACCATAGAGCCTACAACTTGGGATCACTTGGCTTATTAAGACAGCAATTCGTGAAAATCTCTCTCTCTCTCTCCAAAATGCCTGCAACAAACCTTGAGAGTGCTAAATATAGCTTCACAATTATGTTGCGGTTTAAATATTCTTCAGAATACTATATATTTTAATTGTTAATATATGCTTTGTAATGAGTTGACAGGTGAACTGGTTTCAAATGGTTAGCAAACACATTCAACAACATCAAATGTGTAGTTCAACATTGGTTAAAAAAAACTGATTAAATTTTTACTTCACCACTGTTTAATTAATGTACAATAAACATAATCAAGCTTGTGTGAATCTTTGAACCTTCAATAATATGTCCATCAATCACAAAGCATTCAATGACAGAGAGATATACACCATTTGTAAACTTGTCCTTGGATTTCGAGGAAAAGCAAGAGACTCTGCAGAATGAATAAGTTCCTTTAACGAAGCTGGCCAGTTGTCCTGTCAGAGGACAAAACCCACGTAAGATAACCAAATAGTTTATCTATGCTGCAGCTTGTTTAATAAATGCAAATCCTAAACTACATATTAAAGTTATAGGCAAAATATCTATATTCAGTATAACATTTCCAGTCCAATTTGTTGGCATTAAATTTGAAAACTGGCAGTACCAAAATAATATCAGAAATTCATGAATGTACATAATTTGAGCAAACATAGATAGGATAAACGAAAATGTCAATAAGATGAATCAACCCTTCTAATATTGAGACCATAGAAGCATAAATCCTTTGGGGAATAAATCAGCAAACCGGAAGACTATGATTTGTTTTTTAAATCAGATTTACAAAAAAAATGTGAAAATTTGAAGAAAAACAGTCAAGAACTACTTTTTTTTTAAGTTAAAAGACATTTTCATAGCATAGATGATAAAGGATTTATATAATGATTCAAAGCACTTGCACAACCTTCTCTTAATATATTTTAAATTTGGAGGACTCAAAGTTTTAACAGTGATATTGTTTGTATAAATTTCAATCAAGCTATGATTTGAAGCAGCACCAAAATATGATGTGGGCTTTCTTATTTTTCAAAATCAGAATGAAACTTTCTTCACAAAATATTATCAATAAAAGAAAAATCTTCATATTCATATAAGTAGAATTCATTTGTGATATTGCTATTAGGATTCATCTGTGTAGTTTTTGAGTCAAACTCATTGACCGAAGTTTCATGAGTAGTGGTTTACAAGATTTCATCTCTCATGAGAATGAATGGAACGCTTAGCACTCATTGCATCCAGGTGATGCTTACAGAGGTGAAGCACCGGACTTCCTGGAGATCACCCATCCCAATACTACTCCAACACAAGCGTGCTTAACCATGAAGTTTACTCCAAGGTTAAGCCCACTTTCTTGCAACCCCACTTGCAAAACCTTTAGCAAGTGTTGCGCCTTATGAACCATTCATTAGAAATCCCCTTAACCTCATCAATTGATAAGTAGAAGATATTTTCCACAACAAGTCAAATTGTGATATTGCTATCAGGATTCATCTTTGTAGTTTTCGAGTCAAACTCGTTGACCCAAGTTTCATGATGTTGGCATTAACCGGTACATGGCAAAGAGGTGTTGTCATTGATGTCTAGGGATGCAAACATTGTTCAATCAGGAACAAGCAGGTACAGTTGACAATAATAAGTGCAAGAAAGACTAGTTAGGAGACCAGTGACACATAGTGAGCAAGATGAGGCATTGTCTCTGTAACTGATAAAGCTCTAACTGATCATCAGAGCAACCGGTAACCAAGGAAGGTGCAACCAATAATCGAGGATTCAGAACTGTGACCGATAAAGTGTATAACCGGAATCAAGGAACCAAACCGGTATAGACAGAGAAAAGAAAAGTGACAGGTGATGGTTTTTACCTATGCACAACCTAAGGATATAAACCGATCAGTGAAGATATCATCGAGACTGATGAACCGGGGAAAGTCACAGTCGACAAACACTTGTGTGAGTCTTTGACCGGGATTTGTTGCACAAAATCCGGACGACTTTGTGTTATCAAGAAGATCGGTGCAAGGCGCAATTGAAGGTTTTAATGCCGAAGTTTATGGCATTAAAACATGTAGAAATCTCAAGTAAAGGAAAGTTTGCGGCACGCATCTGTCGTTTCCTTTATAAAGCAGAAAAAGCACATGGCATGCATCTGATGTTTCCGCAGTAAACTGAAACTCAACTAGGTGATGGATCTGAAGGAGATCTTTGTGGAGGACGTGCATGCAAAAAGCGGAAAGGGCAAGAAGCCTATATACTCTTCAACCTGAGAAGAATATTGTTTGCCTTCATTCTACCAAAGAAAAAGAGTGAACCTGTACGCTGAGAGAAGCTACGAAAAGGTGAAAAGAAGAAGAAAAGAAGAGTGTGCAAGGAAGCACAATAGTCGAAGGAGAGCATACCTGTGGTGACTGCTGATGACTCAATTGAGAAGCACAACGATCTTATTAGGCTCAGCAAAGCCATTTCTAAAAGATCAAACCCTCTATTGCTCTCTGACAATTGCAATAGCAAAATTCCAGTATTTTGGGTGGACATTAAATGGTCCCTTGTATTAAATCCCTTAACCGGGTGACGTCTATGTAGATGTTCCAAGTCCTCTAACAAGGCAGGCTTTAACAAGCCTTATTTCCTAAATCCCTTAGTCGGGTCGCATCTAACAGTGCATTTGTAATCCTTTAACAGGGAAGCTCCTTACAGGGCACACTTCAAAAGAGTGCAAAATTTGTGAGGTTTCCTCACACCGTGGTTTTCTCCCGATCTGGGTTTCCACGTGATAAATCTGGTGTTTTTTATTGCTTGATTCTGTGATAGCTATTTCTGTGATAGAATCTGTTCTACTTGCAGTTTTCAATAGATTATATCAGATTTGATCCTTAAGTTTAAGTGGGTGTTGATTCACCCCTCCCCTCTCAGCACCAGTTGGGACCATCACATGAGTAGTGGTTCACAAGAACCCATCTCACCTGAGACTGAATGGAACACTTAGCATTCGTTGCATCTAGGTGATGTTCACAAAGGTGAAGCACCGGGACTTCCCAGGAGGTCACCCATCTCAGTACTACTCCAGCTCAAGCACACTTAACCACGGAGTTTCCTCCAAGGTTAAGCCCACTTTGCTTGCAACCCCATTTACAAAACCTTTAGCAAGTGTTGTGCCTTATGAACCATTCATTAGAAAGCCCCTTAAGCATATCAATTGATAAGTAGGAGATATTTTCCACAACAAGTCAAATTGTGATATTGCTATTAGGATTCATCTATGTAGTTTTTGAGTCAAACTCATTGACCCAAGTTTCATGAGTAGTGGTTCACAAGAACCCATCTCTCATGAGAATGAATGGAACACTTAGCACTCATTGCATCTAGGTGACTCTCACAGAGGTTAAGCACCAGGACTTCCCGAAAGGTCACCCATCCTAGTACTACTCCAACTCAAGTGCACTTAATCACAAAGTTTCCTCCAAGGTTAAGCTCACTTTGCTTGCAACCCCATTTGCAAAACCTTCAACAAGTGTTGTGCCTTATGAACCATTCATTAGAAAGCCCCTTAAGCTCATCAAATCATAAATAGGAGATATTTTTCACAAGTCAAATTGCTATATTGCTATCAAGAATCATCTGTGTAGTTTTTAAGTTAAACTCATTGACCCAAGTTTCATGAGTAGTGGTTCACAAGAACTCATCTCTAATGAAAATGAATGGAACACTGAGCACTCATTGCATCTAGGTGATGCTCATAGCGGTGAAGCACTGGAACTTCCCAAGAGGTCATTCATCCTAGTATTCCAGCTAAAGCACACTTAACCGCAGAGTTTCCTCCAAGGTTAAAGCCACTTTGCTTGCAATCCTACTTGCAAAACCTTCAACAAGTGTTGTGCCTTATGAACCATTCACTAGAAAGCCCCTTAATCTCATCAATTGATAAGTAGGAGAATTCATTTTGTAGAATTCTCTCAAGTTCCTTTTATTATTTAATGACCCCTTTTAGGGCCATACTTAATTTGTTCTAAAATTTCCCTTTTAGGATTTGAGTTGTACATAGGGATGGTTATTTGTACTCTATATACATATATTTATATAATGTATATGTAATATATAATATCAATATATGTAATATATATAATATCAATATCATGTATATGTTCTTCATATATAAACATGCATGATAGAACTATAATTACAAATACATATATTTAACTACTAATAATAACATTATACACATATATATAATATTAAATCCAACATTATTGTTTTAAAATTATAATATTAGATTTATCAAAATTAAGTTCATTAATATAATCATTAATATATTTCCAAAATTGTTAAAGTTTACTGACATGTATAGTTTATCTATTTAATATATTAATAGAATGGGTGGGACCATGGCTTATTTATATATTGCCAATTTCTAAAGTGGAGGTTCTCTTTTCTTGTTTTTGAGATGCCTTTATTCTTCCCCTATAATTTTGAACTATCCCTATTATTTTGTCCTATCCCTATAATGTAGGATTTGTAATACATTTCTTGTTATAAACCCGTATTAACTTATCCTTTATTATAGCATGTTTCTCCTTTTAGGTGGCATGCTTGGTATTGCAAACCTTTTACAATATTAATTTATTTTCTTGCTTCTTCGATGAATTTTCTTGTCTTGTTCGGTGTTTTCTCTTTATTAAAAATTAGCTTCTTATATCTTATGAATGGGATACGTTGCATCCCTACGTCACTCCTCTTCATAAATTCGGTGCATATTATTAAGTACATTATATTATTATTAGTATTAAGAATATTAATTAATTTATAATACCTATTAACTTGATCAATAGAAATATTACTAACTTGGTCAATATAATATTATTAGAAAAATATATTATTAAGAATAATATTTGATATTACTAATTTAACTATTAATAATATTTATTTGATTTGAGAATTATTAATATTAATTTAATTAATATTATTAGTTGATTATATTGATTAGAGTTATTGGTGAGTAATATATAATAATTATGGATTATATTATTAAATAAGAAATATATTTATTTGTAGTCAAAGAAATATTTGAACCTTATATATATAGAAATACACTTGTCTTATTTATATATCAATTACGGCTCATGACAGACCACCCCTCCCAAGATTGCTTGTCCTCAAGCAATTATTATCATAACTTTTCTTAGATGGAAAAGGAATTATAATCCTATCTAAACTATAATAAAATCATCATTTGTACGATAACAAGCATCATTTCTCTAAATTATTCTATATCAAAATTAAGGTCATACATATAAAAATAAGAGATACAAGTATGAAAACACAAAACATACACATTAATGCATTAAGACACAGAGCATACACATTGATGCATGAAGACACAAAGTATACACATTAATGCATGAAGACGCGAAGTAGACACCAAGTATACACATTAATGCAGGAAGACACAAAGCATACACAATGTAGACACATAATACACACATTTTTTATTAAATCCTACAATTTGCAATGAGCTAGGGTTAGGAAAATGGTTTACAAAATTTACTTCTTCATTATGATTTTGATTATGAACCTTGCAACCACAAAGTGAGCATAAGTACATACATATGTATATATGAGCTTCAAAGAAAACATGAGTCATGATAAGTTAATTCAAGCCAATCTCATACTAAGCCCAAGAGCGGAACTTTTGCCCCCTTGGCCTCGGTGGTAGGTGTTAGGCATCCACACAAGGTGGTCTACTTAGAGGATTGCTTATTTTGCTTATCTCTTTATACTTCATCTCCTCTGTCTAAAAATGAGAGAGTTTCTTGTGAAAAGGGGGTCCTTACTGTCTTTCCCTTAACTAGCACTATAATAGGGTGCCCTAGCAGCCCTCCCTTGATTACAGACTCCATAGGAAAGCTATTTTCAGTAGGGTTCCCTTACTATCTTTCCCTTAACTAGTACTGCAACAGGGTGTTCTAGCAGTTCTCCCTTGATTACAAACTCCATAGGAAAGTTACTTGCGGTAGGGTGCCCTTACTATCTTCCCCTTAACTACTACTGCAATAGGGTGTCCTAGCAGTTCTCCCTTGATTGCAGACTCCATAGGAAAGCTACTTATAGTGGGGTACCCTTGCCATCTTTCCCTTAACTAGTACTGCAATAGGGTGTCCTAACAGTTCTCCCTTGATTGTAGACTCCATAGGAAAGTTACTTGTGATAAGACGTCTTTATAGCCTTTCCCTTAACTAGTACTGCAATAGGGTGTCTTAGCAGTTCTCCCTTGATTGCAGACTCCATAGGAAAGTTACTTGCTATAAGATGTCTTTATAGCCTTTCCCTTAACTAGTACTGCAATAGGGTGTCCTAGTAGTTCTCCCTTGATTGTAGACTCCATAGGAAAGCTACTCGAGATAAAATGTCTTTATAGCCTTTCCCTTAACTAGTACTACAATAGGGTGTCTTAGCAGTTCTCCCTTGATTGCAGACTCCATAGGAAAGCTACAATGTAGGATGGTGGAATTATTGTGTCGAACGTGCATGAAACAATCTACAAGAGGCTCCCTCATGGTTCATACCCGTTTTGGGATTCTCCACCTCAATGTGACCGGATTACTCCGTCTTTCCCTCCACAAACCCCCTATGATCTTCAATATGTTACTCATCACGTTAATCTCTGACCCTGAGTAATGCCTGCATCATCATACATATAAATTTATCTAAAATAATGAAATTTATTTTAATAATCAACATAATAATACTATGCATAATTTGAAAGGATAACTTATCTTTGTTTATTGTTGTGAATTTTTTTTTTATAACGTTACTAATCATAGATCTCCTTATACAATATAATAGTGACTTTTCTTTTATGGATGCCATGCTAGGTGGTAGGACTGTGACAAGTTGTTCGCTTTTTCTATTCTACCCTGTAGGATGGCAGGATCATGCTCTGATACCATTTGTAATGACCCCTTTTAGGGCCATACTTAATTTGTTCTAAAATTTCCCTTTTAGGATTTGAGTTGTACATAGAGATGGTTATTTGTACTCTATATACATATATTTATATAATGTATATGTAATATATAATATCAATATATGTAATATATATATAATATCAATATCATGTATATGTTCTTCATATATAAACATGCATGATAGAACTATAATTGCAAATACATATATTTAACTACTAATAATAACATTATACACATATATATATAATATTAAATCCAACATTATTGTTTTAAAATTATAATATTAGATTTATCAAAATTAAGTTCATTAATATAATCATTAATATATTTCCAAAATTGTTAAAGTTTACTGACATGTATAGTTTATCTATTTAATATATTAATAGAATGGGTGGGACCATGGCTTATTTATATATTGCCAATTTCTAAAGTGGAGGTTCTCTTTTCTTGTTTTTGAGATGCCTTTATTCTTCCCCTATAATTTCGGACTATCCCTATTATTTCGTCCTATCCCTATAATGTAGGATTTGTAATACATTTCTTGTTATAAACCCATATTAACTTATCCTTTATTATAGCATGTTTCTCCTTTTAGGTGGCATGCTTGGTATTGCAAACCTTTTACAATATTAATTTATTTTCTTGCTTCTTCGATGAATTTTCTTGTCTTGTTCGGTGTTTTCTCTTTATTAAAAATTACCTTCTTATATCTTATGAATGGGATATGTTGCATCCCTACGTCACTCCTCTTCATAAATTCGGTGCATATTATTAAGTACATTATATTATTATTAGTATTAAGAATATTAATTAATTTATAATACCTATTAACTTGATCAATAGAAATATTACTAACTTGGTCAATATAATATTATTAGAAAAATATATTATTAAGAATAATATTTGATATTACTAATTTAACTATTAATAATATTTATTTGATTTGAGAATTATTAATATTAATTTAATTAATATTATTAGTTGATTATATTGATTAGAGTTATTGGTGAGTAATATATAATAATTATGGATTATATTATTAAATAAGAAATATATTTATTTGTAGTCAAAGAAATATTTGAACCGTATATATATAGAAATACACTTGTCTTATTTATATATCAATTAGGGCTCATGACATATTATATATATCATGCCAACTTTGTATATAAACAATTATATACAAAGTTGGCATGATATACACATATGTGAAGTGATATATACACATGTATATACAAAAACAACTTTATACTTGTTGAGCTTAGTGACTAAATTCCATGAATTATTTAATTTAATTTTGAATAAAGCTATAAATATCTAGCAATTTTATTAATCATAAGAACTTATAATTGACAAGCCTAAAATAATTATAATGATAATTGTAGGGTTCTTTGTTTTCTCCAAAATAAATAAAGCAAAACTTTGTTACCCTACTCTTTTAGATCATATCGCAACAAAAAAATAAGGCAGCTTTGTTATAGTCTTCTTTTGTTTCATGTCACAGCAATTTAAATATTTAAAATTTATACAAACAAAATCAATGTTAAAAAAGAAATAGTATCAATCAAGCTATACAATATATTCAAAGTAGAAAGAGAAGAAAATTTTGTTTGTAATTGCCTATCTGCCATGCTACTTCTCAACTCTGCAACACTTCGAGACTTTGCAAAACTTTCGACCCAACTCTCCCAGTTGCGTCTTCAGCATCGCACGTTGATTTCGTACAGAATCACATCACGCTTTTGCAGGTTTTTCCTGTCAACGTTGCTTTTAGAGTTTTTGCTAGTTTCTCGCAATCTTTTTGCTGATTAACCGTCACTTTTTGCCAATTAATCGCTTGATAAATCACAAAAAAAGCATTGAAAGTCGACCAAAAATCTCAATTTTTTGGGGCATAAATCATTGCACATGCCGACTCCCGATTAATCACGTATAATTGTAATTTTTTGCCAATTTCTGCTTCTATTCTATTAATATATATTAATAGTCAATAATAATTAAAATTTTGAAACTACTTTATGATATTAATTATAAACTATAGGGGTTTGTTGCTTCCCCGTTAAAGGGCAATCTATAATAGTGCATAATAATTTTAATTTTAAAATTAGTGTATAATATTAATTATATAGTTGATCTCATCAAAATCAATGGGGCAAGGCGTGCAAAGAGCTCGGGTCATATTCAAACTGCGATTTAGAACAAATTAATTAGCTACTTCGACACTATCTCACATGCCCTGGACAATTTAGGATGATTGAGGCCCTTTCAAATTTTGTTGATGACCGCCATTACTCCTCCCGCTCCTCTAATTAGGGTTTTCCAAAGGTCGGAAAGAAAACTAAAGAACAAAATTACAATTTTTTTCCAAGCCAATTCCTCACCAACTTCTTTCGTCCTGGAATCAACCCTACTTCCAAGTTATTTGTAAATTTTGTGAGTTTTTTGTAGGGTTTTGTAGGTTTTTGCAATGATTTTTTGCATTTCTTTGCCATTTTTAGAGATTTTAATATGATTTTAATGCGCTTGAAATGCAAAAAGGTCATTGAAAATTGGGTCAACGATTTTTTTATGAATCGGGATTTTTTTAGGGAAAAAATCTACAAGCTCCAAGATTTAGGATTAATCGAGTATAATCGGGATTTTTTGCAGATTTCTGCTTGTATGAAATTTGAGACTCATTTAACTTATATTGATAAGATGGATTATGCAACTTCAAACAAGCTTTTTTATTTTCTACTTGATATTGCAATATCAATCGTCAGTGAAAAGATTCACAAAGCTAAGGAATTTTTATTTTGATTTTTTGATTTTTTGTTTGTTGACAAGGCATCATGGTCTATTAGGCACAGTAAATAGGCAAGTTGTTTTGCTTTTCTTTTGATATAGTAGCTGTTGTAAACTTTTATTTCATTGCAATGATATTTAAAATTAACACTTTTGTCAATGGGGCACATTAGGTTTTCTAATAGAGTCCATTAAATACCAATATTGGAGGAATAGTTTTGTCGATCCATCAGATATCATCCCACAACAAAGAGGTAACTGAACTTAAGCGGAAAAGATGTTATTAATTGACTCCTTAAGTATTAAAACAGGACATGATTGGAAGAAAGAAGCTCTTATGCACAATTCTGAAGACTGTATTTGGCCAAGACTACATCCCTACTGCCCTTCAATAGAACTAAATTGGAATCACATCAACCCAGGAAAGTTCTTTTCTATGTTTTATGTACTTCTTAATAGCACTTTTTTTCATTGTCCTAGAAAATGAAAATTGTGCAGCTCAGATTTTACAATATCAACAAATTTGTATCCCTATGTTCATATTGCAGATTTATTTGCAATTTTGCAGTATTCAGATATTTTCGAGCACTTCCACTTTTCAGATGTGCTCACCTAATTTTGTTTCAGATTTGCATCATATCAGCTTTCATGCTTCTCCTAATACTTCCAAATTTCAGATGTGTTCAATAGTCAATTTTGTTTCAGAATCTCATTATTTCAGTTTTCAGCATTTTCTGTTAAGTTACAGTGAGGCTTCTAATATAAGTACCAGATTCACTTTCTTCTTGTATGTAAAACCCAATTATGGATTCAAATTTAACTACTCATGGAAGAGAGAAGTTAAAATCGGAAATTGTGTTATTGGTGGAAGAAGTCTTAAGATCTAATTTTAAGAACCTAAATCACAATATGGAGGAAAAGAATCAAACCCAGCAAATGTTGATGTTAGATAGGATAGAGAAATAGGAAGTCCTCAAGAAAAGGATAGGCAAAGACCCTACAATTGGAGAAGCAAAGCCCAGAATCATTATCATGAGAAATGCTCTGTTACGAGAGAACATGATAGATAGGGTGCAACCCTTTTAATCAAAGCAATCAAGTGAACAACAGTAGACAACATATTTATCAGAAGCTAAAGAAGAAAATTCCTACTTCTGTTAGGAATTTGTTATAGTTTGTCAAATAGGTTAATATATATGTGTACGAATGTTTGTATTGAGTTGTTAAAACTACTAAATATATTTAGGGAGGTCATTTATGGAATTCCCTACCAAAAAAGATATGAGAATCTTATAAATATGTAATATTATTGAATGGTAGTACAATATTATTAGGGTGTCGAATTCTTTTAATTCCTTTCATCGTAGTAGAGCACCGTCAAATAGAATATTATTAGGGTGTCGAATTCTTTTAATTCCTTTCATCGTAGTAGAGCACCATCAAATCTTCTTCATTGCGTTGGTGCATGGTAGAGCCTTTATGTGATCACTAAAATTGTTGTTACAAGTGTGAATGTCGTTGCACCAAAAGATCGATCTGTCAATGCCCAATACAACCACTAGACTTATAGAATCCATAGGAGGCAGTTAAGCCATGTCACAAACCCGAGTGTTGTGCTACACAAGGAGACCAAGGGCGCACACCTTGCAACAATCCCCCCTAGTGCAAGCGAAGGGTTTGAACCTGTGACCAAGCTCTGATACCACTTGTTACAAGTGTGATTGCCATTGCACCAAAAGATCGACCTGTCAAAGCCCAATACAACCACTAGACTTATAGAATCCACGGGAGGTGATTAAGCCATGTCACAAACCCGAGCGTTGCACTGCACAAGGAGACCAGGGGCACACACCTTGCAACAATTGATTGAACTTCTTCCACTTGATCATGAGTTGCACATGTTTAATTTCCTATGCCTAAATATTGTGGCTACTGCTATAATGCTTTCTTGCTGCAAAGATACTCACCTCATGGCTGCATCTTTGTCCATTGGTTTGCTCAAAGGAAGAGAAACTTGGTCTTGAAAGTAATCGCAGCTTTTTAGAGGTAGTTTTTGTAGATTGTGAGTTGTGCATCTTATAAGGCAATTGATGAATTTGTGAAGTTACAGCCCATTGCAGAGCTAATAAAGTACGTAGAATGGGGGCATCATAAACACTAGATCTGACGAACATTGGCATCCAGATTAGCAAAGAAGGGTGTGATTGATCTGTGCATCCTTTTCAACGCTTATCCAATGCTCTGTTGGTGTTTTGTCTCTGCCTGTATTTGCTATGTCAAGAGGAGACTCTTCCTCACTAGCCATTCAAGCATAGAGAGACATATTGAAGCATATAGAGAGGAGAAATCATTGAGTTTATCATTGGGCATGGAGGACTAAGCGCACTTCAAACATCCATGTGTTGATCTATTATCAGTTGTTATGGTTGCTGATGTCAGTGTCTTCATACCTGAAATTTGATTTTTCTTGTCTTTAAATTTTATTGGTAAACCACAAAAATAAATGAAATTTCATTTAGCTCTAAATTATATTGATGAAAGAAATTATAAGTAAGACTTGCAGGATGAAGAAAAGCTTTCTTTTCTTTTTCCTTTTATTTTTGACTGTGTAACAATAGCTGCTACATGTGGCATCATTGAAAATAAAATATAACTGCAAAACAGTGAGACACAAATGCAAGCAGTGGATTATTTATGAGCGAGACAATTTTATTTCATGTCTAAAAGGTGAATTTGATGCAGTCAATGCAATTATTGACACTTTGTTCAGCACTTGTGGATTGTGGGAGGATCTTTTGTATATTCTGCAATATTTTTCTATTGTTCTCCCATCATGACACAAATGCAAGCAGTGGATTATTTATGAGCGAGACAATTTTATTTCATGTCTAAAAGGTGAATTTGATGCAGTCAATGCAATTATTGACACTTTGTTCAGCACTTGTGAATTGTGGGAGGATCTTTTGTATATTCTGCAATATTTTTCTATTGTTCTCCCGTCATGACCTCCCGCATCCTCCCGTCGCAACCTGCTTGATGCAATTCCTATAGATTCAAGTTGCGCAGCCTCCCTGCGCTGCTACCCACATAGCCCTGCCTTCGTTCGCAGCCATTCGTCCGCTTTCCCTCCCTTTGTACGGAGCTCGCATTCATCGTTCGTCTTCCTTTCCTTCTCTTCTTCTCATGTTTGGCTCTAGCTTATTTCTCACAACGCAACTGTCTGATTTTCGTTGGTCTCACCTGCAATGGACACAAGTGCTTTGGACATTGCTGGCAAATCCTCCCCTATCATCCCCCCTCCTCCACAGTTGTTGTTGACGCCACTACAGACATACCAGAGGAAAGTTACAGACTTTGACGGACTTGCTCGAGTGTGTGGGGAGACTTGAAATTGAAAACATGGTGCTCAAGCTAACCCGACCAAAATAACCCTGGACAAAATAACCCAGCCACAATAACCCAAGGACAAAATAACCCAGGGTCATAATAACCCAATCCAAAATAACCCGCAGCCAAAATAACCCATGGACAAAATAACCCCGTAAGATTATAGAGAAAGGAAAATAAAATTTATAAATTACAAGTATATTTCTAAAAAAAAAACTATTCAAATTTTCAATTAAAGTGTCAAATAATGAGCAATGCCTCTTATATAATCTAAAATATTATTATTGTCATAACCATCAAGTAATCTTTTTAGTCTTTCTTTGAGTTCATGGTATTTTTCCTGCTTGGTTGTAGTAGAGCACCGACTTGAACATTTATTTGTAAAATATTATGCACAATGCTAGATCATTTTATTGACACCTTCTCGATGAAGCAAAAATGTGTAACCATTTAAAATGTGTAACCATTTAAAATGAGTAATTTCTTTTTTTTTTTGACTTGTTAAAAATTGAAGAGGCATTGTATATATTAAAAATTATGAAGAATTTTTTAATTCCCTAAAATTATATTTATTTATTTTTGTGTACTTTTATAGAAACCCCTGGGAAAATTTAAAATAACGTTCAAAAAATTATATTTAAAAATATATTTTTTTTATGAATTTTGATTTCTCTTTTTCTTATCACTCTACACACTCTTAATTCTTCTCCCCTTCTTCCTTCCTTTACTTATCTTAATTCTACCACTTTATATATCCTCTTAATGCCTTCTTCATAATGCCTTTTGACTTATATCTTTTCATAATAACTCTTATTTAGCTTATTCCCACAAATTTGTCTTTATTTCTATAATTATTTACCATTTTATAAGTTATTTAAGCATATTAAAGATGTTTTAAGGTTATTTTAGGGGTATATAATGGATATATGGTCTAAAAATGACCTAAATATCCTCTATTGTGCCTCACAATCCCTTTTTTAGCATACTAACTTGATCTAAAATGACCATGGATTATTTTGTCCATGGGTTATTTTGAGCATGGGTTATTGTGACCTTGGGTTATTGTGTCCTTAGGTTATTATGGCAGGGTTATTGTGTCCAGGGTTATTTTGGCCGGGTTATTATGTTCGGTTACCTTCGATACGGAGTTTATCGAACAAACTACATCAGTTATGGTTGAAAACACCGATCTCAGGAAGTTTCTGAGCACAAACATGGAGCAAGCTACCCGACATTATCGAGTTGAAGGCTAAACAGTCTGAACTCGACTGTAAACAAGAATCCTTCCGAATGGAAACAGAAAAACAGCTAAAGACTAGTGCATTCATTTGCAATGACAGCACCCCGCATCTTGTTGGAATGGAGGAATTGGTGCACTCCAAGCTCATCGAGGAAAGGGAAAGGAGGATGCGTAAACTCAACTTGAAAGTTCGCGAGCTCTCCTCTATTTCTCCCGACCCCCCTTCTGTTGGTTATTCTTTCCTTCATGATCAGCTAGACATCTGCGATATCACTCTTGACCGTGCATGGATTGGGTATGACTCCACTGTTTTCCTGCGATTTGTATCCGTTGCAGATCAACTTCATGCTCTCAAAGCCCAGAGGAAGCTCTTCCAGATACCAACAAAGATCTTCCTTGATGAAGATTTAACAAAAGCACAGGTTGCTAAATTGAAACAATCAAGGGCACTAGTTACTGTTGCAAGGCGTAATGGCAAGTGAGTCATGATCAAGAATCTAAAAGCAGTCATTAGGGACACTCTCCCCCTAGATGGGATGCCAAGGATGTGGTTGTTGCCACTAAATGACGGCTATGGAGTCAATGGGTGGATGTGGAACGGAAAAATACAATTCTACAGATTAATTGTTGGAATGCTAATGGGATGTTTTGGTCTTCATCGGGCCTACTTCATGATGCTTTGGATTCTTTTGATTTTCTTTTTCTCACAAAAACGCACGAAGCCCCACACGCCCTCTTCCTGGTATCACAGGATTTCACTCGATCTCTTCTTATAGGTGTGAGACTAGGGCTAGGGTGGGGTCGGTGGTTCTAGGGAGATCACTTGCCTTGTCAGTGATCGTTATCAAGGCCAAGCTTCATTTATCTTGTCGGATGATTCAACCAGATCTCTTTGGGTCTGCATTTTTCAAGTTTTCCCCCACCTCAGAGACATGTACATTGGAGTTTGTTACTTCCCTTCGACCTCCTCAATATTCATTGTTCATAATGGGCCCAATGGTGACCCCTACTCCAACCTTTACGATAACATTTCCCAGTTCTTTGTGGCCAAGGATGTTCTCGTTCTTGGTGACTTTAATGCTCGGACTCACATTGCTCAGACTCCCCATCATGATAGGTCCTCTGATGCTATGTGCATCAAGGGAATAGAGCCTTCTGCTTTGGGACTTCAGAGATCTTCCAACGACACTTCTAGACCCTTCACGAAGTATGGTCATCATCTTATTCAGCTCTGCGAGTCCTCCAATCTAGCGGTGTTGAATGGTTTATCCTACTTCCCAAACTCTAGCTTTTTCACCTTCAGACCTCATTGCGGCGGTGCAAGCATGGTTGATTATGTTCCTTCCAACCATTCGTTCATCCCTTCCATTCGCCACTTCTCTGTCACCCTCATCCCCCTTGCCGATCATGCTCTCCTGTCTCTCCATCTTGTCTTCCTTCCCCCCCATACTGCATTTTGTTTTGATGATGGTGGCCACAACCTTTTTACCCACCACCTCAACCAGCTTCTCCCCCCTGACCCCCTCTTTTTTCCTCTTGAGTGCGTCGCTGCCAAGTTTAACCTCCTCCCTGCCTCCATTTGGGATGTCTCCCTTCTCTCCTTCCCATAACACCACCACCTCGTTCCCTCCTCCTAGGCCCAGGAACATGTCCTATGAACAAATGGTACAATGAGGATTGTGAAACCCACCATCAGGCCCTGCACTTTGCTTTCATCCATCACCACCCCTCCTTTGACAATTTGAAAGCCTCCTACCATCATCTCCTCCACTACAAAAAGTGTCTCTTCATCCCCTAGCGTAGAAGGGCCCTTTGTGCCTCTCATCCATTCCCCTAAGTCCTTTGGCACACCCTTTTTCCCCCGTACCTCCACCCTTCCCGCGAAGTTGAACCACGTCTCTCTGGCTGTCCATACCTCTTCACTCTATCACATCCCCGACCAGCCAGTCATTCAAGATTCCCCCCTCTCACTGCCACCTATTCACCCACATGAACATCAGAGAAGCAGTTAGATCCCTTAACAGGAGTAGGGGTAGCGATGAGGAGGGTTTAAGGCTGAGTTCTTCAAGCATGGCTTCACCATCCTGGGCTCCTACTTAACTGACCTTTTCAACAATGTGATCCACACAGGGTTTCCCCCCTCCTAGTCACACCACATTATTTATCTGATTCATTAATCAGGTCTCGCCTCTGATCCCAACAATTACAGAACTATCATGGTTGGTCACGCCTCCAAACTTTATGCCACAGTTCTTCAGAGTATACTCTCCATAGAGTTGGATCAGCATTGCATCTGTGCTAGAGGGCAGGTCAGTTTCAAGCTGGATTATCAGACCACAGACCACATACTGACTCTTTGGGCTATTATTGAGGAGGCCTGGCATCGTTCCTCGAAGGTTTATTGCTCCTTTGTGGATTTCCGCAAAGCTTTTGACTTTGTTCCGAGGATGGGCCTATTTCAAAGACTTTGTAACATTGGTATTTCTGATATTCTTCTTACGACTATCTGTGGCCTCCCGTCGGATGTAGGTTTCGATGGAAGCCTAAAGCAGAATTGAAAATTCCCTCGTTGTAGCGTCTTCTCCTTCGTAGAGCTTCGTACGTGCGTCGTCGACCTCTGGGTTAATCTCACCAACTAGTAGGCCCATAGTGCCCTTACGCCATCCAATCCTTCCCTTCCCAAGTATATCTAGGCAACGGCGTCAGATGTTTGCCCGTTGGGGTAAACTTAATAGTGCATAGACATAGTACAAGAATTGTAATAAACACAGAATATATCAGAGAACACTAAATGCTTCCATTAATCATTCCAAATGTATAAGTACATTCACATCACGATTCCCCTTCACCCATAGGTAGTACATATTTATCTACTCGAAGGGGTGTGACCAAACGTCGCCACCCAACCCAACTACCCTTTGGTAATAACTAATTACAGTCAGGACAACATAACTAATACACGACATAACATAAAGTAATCTTTCCAGCTAACAGCTACCAGAAGAAGAGCAAGAAAAGGTCACCAAACAGAGACAACCAGTAGATGTACCAACGTCATCTTCATCGAAAAGGAAGCTATCTTTTGCAACAAATCCTAAATCCAAGAAAGGGAAAATTGACACTCCACCAACAGGGGACACTTTGATTGACATCAGCAAAATGTCAACAAGACAGCTGAAGCAGCTCACAAAGAGGAAACAAGACATGGTTCTTACCAGTGTTAAAAATATTTTGTACAATTTTTCTCCTGATGCAAATATTGATGAAAAAGAACCCATAATTGATCAGCTAGAAATTCTGGCACAAATGATTGCAGAAGATATAACAGATCCAGAAACTATAGCTATAGATCATTATGAACAAAAGAGAATAAATATCCTTCATGACCAGATTGAAGCACTCAAAGCCATTGTGACTACCAGCACCGGGGAACTAAAGCAATAGGTTCAAGACGTTAGGAAGCTTATAACAAAAACTTCAAATTTTGAAGATTTTGTGAAGGATATTACAGAGAGAACCGCTATGACAACACTAGAGCTGAAAGAGACAACTTCACGGTTCAATGATAAGACCTCTTCAACAACAAAGTATAGTCGTGAGCTAACTAGTTTAGCTCTCACATTGAGAAAGGCATCCGAGGAGAACACAAAGAGAATCCAAGATCTCATTGGATTTCAATTATACATAGCTCCAACTTTTGATCTCATGTAGAAAGCAGCAATTGATGCTAATATACTTCTCAATGAGACAGACTATAAGACAATTGAGACATAGAGAACCTAATTGTCTCTCTCCAAGCAATGAAGTATAACCTAGATCAAGTCATAGCTGCATGGAAACCTTTCCTAGTATCTGCCAGGAAGATCTACAAGGATATCTTCAACAGGCTTCATTTATGAGTTGTTCACACCCTTTGTCTCTTGGAGGCAAAAGGGGAAGAGATTGGAAGAGAAAGGGGAAGATATTGAAAGAGACCGGTCAGTATGGACAGAAGAGAAGAGACTGGAGAGCAAAGCCAGATACAGTAGAGCCAGACACAGGGGAAGAAATGGCAATATATACACCAGTTGACAAGGGAAGTATAAGTTGATAGGATGATACTCAATAGGAACCATATGTGTTATGATATGTTTTGCCACCAATGCCAAAGGGGAAGATTGTTGGCATAAAGCTTAGTTGTCATAATTGGAAAACATCAAACACACCCGTCCTCAAGTTAGAACAACAATGGTGAACCGGTACACTTACTAGGTAAACAATGTACCTACACCGGTCACATTAATACCAGTCCGGTCTAGTAGAACACCACAAGAGGTAGATGACTTAACCAGTAGCACACCAGTTTGCTTTCAAAATTGCATATTTACCAGTCAGTGCTTTATAATCCGATCCGGTTTTTGTGGAGCATTTTGAGAAGAATTGGAGTTTTTTCTGTGAGCGTTTCGAGGTGAACAGAAGATCAGTTTATGAGCTTTTTGATCATGAGTTCTGCATGCAAGATTTTCAGATCGCTTTCCAGAATAGGAGCATTTTGGATGAGTTACAGTTTGGCGCCACCGTTTGGTGTGGTAATAAGAAGATTCTTATAAATACGGGTCATCATGCATTAGAGGTGTTGTTGAAAATCAAGAGGGTAGAGAGAGAGAAGAGCAGAAGAGCAGAGTCTTCTGAGAAGGGTTACAGTCACCGAGAGTGAAAGGGAGAGAGAGATTGAACAGCGAAGCAGAGCAAGGAGAGAAAAGGTATGATCTTATCAACAAATCAAGTGTCAAAGAAGATCATTTTTTTAATTGTGTGAAGCACATATAAATCCCTTTATTAGGGTGAACCCTAAAAAGTCTTGTTGTATAAATCCCTTCACCGGGTAACATCTTCATTGATGTTTTTGAGTCCTTTGACAAGGCGACTCCTTACAGGGTCAAGATCTTAACCGATCTCTATCAAATCCCTTTATCAGGTAGCATTCTAACCAGTGTTTTGTAAACCTTTAACCGGGCAGCTTTATTACTGCAGTAGTGAAGTTTGTGGGTTCTGTCCCACTGTAGTTTT
Organism: Chamaecyparis obtusa; assembly: GCA_027943335.1. Taxonomy (NCBI): domain Eukaryota; kingdom Viridiplantae; phylum Streptophyta; class Pinopsida; order Cupressales; family Cupressaceae; genus Chamaecyparis; species Chamaecyparis obtusa. Next base: position 111,995 of record BSBK01005139.1, on the reverse strand, counting down.
CTCCTTCTAACCGAGGGTTTCCACGTATATATCTTGTGTTGGCCTATGCATGTGATTTTTGTTTATGATTATTTAAGCATTCTTTATATTTTCAATATAAATAAGACAAGAAATAGAAAAAGATTAAAAGAAATTGAATTTACTAATTCACCCCCCCCTCAGTAACCGGTTAGGATTAACAAAGGCATGAAATGGAGAGTTGTGACTCCCTCAAACATGATATATTAAAGGGAGAAGAGTTCATTAGAAAGAGGATAGGGAGGAAGGAAGAAAGAATGGAACATGTGAATCAAGAAAGAATTAATGAAAGAGAAAAAAGGAATGGGAAGAAAATAAGTGACTCCTTCAAAAGGCAACAATTATGAAGGGTTGTGCTCTTTCAAAGGGTGGTAATTGTGAGAAGTTGTGAATCTTTCAAAGGGCACAAATAATGAAGTGTTGTACTCATTCAAAGGGTGGTAATTGTGAAAAGATATGACCATTACAAGTGGCAGACATGATGAAGAGGCGTGACTTCTCTCTCACATTGGAAGATATAAAAGGGAGAAGATTTCATTGAGAAGGACATACAAGGGAGATCCATTTGGAAAATAATTTATTATTCTCAAAAGGCAGAAATGGAGGGTGGTGACTCAATTCTTATGAAAGGTGATGACCCTTCACCAATAAAGTATAAGATGGTAATCATTCCAAGCATTCAGTGATCACTTATCAATCATCACTCATCAATGCATCAAATCGGCACTCACTCAATCATCAATCATCACTCTATGAATTCAGCATTCATTCAATCATCATTCACTAACATATCAAATCATCAAATCAAAGCAAATCATTCAATCATCCATCAAACATCAAGTGGGAATCGAGCAAAAAGTCAACAATCAATTCTTCCATCAATTCAATCAGTCTACATTAATCATTAAAACATCAATTGGGAATAGAGCAAACAAGCCAACAATCAATTCTTTCATCAATTCAATCAGTCTATATTAATCATTCAAACATCCATCATGTAAAAATCCATCATTCAAACATCCAATAATCAAAAGAACAAGTATTAAGGAATTAAGGAATCAGAACTGAACAAAGAGCAGAAATGAACACCAAATAGCAGCAAATAGATTAGAAGATAAATTCTGAAAATAGAGCATATCATAGGCGTGTGTATTTATGTGTTCATGCCATAGTCATACTTGCAGAAATTATTGATCTTTGTGAGTAATCTAAAAGTTTCTCTTCGTTATGAAAATGTAATAGTAGAATCATACAATAATCCATTTTGAATTTAGAGAAATAAATTGCAAATAAGAAGGACGACCAGCCTTCCAAGTTCACGAGGGGTGAAGGAAGATCGGCCTTCATGCTCTTATCAAGTACGCCACCCCGAGTTGGCATATATGGCCAGCCTTCCATGCTCGTGGGGCTAGGAGGTCGAATGGAAGACCGACCTCACATGCTCTTGGGCTTGATCAAGGAGGACGACCAGCCTCCATGGTGAATTGAGGGATGGGTGACCCACCTTCCATGCTCTCGCAATACACAGGCAACCCACCTTGAGATTGCAGTTTGCAAACGTTTCAACGAATTCCTAATGAGATTATTATAGGAATCCACATTGTATTGGCTATTGCCTTAATTGGATTTTAATATGAATAATGTTTGTATGATATCATGATGCATAATAATGCTTACTCAAAATATATGTTATCTTGGTTTATGCTTTAATGTCAATTTGCAGTGGTTAATATTGTGTACAGTACCTAAACAAGGAATTCTCTTAAAGGGCATTTCAATTAGTAAATTTATATTCTAAAATATATTATATTCCTTTAATTTTAATTAGAATTGTAGTTTTAGAGCAAAATTTAGCAATATCCCAAAAGGGGACATTACAAAAAAAAATATATCCCAAGGCAGCCAAAGAAATGATATCTTTTCTCCTACTCAAATAGCTTGCTGACAGCACTCAACAATTCAAATCCTTCCTCAAGTTAACCACAAACCATATAATATTTGGGAAGCAAAATAAGGTCAATTGCTAAGAAGTCAATTGCTAAGAAGCACTAATTGCAAATGAAGATCCGTATTTAGGCTAACAAAACAAAGGAAAAAAACTAGAAATCCTCAATAATAATCTCACCCATTGTGCAAAGGGATAGTGTCTAGTGGTGAGAAATCAAGAATTTCACACCACAAACCTAGTAGTCATGGGGAGGCCTTGAAGTAGGGGGTTGCACTAATGACAAACCATGGACCTGACCCCATCCCTATATTTTGCCATGAGAGCACCTTGGGGTACAGTCAAGTGTAACCATTTAAGAAACCAACCCCCTCTATCCTATGATCTATGCCCCAATCCCGACCCTAACATTTAACCTAAGTAATGGGTTAATCGATAAATGGATTTTGAGATTAATTGCATCTTGGAAACCACCTTTGAAGGATTTATAATAGTGAATTTTGATGGACCATCAAAGGGAAATCTCAAGTTGGTTGGCATTTAGCCTTTGGTTTATTCCCCTTTAGGATAATTTATTAGAGGAAAATATTTTTTCTATATAAAAAAATCTGATAATAAAGCAAAGGTTGAGGCTTTTCTAGAGGGTATCAAGATCACAGCTTTGCTAGGCTGCAAGAAGTTGATTATTGAGAGCGACTCCCATGTACTTATTGCAAGCTTGAGAAACGGGATTACTAAGAATTGTAAAATGAATAGTGCTCTTTCAAAGGCCTTCCTTGTATGTAACAATTCAAGGAAGTCATCTTCCTTCATTACCTTAGAGGGTGCAAAAAAGCAACCAGCCTTTTGGCAAATGCAGGCATTGATCAACTTCCCTTTTCAACCACAATTTATGATAAACCAATAGAATGGTGGAGCCTTCCTCCCATTCCACGCATAGATTGCCCCTCCCATTCAAGAAATGTACCCCTAACTTATTTTCCCCTCACTAAGGGGAACTTTTAGATTTTTTTGTGTTGGCAAAGGGGATTTATTAAGTTTGGACTAGGGTTGTATTTTCCTTGCATGTAGGTGTAACCATTTTGCACTAACATGGGATAACCCCTAAATGTCTTAGTGCAATTTGGCTAAGAATAGATCATGTTGGAAATGCCCTTGCGGGATTTGTGTGTGTGAGAGGTGTATATGGAGGTAGCGAAAGGTGTTCTCCTTTGTCTACTTTACAAGTTTTGTTGTGCACTAATAATTTTGGTGTTTGCCAAAGATCTACTCTGAATATGTTGTAGGACACTTCCCCTAACAATTTCCCCCATGGAGGAGTCATCTTCAATAGCAGCTTTGTAAATTTAGATGTATATACCATAAAGTTTGTCAAGTTGATCCTTAATCGGGATGGATTGGAGGATATGGGGTCCCTTAAAATTAGGACCTCCAAATTGGCCAACTTCAAGGCCAAATTGGACATTGGTAATTTTAGTTACAGGGTAGGATTTTCCTTGTTTTGAAAATGGGATTCTATGCAACACCTTGGAGGAAGGTTTTCAAAGATGTTGACGAGGCCCCTACATGAGGACCAGAGAAATTGCTGCTCTATGCATTGAGATACAAGTGAATGTATTCAAAAAAATGGAACACGCTTCTTGTCAAGATTTGGCTTTGTATGTTGATTGGTTGTAGGTTATTTTCCAAGATATTTGTTTGAAATGATACAATTTATTCACTCTTCCAACCATCCATGGATCTAAGCTAAGAAACACACATTAGTGTGCTGATTTTTTGTAGCTTGGAATGATTTTTTCTTAGGTTGGATAGGAACTTACAAATAGGCTAAGTGAAAGTATTTTATTTGGCTAAATAAGTCTAAAAAAGTGTAGATAAATATTTAGACTTATCTTCCATCTTCTCATTATAAGTGAGAAGGATGCCTTTGTATTTAAAGTTTAGATTTTTAGATGAATTAGTATAAAGATAGGAACAAGATAGAAGATTGTCAATAATTCATGTAGATCATCTTTCAAAGGAATTAAAGACTAAATTTTCTGAAAATTTGGAAAACTGAATGTAATATATAGTCGGTTTTCATGTAACTGTGAGTTATATCAGTTATGGAGGTTTCCTTGTACATTTTTTAAAGAAATGAACAACAGGTTATGAAGTGAAATTATGTCTGTATGGTTCCATTTAGATTTCCACAATTTGAATTTCAATGATTTGTACAATTAATTCTATGTTCTTTAAGCATTAAATAATTAGTCATCATGATTGGAATTTTAACATGGTATCAGAGTCAAAGGGAAGAAATAAAATCAAGCAGCTCGAAGAAAGAATTTTCAGAGTTTGTTATTTAAAGAATTCACAGGACATTTTTCTTTAAATTGCAGATTTTATTTGATAAAAACACATCAAATTTTATGGAGTAATACAAATTTTAGTTTAAAAATAATGGCAGAAGAAAGAAAGAAAAAAGTACATTTTCTTTTATTGAGGATTCACATGAAATTATCAAGAGATTCTGGTACCAAACAAGAGCAGAATCACAAGGTTTTCATACCAAAATCACATCATATTTTTGCAATTCTTTTCTGGAGAATTGCAGTGTGTTACCAATAAAATCACAATCCTTCCCTTGTTGCAAAATCATAGTTTTTACTTATAAAAAAATTGCAGGTTTTGTGAATTAAATCTGTGCAAAGTTTATGTTGAAAACGGCAACAAAAATAACCAAAATCACACCTAAAAATCACGAGGTAGTTATGTAAAATCAAAGGTCTTCAAATCAACAATTCCATTCTTTTGTTTATTTCACTAAGGTGTAAACCAGTGACTAGGTGTTTGAAACCCCAACTAGGGTACAAAGTGGCAATGAGAATTTTTCCAGCAGCTAAGGTTTACAGTTGTGGTTGTAGCAGAAAACTAGGGTTTGTAAAAAGCAGTTAGGATTTTCCAGGCCATTTTTTTAAGGACTAAAAAATGGCAGCTTGAAACAGCAGCTAGGGCATATAGCAAACCAACAAGGGATTTGCTAGGATTTGAAGCAGCAACTAGGAGTGTCAACTAGTGTTTGAAGAAGAGCTAGGGTGTACAAGACGTAACCTAAGGTTTTGAATAGGAATGGAGTCAAACATCAAGGGTAAGGGAAATAGTGAGGAACCGACCTCACAACCAAGGGAAAACAAGTTGAGTAAAATCAAGTGACTTATTTGTCATATGTTTGGTCATTTTGCATCACTCTCCAAACAAGAAAACTCAAGGAAAGCAACAGCAGAAGGATATAACAATCTCTGCAGAAACTCAAGTGGACAAGTTTTCTGCCAAGTTTGAAAGGGAATTCTCAACTGTTTCTTGTCTTCCATGGACTACTCAGTATGTGGCCAGTGGGATTTCCAGGCACATGACATCAACCCTAGAATAACTTAGTAATTTCAGAGAACAAAATTTTGGAGTTCAGGTTGAGTTTAGTGATGATGCCAAGTATCCATGATATTTTGTTTGTTCCTGGTCTCAAGAAGAGTTTCCTTTCAATTTCCATGATGAAGGATAAGACTATGTAGTTGAATTCATAGATCAGCAGGTTCTTATCAAACCAAAACGATCTAGCCCAGATATTGCATAGGTGATAGGGGTTAGAGAAACCAATCTATACAAGTTACATGGTGAACCAATTCTAGTAGCAACAATGAGTAACATCATGGATTTAGAGCTTTCTAGCTTCTAGGAAGCTGTAGATCAACAGATTTGGTGAGATGCCATGGTAGGGTACACCTTTATCATGACTAACAATGTGTGGGACATCCTACCAAGACCAGAAGGAGAGTCAACTGTGAGTTCTAAATGGCTCTATAAGATCAAGCATGCTATAAATGGTAGCATTGAAAAGTACAAAGTGAGGTTTTTGGTGAGAGGATTCTCCCAGAAAGAGGAAGTGAGTAAAGACTTTTGTTCCAATCACCAAATCCATAGATATATCTTTAGTTTTAGTCATGGGCTAGAAAATATATTAGATGGTAATGAAAGAAAATTGAATAGTATAGTTGGATAATTGGTAAGGGGATATGTTCACTAGGATGGTCAATCAAGCTAGGAAGCTCAACTTCAAATTCAATCTCTCTTTCATTGCATTAGGAAGGAGAAAGTACCCACTAGGCTTAAGAAGACTCAAGCATTGAATGGGTGTAAGGGTTTCTACTTCTCTAAGAATGGAATTGCTGGGTGGATATTTTGCAACCGACAGTTTTGGGAAAAAATCCAGTTGCAAAATAGGTATACCAACCACAGCGTATGAGACAATGTCTCTCCTACCTTAAAGGGAAGGGCACCCCCTTCCCACCGTTCCTTGGATCAACTCAAAGTAAGCAAGAAGTTGAGAGATTATCAAAAAGGATGTTACAAATATTCCTTCTTCTTATCTTTCAGGAAGGAATCCACTTACCTGAAGAACAAATAATGGGCAAAACTTTAATCTCTAAACAACACTTCTATCTAAAAGCTGGAAACAGTGATACCGATAAACCAACACCAACTCACATGCTGGTTGAAAAGTGTATCGGCTTGGCTCTAAGACCTATTTATCTAATCTATAAGAAATACCTCTACCATTGGGGCGCACAAACTTCCAGAAGTAGAGACTTTCTATCTATTCTAATAAAGTGTGTGAAAATAAGATGGTAATATAACCTACAGTCACAGCTTCTAGTTTTATATTACAACAACCGCTCCCAGTCACAGCTTCGGCTCCGATTGTTCCTGATATTCACTTTGCCCTTAATAAAACACAAGAATAACATAAATATAAAGACAGTAAAACCAAATTGCAGTCAGAGCTTCCAATTTGATTCACCACAATTGCACTCAGTCACAGCTTCAACTCCAATTGTTTCTTTCTATTTATTTTTCTCCAAAATAGTACTACACAATCACAGTTATGCTTGCACAAGTTTGGCAGAGCTTTCTTGCATAAAATAAAGATGGTTTTTACAATGAGAGAAGCATTCCTTTTATAGGAAAAGAAATGAGAAAAAGGAAGAAAAAGTGGGAGTAACTCAACCACTTTGACCCGGTAAAACTAGGTGAGAAGAATTATTGGATTACATATCATGAGGACATGCAATAGAATTACATGTAATTGCATTGCATGCAATTCATCTTCTCCAATCTACAAAGCATGAAAACTAAAACAAAAAGATGAAGAAAGGTGAATCAATCCTTGAAACTATCAAGGAAGGCCTTATATTTGGCAATACAATCATGAACCACAAGAAGATCTGGAATCTTCATTGTCTCTGAAATGGCTTCAACTCTGATTGCATTCGTGCATGCTGATTTCACAACTCTTTAATCATCTGCAAGAGAATCCCTTAAGTGTTTTGCCCCAAATTTATATGAAGCAAATTTGTCCATTGTTTGCGCTCCAAATTCTTCAGAATCGAAATCAGCATTAACTCTGTCAGTATATTCTGCATTCATTTCCTCTTCAGTAAAGAGGTTATAATCTCTGGTAAGAACTTCACATCCTAATTGCCTGATATTACTGGTGACGTCCACTTCTACTGCTTGACAACTCTCTAGCTCACCTTGTATCTGGAATAGCATGTTCATAGATGGAATGTTGTCATATGAGAGAAGAACATCTAAATCACTGTTTGACATTTGCTCTCAGGTGCCTAGGTCTTCTTTCAGGTTACTGATGTCTTGGTTGAAGGAAGCAATCATGTAATGGAGTCTTTCCTCAATTTCTTTGATGAGTTCAAGGACTTTGTGCGCATTTTTGATTGATTTAACTCCTTCTGAGACAACTTCTTCGAACCAAGTCTTTACTGCTTTTGCTCTCCTGTTTACCTGAGTTGTTTGTGATGAAATGGTCACAGATTGAGATGTTTGTTGACAAATAATCTCATGAAGATGAGCATTCTCCTGCTTTAACAAGTTCTTCTTTTCCCAAAGCTCATGATTTCTTTTTGACACATTTGAGAGTGCATCTTGAGCATCCTACAAACATCCCAGCCGTGATTGTTGACCGAGTTCAACCTTAGTGAACTTGTAATCAAAGCAAGTAAGCTCTTCAGCTGGTTTGTCTACCAAGGGTTCTGCAATTTCAGCATATTTGGTTTTCTCGTCATCAACAACGATTCTTGAGATAACCTTGGCCTTTGAGGTTTTAGATTTACCCTTCTTGGTAGAGAAATAATCTAAGGGTAATGTGACCTTTCTTCTTTTCATGGTGATTTTTCCAAACCATGTCGGCAAATTGAAACCCTCCTTTGCTAGACTTGGAACAGTGATCGTGGTAGGCATTGATCCTGATTGTATCTCTTTTGTCATGGTACATGCCTTCGTTTGCATAGTAGAAATCACGGATGTTCTTTGAGATGACTCTGTCATGAATGCTTCAAAACCTACAACTAAAATGTCAAGTGGGGAAACTTAACCTTTTGTGAGAGCTGGGAAATCACCAAAAATATTTGCCAAATTCTCACAATGCCCTGTTGTGAGAATGGAAGGAGTTGCAGAAGAGATGGGAAATCCAGACATATTCACCTCCGAAATAGCAATAGTAGGTGTGAATACACTGGAGAATGAATCCACATCATTATCTACAACATTTATAAATGGCTCCTCCTAATTAGATGGATCCTCGCTATTTGGTAACTGAGGAGGAGATATGATCATTATTTCTCCTTCTTCTTCATCTAATTCTTCCTCTTGCAGGGGTGATTTAACAGAACCTGAGGATGGATTTGACCATTTTTCTCCTTTGAGTGTAAACTTGATAGTTTTAACTGGTTGAGAAGAAGAAGAATCATCCTTGCTTTTGATTTCTACCTGAGATCTCTTTCAAATAGGGCCAAAATAATTGCAGTCTACCCCAACTTTCGGATGTACTCTCTTGAGGCCTTTGCTTTTCAGCCATTTGTTTGTATTCATCAGAATGGATTGGAATCTATCAAAGACAAATTCCCTTCCTTTTGTTGTCACTGAATAGGAAAAGGAACAAGCTTTTCAAACTGAGTGTTCTAATACTCTAGATCCAGGACCAAGCCATCATCTTCAATCTCAAAGCCATCTGGAATCTCGATCATATTAAGATCAATGATTTGTCGTAATGTGAGCCTGCAGTAATCCATTCTCATGATGTCCACCTCAATGCGCAAATCAATCCACATCCTCCATGCGATGAACATGGGTGAAGGCCCTTTTGATCTTAGAATGCATCCATCGATAATCAAAGTTAGATCTAGCTTTAAATTTCTTCAATGTAATAAGCTGAAGTTTTGCTTCCATAGCTTTTTCCTTATACACTGAATTGGGTGTATATCGACCAATTTGGAGGGGTTTGGCGGTGGTGATCCCGAAACCTGGCCTATGCTGACTGTGTTGATATGATTGCACTTCCATGAGCTGCCTCGCCATCTCCATGAGGATGATCCTATCAGTAGGATATATTGGTAAGGTATAGGGTTCTCCTTGAAAATAACCCACTCTCAAATAGATAAAAGTTGGAAATTGAAGGAAGATGCACCCAAATTGATTTACCTTCTCCCAAGCTTCATCGGACAGTCTCTTAACTGCTAATTCTTTATCAAAAAGGCACCAGAAATGCCCAAAGAATGCATCTTGTACCCTCTTGTAATGGTATTTTCTCTGTGTAAGCGTGATTTGATCATGATATTCTCAAATGGGCACCAATGATCGATCACCTTTGGTGGAGAGTCCAGAGAATGTCCCCATGGCTGCAGCAATGTAAAGCAAATAGGAGTTCATGTAGAATGGTACTGATGTTCCCACATGACTCAACTGTTCGCACAATGTTGTGCTTATGAGCTCTCCCCAGTAGATAGGTTCTTTGTTTTCAAGAATTTGAAAAATGAATTTATACATCCATGGTTCAAAGTTACAAGATTCTTTGAGACCAGAGATTCTACTGAGGAGTGTTATCAAATCATTAACCTCTGGAGAGAAGTCAGATCTGTGTATTGTCTTTGGCCATCTAGAGAAATTTGATCTTTTATTGACCAACCATTGATCATTCATGTACCTTTGATAATCTGACTTGTTTTGGTTCCACAGCTGTATGGACATATCTTTAGACAAGTCTGCACATTCAAGGTTCGCAGGAATTCTGAAAATCTGTTCAATGACATCTGGATCCAAACTGAAAATCAATTTTCCATCTGCATCTTTGACTATTTTGTCTTTGGAATTGAAATGGCATGCACATTCAAAAACGAATTCAGGTTCCAGAGCAGCCATAGGGAAAGTAGATATCAAGTGAATATTACTCTTCTTGATACGTTGTAATTCCCTATTGGAAGGATCTTCAAGCCTTTGCAAGAAATTTGTCATGTCAACATACCCAATTTTTGTATCTGAAATTTGTTCAAGAGATGATGAGACGAGTGAGGCTGTGGAATGAGCTAGCTTTTTGTCATATTGATATTTCATCTTTCCTTTGACTTTTGATGGTGTTGACATATCTTGTGATGCAACATGGAAATTCCAAAGGGTAAATACATCATCTGAGGGGATTAGATCCATGAAAGATTTAGGTTTTTGGTTCGCAATGATAGCTCTATGAAGATCAAGGTGTTCGGAGTATTGATTAGATACTCATAGAACACATGTGTTGGCTGGAAATGAAACAAATAGCACATGTATGTGGGCAAATAGGAGCAAAATCAGACTTATGGAGATGGATTGCATGAGGGGCTTTGTTTGTATGGTCAAGAATGCAAGTTGGATGCACATGGATATGTGTAAATGGTAATTTTGGTATCTAAAAGAGAGGCCTTTTACCAAAATCGGATTCTTGAGAGGTGATTACATGTAATGAAAATGACATGTTTTTACATGTAATGGGCTTGGGAGATGCAATTACATGTGTTGGAGAATGAAGGATGAATTGGCATGAATGTATGCACTTGCATTCTTGAGGGAATGACTTCAACTTTCTTCCAAAAATGAAAACAACACAAGCAACAAACAAGCAAGCAAACAAAATGAAAAACAAAAACACATACCTCTTGCTATTGACTCAAACATGACAAACTTGAAAATAATCTTCTACATGCAAATCCGTTTTTGAGTGTAGGATGATTTTTATGCATTTGATAAAAGAAGATTTCAACCTATTTAAACACAAAATGCAAAATACATGGGCTGCATTTGAACAAATGGATTAAAATGAGCCATAAAATGCAACAATGTAGGAAAACAAGTGAAAATCACAAGCAAAGTCAAATACATTTACTTACTTGGAGCTCAATGAGCCAAAAATGGAAGGAGAAGTTGAAATGAACTTGTTTTTCCCAAAATCGGATTCTCCAAGTGCATTTGCATCCAACAACTTAGAAAACTTTGACCAATTCCAAGCTGAAAAATATGATCTCAAGATGCAAATACATGGGACGTTTTTACATGTATTTGATCAAAAAAAAATTTCAAACCCTTCCAATGCAAAACGTTTTGTCAAGAACAAGCTTGTTGGGCGTTTTTAGTGAAAAATGCACTCAAATGATGCCTTCACACGAACTGTTTTGGGCTGAGAATGCACAAAACGTGCCCTTGGAAGGAAGATACATGCAAATGGAGGAAAATCGAACTCTAGAAGTGCATAAGCATGGTTTATTTTGCAAGCAAATACCTTATAATGAGACTCCAAGCAAAAAACAAAGCCTCTAGATGCTCTTACATGCAACGTTTTTGGGTATATTTAACTTGGATGAAGACTCCCAGCCAAAATCGCACTCTTAGGATGCATGTACACATTTTATTTTTGAAGGCAAATGGCTTGAGAAATAACTCCAAGCAAAATCGGAGTCTCAAGATGCAATAGCATGTTTTACTTTTACATGTATTTGACTTGGTTGAAGTCTCCCAGCCAAAATCGCACTCTCAAGATGCAATAGCATGTTATGTTTTTGCATGTATTGGACTTGATGAAGTCTCCCAGCCAAATCGGGGTCTTGAGGTGCATATGCATGTCACGTTTTTGCATGTAATGGGCTTGATGAAGTCTCCCAGCCAAATCAGGGCCTTGACATGCATATGCATGTCACGTTTTTGCATGTAGAAGACTCCTTTGATGCAAATCACACCCTTTGGAGGTGTTTGCATGCGTTATGTTTGAAAGAAAAAGCCATTTACATGTAAATCGCACTCTCCAAGTGCTTTGACATGTGTTTTAAAACTTGCATTTACATGTTATAGACTCAACTTGTGCTTTTACAACCAAATCGCACTCTCTAGGTGCATTTGCAAGTTTTATTTTTCACTTCAAATGCAAATCACACTCTCTAGGAGGGATTGCATATATGCAATGACATGTTTTTTACAAGTTTTAGCCTCTTTTACATGCAAATCGGATTCTTGAGATGCATTTGCATAAAAAGTAGGAGAATGAAGGCATGTTGTTGCATTGCACAACTTAAGTGATTAATTTAGCACATGTCTAATTACTTGTTAAGTCTAATATTACTAAAGGGGTCAAAAATAACTATTTACAATATATAGTTGAATATATAATGTGTAACATTATTTCATAAAGCAATATTTAACTTATATGTTTATTTAAAACATAAAGTAAAACTCAACATTAAATTAGAACTATATAGTGATAAAGTCACTTAAGTGAAAAATTTTAAAGCAACTCAACATCAAACTATAACATAAAGTGCACTATAGTCACTTAAGTGATAAATTTAAGTGATAAAGTAACTTAAAAACATAACATAAAATGAATTTATGTTATATTTTTCAAAAAGTGCAACTCGACAATAGAAAATAACATCTAAGAGTCCACTTTTTGGACACTTAAATGGTCATATATTTTGACTGATAAGTCTGATTAAGCCCTAAGATAGATCAAATCGAAGGGAAAACCAAAAGCAAGAGATTGGACAAAACAAAAAGACTAAAAACAACTAAACACGCTCAAAAACACACCAAAAGACGCTAAAGGATTCAAAAATCAAGTAGAGGAGGACAAACTGAAAAAACGAAAAAAGACTTGACAAAAGCCTTCAGCAAAAGGATTTGCTTAACATATTGAGATCAATTGATCAATCTATTGGTTCCCAAAACCACAGATTGGAAATCCTAGAGCCTGCCAACTCTCCAATAGAATTCCAAATCAATTTTGGCCAACGAACGGGAATATTTCAAACTCCCCTACACTTTAGGCTTCGCTACACCTAGGCGGGTAAACCTTTACTTCAAACTTGATCACCTGGTTCAAAGCTCTTCTATAGCGAATTTAAGCTGGTGAGTTCCTCGGTTGGCAAAATCTTTAAACTCAATCAAAATAAAGTTGAATGCTGAATGATTGAATTAAAATATTGTGTAATGATTTAGTAAGTTTTGTAGGAAGGAATTGATAGATTTTCTGACTTCATATATAAACCCAATATTTCAATAATAAGACCAGTGCCTCTGCTTACTCGGGCGATAGAGTCAACTTCAATGAAGGTTTACGTACAACTTTATAATGTTCAGCACATTTATATTGCTAATCAATTCAATAATCAAGACATGACAAATCAAATATTTATGCAATCCTAAATTATTCCAGATCGAATTTAAGATGCTATTTGACTGTATCCACTTATCCGATATTTAAATTGTATACAATATTCAAAAATAATAATTACAAAGGACGGTTCATCTGCAGTTTAATTCTCCATGCCTTTAATAATAAACAAAAGACATTTTATTTTATTATTAAAGTAAAATAATTAAATTTATATTACAAAGTCATATTTTTACTCCTTATCCCTCCATACAAATATTCTTCTAATTATAATGCTTATTTTTTGTTCTCTCCCTCCTATCGAATGATACAATCCTTATTTATATTTGATTGTATAAAATGACGTTTCTTTTCAATATCAAAAGTCACGTCCCCTTTATTAAACAAACTAAAGCTTTTGTATTTTAACTAATGTTTAATATAATCTCATACTACCCCGATAATATTATTCCCGATTTTTTCTTCATGAATGATCTTCCCGTGCTTCTTCATGGAGAAATACATGGCAGTGCTTACATCTTCCTTCTTGCTCACATCACATTTCCCTTTGACCAGTGGCTATCACGTTGAATTCAAACAAGTTTAACGGGATTTGTTCAAACACGGACTTGTGATATAAACTGTAAATTCGTTATATTGCCCACAATTATTCAACTCTGTATACGGGTCCACATTCTTTCCAGCGCACAAAAAGCATCCAAGACGAACATATTACTTTGTATTCAATCATCAGTATCATGCGTTGCTACTCTGTCAACAGATGAAAGCATAGATAAAATCTGCAATCGCTATGTATTTTCTTCCTTCCACTAAATCTGAGTACTCCTTGACGGTAAAGATGGTGTAAATATTATCATAGCCATTACCAATTTACTCTGCAGGTTCGTTTCAATATTGGGCATATATTTGAGTCCTCATTGACCCCACATACTCATTGTCGCATATGCTAGGAGCAATTTACTTATCAGTATTATTTTCTGTGTATTGAGATCGCTGTTGTTTGCTACTGGATGAGCTTTAATCGCACAGTCCTCATCACTGCATATTTTCTTCATCGCATGGTTCCAAAGATTCAAAAGAAACTTAGCGCCTCAAGACTCCACTAGTGGCATCAGATATCTTTGTTGATTAATACTGTTGCTGTCGACCATGAACTCTCCATACTCGTTCAATGCTGTGTGCTTGTTCGATGGATTTTATTATCATTTTAAATATCTATTACTCATTCATTTTGACTATCGCTGAGTAATATCTTGGTTTACGTTGTCACCACATAAAGCGGGTCTCACTGATTTGTCTTTCATTGTTGTCCAGCGTATTCATTTGCAGCCTTTGTTGACTTAGATGACATGCTTAATATGTTTACAAGGGTCTCTACTATGTCTTATACACTCCAATGGCCCATGTATATATAAGAATTTGAAGATCCTATTTTCTTCCACAACTTTGCAATTTCTTTGCTTTACCATTTTTATATTTTGCCGCTACACTCCCAGATTCAACTATAACAAGCTTTATGTTTCCTTGATAGATTCATAATATTGGGTATCATGTTTATTCAATACCTGTAGCAAGAAACGCATCAGAATTTTTTATCCAATTGACTTCATCATTTCTCTTTATATATATCATTGACTGCTCACAGTTTATATGTATCAATCTGAATATATTCCTTTGTATTTTATGAGTTGGCTGCATATGTAACAGGGCAACTCCTTCCTTAGTTATTTAATAGTACTTACTACATCATTTCAGTGGATAGCATATAGACTTGTCATTTTGCTGTTAATAAACTCATCAATATTAGTGTGCAATCCCTCCCTATGTGTTCATAGTAACTTTTCACCTTAAGCAATGTATGTATTTGCTTTCTAAGGTTTATTCCAGAACAATCTTTAGTCAGTGTATTTGCTGCTTTCTTTCAATTATTTTCATCTTGATGTATTACTGAGATTCGCTTCTTTCATTGTCGTATCAACCAGCCTGTTCCTTCACTTATCTTTATATAGCATTGGATTCTAAACAATTCAATTGCTATCTTCCATTAATGAAAATATTTCAACATATGGCTCAGGTCTTCAGTCTCTTAGAAGCCTGACTCCATCTACATCCAAGAAGAAATTAAGACCTTCATAAGACTTGAACTGTTCAAACAACTCGATGCATGAATGTATATCCTTCTATTCTGAAATATCCTTTCGCATCCTAAACAATGATTTAGAACATTCCCATGCTATTTTTTATATCATATACTTTTATATGCATATATGAACCAGTTCCCTTTCCACATTCTTTTGATCATGACTTTTAGTGTTTTGAAGCATATTGTTTGAACATGAGTAGTGGGTAAGATCTGAAAATTGACCACTGAGTGCATGCATCAAATTGGCTTTTAGGATTGATGGGAACATGCTTAAAAATGAGGATTTACACATAGTCACACATGAAGATTCTCCCTTTGGCATAGTATTTGGGACTCTAAATTTTGCCAAAATTTAGAGTTCCATCACAATCAATATTGGCTAATTAAATAGCGAATCAAGATAGAGAAACACAAAACTAAGTTCAATTGATTCGTACTGTTACCTACATTTTGTGGTGACAAAATGCAAGACAAGAGGAATGATTGATTAATGTAATTTGGAATGAAGAAATGAAGGAAATAGGATGAGATAAGATGCAATGAGGGTAATATGTATATGCAGACAAACAACAAGCTGATAAATAGATTTTGGGACCGGATCTAAGAATTAGACATAGTAAGTGACCTGCACACCAATTTTCAGCCCGAATTGTTTGTACGAAGCGACCTGGAGTGTAGGGGGTGACTAGACTCATCCCTGATGGTGGGAGGTGCCCTTGATCTGACAAAAAGTGATGAAGATGTAGGGGATCTATAGCAGACTATCAGACCATCCTATAGCCAAATCTGTAACTTTGTCATCTGTTACCTGCAAACAGAAAACAGGAAAAATGTCTGTATAAAGGGGTTTGCCTCAGTCAAACCCATGTTTAAGAATTAAAATCGAATTAGAATTACATAAAGGAAAAAAGCATATTGTTAGTAGTGGAGGCTTGACAAGATGTTATACCTTCACAAGTGTCGAATTTTGCTCATGACGATGCATGAAAGTTGTCTTGATGCAGTCTTGACCTTGGAACTAGGATAGCAAGAACATGGCTGCCTTCACACATGCTAGGATCTAGACATTACTCCATATCTTCCATGCCTGATGCTTGGGGGGACTTGAAATTGGTTGCTCCTTGAATGCTTGAGTGCTTGAATTGAATTGTAATGGACTTGATTGCAAAGTCATGGATTGGATCCCAAAATGAGGGAGGTAGCTTTGTACTTATACCTCATCTAGCCATTTTGGAGCTCAAAACTTGAAGGAGGCCGACACGTAATTGAAATCCAGCCTAAAATCAAACGACCATCCTTAAATTTAAACTTGGGCCCCATTTGCCATGTAAGGGGCGACTCCCAAGGTAGGGGTGACCTAAATCACCCGCTACACTCTAGGTCACCCTTTACAAGACAAAAAGGCCTAGATTTTGGTCAGGTCAGGTGTCAATTTTGAGATGAGGATTCTGAAAATGTGCGCAAAATCAAGGTATGATCAAGCATATAGGCATGGAAGCCTTGGACACTAAAATAGGGCCTTGCTAAGGACCAAAATTGTAAGTGTTTACAATTTGGGATGTTGCATTTAGCCCCCACTTTAGCAGGAGTATGAACCTGCTTCATAATTGCAGTAAAGTAGATCAAAGCATAGGAAAGAGATCATGAAGGTCAAAAAGACAAGGAAAACACCATACAAACATAGTAATTGACCTACACATTAATTTTCAGGCCGAATTGTCTGTATGAAGCGACCTGAAGTGTAGGGGGCGACTGGATTCGCTCCTAATGGTGGGAGGCGTGCCCTTGCTCTAACAAAAAGTGATGAAGAAGCAGGGTATCCATAGCAGACTATCAAACCTTCCTATAGCCGAATCCATAACTCCATCACCTGCACACAAAAAATAGGGAAAATGTTGGGATAAAGGGGTTTGCCTTAGTCAAACCTCAGTTTGGGAATTAACCTTGAAATTGAAATGAAATTGCATAAAGGAAAAAAGTGTGTTGTTAGTAACAAAGGCTTAACAAGATGTTATACCTTCACAAGTGTTGAATTGCTCATAAAGATGCTTGAAAATTGTCTTGATTTAGTCTTGAACTTGAATCTAGGATAGGAAGAACATGAATGCCTTCACACATGTTATGATCTAAACATTACTCCATATCTTCCATGCTTGATGCTTGAAGGAACCTGAAATGACTGCTCCTTGAATGCTTGAGTTCTTGAATTGACTTTTAATGGACTTGATTGCAATGTCAAGGATTGGATCGCAAAAAGAGGGAGGTAGCTTTGTACTTATACCTCACCTAGCCATTTTGGGGCTCAAAGCTCGAAGGAGGCCGACACGGAATTCAAATCGTGCCTAAAATCAAAAGACCATCCTCAGATTTAAATTTGGACCCCACTTGCCATGTAAGGGGCAACTCCCAAGGTAGGGAGCGACCTAAATTGCCCCCTACACTCCAAGTCGCCCTTTACAAGACAAAAAGGCGTCAATTTTGAAGTGAGGATTCTGACAATGTGCGCAAAATTGAGGTATGATCAAGCATAACAGGCATGGAAGCCTTGGACACTAAAATAGGGCCTAGCTAAGGACAAACTTGTAAGTGCTTACAATTTAGGACGCTACAAATAGATGTTAAGACAGCTTTTCTTAAATATTGAAGATGAAGTGTATATAGAGCAGCCTAAAGGATTTGACGTCAATGGGAAGGAATCCCATGTTTATAGTCTTAGGAAAGTCTTCTATGAACTCAAATAGGCAGCCAAGGCATGGTATTCTAAAATAGATGGATATTTGCCAAGTATAGGCTTTCGTGAAATTGAAGCAAATCCTAATCTATATTACACAATGTTGGATCTGGTCTACTTATTTTGAGAATGTATGTAGATGATTTATTTGTAGGGTCCAAGGCAAATTTATTTGCAGTGTTTGAGATGAACGACATCAGCTTAATGCATTACTTTTTGGGGTTAGAGATTTAATAGAGTAGGTGATGTTTTCCTTAGGCAAGGTAAGTATGTGATTAAGATCCTAGAGCGATTTTAACGGAGGGTCCCAAACTTATGGCCACACCTATGAATCACTAATCTAAAAGTGTGTAACATATTCAAATTTAAAGGTTATTGATCCCACATTGTACAAGAAGTTGATAGGTTCCTTGATGTATTTGGTCTAAGTTGTTAGTTTGGGTATTGCCAATACAAGCAAAAAAAAAAATCCCTTGGGTATGGTACGTTTGGGTACATGTTAGGAATAACAGTCCACAATACAACTGAGAGGGGGGGTGAATCAGTTGTATGATAGATTATTAAACTTTAAACTTTGAATAGCAGCAATATCAAATTCAATGAACACAATGAATGCCAACACAACAACACAATATTTTGATCTCGAGGAAACCCTATTAAAGGTAAAAACCCCGGCGGGAATTAGCACCCACAAATGATGTACTGAGAGTATAGTATCCTTGTTAGAAGATCTAGCCCTGTTAGGAGCTTATTGAAACATTACAGTACACAGTCCTTGTTAGAGGACAGACCCTGTTAGGAGTCAAGAAAGAAGGGTGGGCTCACTGCCCAAAGAAGGTTAAATCCACCTTCAGAACTCACTATTCGCAACACAAGTGTATATGAGGAAATACACAATCCTTGTGAACTGTCTAACAACAACTGTCTTTGCTTGATCAATTCCAATGAAGTACACGCAATACTCTGCTCTGCATCCAGCAGACACAAGCTCGCAGCTTTCACAATCTTCTTTACATCACATACATTCTCACCATGTCTTTTCCAAAAAAAAGATCTTACATATATACCCTATTACATTCTACATGATCAGGTCGGCCGATTAGGCTTTCCTATTATACAAACAATTACATAAACCCTTGCTAAGATACACACGGTATCTAAAACAAGTATACAATGATTACATTACAACAATTAAGGACCGACATCCTTAATTCACATTCGCCAAACAAAATGCACGCTTCATCTCTGAAGTCGGCTCCCAAATAAGTCTTCTCCAGATCACACGCCACAGCTGACGTCATCTAGCATTCCGTACCTTGCGCTGACCAACAAACATTCTTCAGTACCTTGTCTTTCATCTCTTAAGCTCACATACACTGAATCCATACCTTCTGTAAGATATACCAAAAACACAGAGACTCACTCTATCGGCTTCCACTTTCACTGTCCAGTAACCAACCTTCACCAAAACATCTGTAACTCATCCAATATGCAACATTACATGATACGATCTTGGATATAAGATCACAACATCTTCATGTACTCTCAGCTGACTTCCCATGTCCTGAAACATCCGTACAGTGTTCGTACACTGTAGTAACTAGCATGTTCTCTTCACAGAAACATATGTTGACATCAGTGACAAAACACTAATGACAACAGCAGTAGCTCCAGCATCACTCAACGTAGTGATTAAACATATTAAATATATCAACCATTTCCCCAATGCATTAGCAATATCCAACAATCTCCCCCTTTGGCATTGATGTCAACATATGGGAAAATTCATTAACCCAAAGTTTTATCAATCCAAAGTTTTGTAACCAAACAGTACTCTCATAGTACACCTCCATACAATCTCCCCATACAGTAGGGATTTTCTCATAGCAACACTCCCCCTTTGACAACAATGGCAAAGGGTGCCATGAGTCATCAACTGTTCTCAACTTTCTTCAACGATCACTCCCCCTAAAGAGTAGATCCCTACATCAAGTCCAGAATATGATAAGGCTCTGAAAACCTCTGGATTGATGCATCCCTGCATCATTTAATTCTGACTAGGTGGGGCTTGAACCCCAAGCATACCTCTGAGATATTCAAAGGTATCTTTTGGCAACGGCTTTGTAAAGATGTCTACAATCTGTTCTTTTGTACTGATATACTCCAACTTTATTTCCTTCTCTGCCACCTTGTCTCTCAAGAAGTGATACTTGATAGAAATATGTTTAGTTTTAGAATGCATCACCGGATTCTTTGACATATTCACTGTACTGGTGTTATCACAGTGGATAACCACAGGCTCATCAAAATTTATTCCAATATCCTTCAGCATTTGTTTCATCCAAACAATTTGAGTGCAATTAATAGCAGAAGCAACATACTCTGATTCAGCAGTAGATTGAGCTATACAATCTTGCTTCTTACTTAGCCATGAAACCAACTTTTTCCCAAGGAAAAATGCACCACCACTAGTACTCTTCCTGTCATCAATATTTCCTGCCCAATCAGCATCAGTATAAGCATGAAGTTCAAAGCTATCATTTCTATCATACCATAAGCCATAGTTTATTGTTCCTTTCAAATATCTCAATATCCTTTTTACAGCAGCTAGGTGTGTCTCTTTCGATTCTGCCTGATATCTAGCCACAATCCCAACAGCATTAGCAATATCTAGTTTGGTGTGAGTCAGATATTGTAATCCTCCAACCATTGATTTATACTTGGTCTGAAAAACACACTTTGATTCATCATCAATTGTCAGCTTATTACCAGTCACCATGGGTGTATCAACTAGTTTACAGTCTTCCATTCCAAACTTTTTCAACATTTCTTTAAGATATTTAGTCTGAGAAATAAAAATGCCATTTTTACTCAAATTTATTTGCAGTCCAAGAAAGAATTTCATTTTGCCTATCATGGACATCTCAAATTCACTTTCCATCTCTTTAGAAAATTTCTCACATAGATCATCATTGCCTCCAAAGATAATATCATCAACAAAGACTTCTATTATCAAAACTCCATCTTCACTAGTTCTTAAATACAAATTACTATCAACATTACCTTTTCTGAATCCAAGCCGAAGTAAGTATTTGTCTAACCTTGCATACCAAGCCCTTGGAGCTTGCTTCAGCCCATACAGTGCCTTCTTCAACTTGCATACCATGTCTCCATCTTCACATAAAGGAAATCCATCAGGTTGTTCTACATACACTTCTTCTTCAAGATCCCCATTCAAGAATGCAGATTTCACATCCATCTGATATACCTTGAAGTTCTTATGTGCAGCATAAGCCAAGAATAATCTCACAACTTCTATTCTAGCCACAGGAGCAAATGTCTCTTCAAAATCTATGCCTTCTTGTTGTGAATAGCCTTTACATAACAATCTTGTTTTGTTTCTTACTACAACTCCTTCATTCATTTTGTTTCTAAAAACTCATTTAGTTCCTATTACATATTTGTCTTTAGGTCTAGGAACCAATTCCCAAGTGTTATTTTTCTTTATCTAATCTAACTCTTCCTTTATAACATTTATCCAAGATTCATCTCTACAAGCTTCATCTGTAGTCTTTGGTTCAACTTGAGAAGTCAAACAAATTTCTTCTCTAGCCTTTGATCTAGTGATTACTCCTTGATTAGAGTTACCAATAATTTGATTTTCAAGATGATTGTTCTTTACATACCTCAGAGTCTTAGGAACCTTAGTAGCCTCATTTGTGTCATCATCACAAGTCTCATTTTCGCATTCAGCCTCAACAATTTCTTCTTCTTCTGCAGCAGCAGCCTCTTTGATCTCTGTAACCTGATTATAGTCATACATTCTCTCTTGTATCTGAAACCTTTCATCTATCTTCACATTGTTACTTTCAATCATCTTCCTTTATCTCAAATTGAAACATTTGTAAGCCTCGCTCTTAGTAGAATAACCAAGGAAAATTCCTTCATCACTTCTAGCATCAAACCTCCCTATCTCATCATCTCTCTTGATATAGCATTTACTACCAAATATTTTGAAATATTTTACAGTAGGAGTATGATTAAACCATAATTCATAAGGAGTCTTACTTGTACCTTCTCTGATTTGAACTCTGTTCAATGTGTACACCGCTGTCCCAACAACCTCTCTCCAATGCATATGAGATACATTTCCTTCAAGCAACATTGTCCTAGCAGCATCAAGTATAGTCCTGTTTCTTCGCTCTGCTATCCCATTCGGTTGTGGAGTCCTAAGAGCAGATGTTTGTCTTTGTATTCCATGCTCTTCGCAGTATGAATTGAATAAGTTTGAAGTAAACTCTCCACCTTTGTCTGACCTCAAACATTTTATCTTTAAACCTGATTCACTCTCTACTTTTGCCTTGAATATCTTGAATTTATCAAATGCTTCTAATTTTTCTTTCAAGTAAGCCACACCATTCTAGAAAAGTCATTAACAAAAAGTATGAAATACCTTTCACCATAGTATGATTTTGTCCTTGTAGGTCCACATAGGTTTGTATGTACCAGATCCAAATTTCCTTTTGATGTATATGCTTTGCTTTTATAACTGCTTCTAGTCTATTTTCCCATAACACATTCTCTGCATACAGTGTTAGATGGTTTCACAATCTCCGGTAGATCTCTTACTGCATTAGTCAAACTTGCCTTCACAATATTGTCAAAGTTAACATGACAAAACCTTTTGTGCCATAACCAACTGTCATCTACCTTCGCAACAAAACAAGAGGCTCCAGATGTATTTAATTCAAATACATTACGTCTAGTTTTAGTACCAGTTGCAATCAGTTTTCCTGCCTTACTTCTGATAAAACATTTACCATCATTGAATTGTAACTGAAACTCTTTGTCCATTAACTGTACAACACTCAACAAGTTGTGATTAAGTCCATCAACAAGTAGTACATTATCAGTATTAGTTTTTCCATCCAGAGTAATAGATCCTACTCCTATGATCTAGGTTTAAGAAGATTGTCTCCAAACCTCACAACACCACCATCATACTTTACTAATTTAACAAACTTGTTTTTATCTCCAGTCATATGATGTGAACAACCACTATCTATAATCCATTCAGATTTCTTATCAACATGTGATACTAAAGCCTTTTCCTCATGTACCGGTTCATCTTTTATAGCAACAAATCCAATCTCCTCATAATCTAAATCATCATCATCATAAATAACTTCACTAGCATAATAACATTCCTTATCCTTTGAATACTTAGACTTGAAAAACTTAGGCTTGTACTTAGGAACTCTTGTAGGACATCTAGATGCAAAATGACCTACGTTATTGCATGAAAAACATTTCAAAGGTAATTTGCCTTCAAATTTACCCTTACCTCTCTTTTCTCTTCTAGCAATCGGTGCAACAAGTTCATCCA
Source organism: Chamaecyparis obtusa (assembly GCA_027943335.1). Taxonomy (NCBI): domain Eukaryota; kingdom Viridiplantae; phylum Streptophyta; class Pinopsida; order Cupressales; family Cupressaceae; genus Chamaecyparis; species Chamaecyparis obtusa. Next base: position 88,251 of record BSBK01005139.1, on the reverse strand, counting down.
TTTTTCTTTCCTCTGCTTGTATCTATTCCCATTCCGAAGCATATCATCGAGCTCTTCTTTTAGGTTCTCACTGCTGGTGCTCAGAAGTGCAGATATTATCCTCTTGTGTGCAGATGCTTTGAATGCAGATTCAACTTTAGGTACAGAATCTCCCATTTTAGCAACTTCAAAAGTAGTTAGCTTTGCAATCAACATCTCTCTGCTAAAGTTCGGAGTCAAAGGTATAGTCTCTTGAATAGATATAGCCTTAAACTTGTAAGCGGGTATCAATGATCTAAGGATCTTCGCAACGACTTCTTCTTCATCATAAGTGCCTCCATAGTTTCTAATTCCAACCACAACTTCTGTAGCCCTTTGAACATAAGCCCTAATGCTTTCATCATCATTCATTTGTAGCTTCTCCATCTTTGTTTTCCAGTTTTGTAACTTTGCTTGCTTGGTATACTTGTCTCCTTCATATAGTGCTTCCAATCTTTGCCAAATCTAGTGTGCCGAATCCAAGTCTTTAACTTCAGTAAATTCTCCTCCAAAGAGTACGCTGATCAGTGCTTCCCTTGCGACCATGTTGTATGAGAATACCTTCTTTTCATCATCAGTAGTTGAGGACAAGTCATTCCAAGTCTTCATAGTTACCTTATTCTTTGTAATCAACCAGTAGTTGATGCCCAAACATAGCAAATGAGTTCGCATCTTGTTTTTCCAACTGTCAAAGTTTTCAAGATCAAATTTCAGACTATCCTTCCTATAGAACGCCATCTCTAAGATCACCTCAAGTTGTTAAGCTTTCTCTCTAAGGACCAGTAGCTCTGATACCAATTGTTAGGAATAACAGTCCACAATACAACTAAGAGGGGGGGTGAATCAGTTGTATGATATATTAAACTTTAAACTTTGAATAGCAGCAATATCAAATTCAATGAACACAATGAATGCCAACACAACAACACAATATTTTGATCTCGAGGAAACCCTATTAAAGGTAAAAACCCCGGCGGGAATTAGCACCCACAAATGATGTACTGAGAGTATAGTATCCTTGTTAGAAGATCTAGCCCTGTTAGAAGCTTATTGAAACATTACAGTACACAGTCCTTGTTAGAGGACAGACCCTGTTAGGAGTCAAGAAAGAAGGGTGGGCTCACTGCCCAGGCTCACTGCCCAAAGAAGGTTAAATCCACCTTCAGAACTCACTGTTCGCAACACAAGTGTATATGAGGAAATACACAATCCTTGTGAACTGTCTAACAACAACTGTCTTTGCTTGATCAGTTCCAATGAAGTACACGCAATACTCTGCTCTACATCCAGCAGACACAAGCTCGCAGCTTTCACAATCTTCTTTACATCACATACATTCTCACCATGTCTTTTCCAAAAAAATAAAACAAGTATACAATGATTACATTACAACAATTAAGGACTGACATCCTTAATTCACATTTGCCAAATAAAATGCATGCTTCATCTCTGAAGTCGGCTCCCAAATAAGTCTTCTCCAGATTACACGCCACAGCTGACGTCATCCAGCATTCCGTACCTTGCGCTGACCAACGAACATTCTTCAGTACCTTGTCTTTCATCTCTTAAGCTCGCATACACCGAATCCATACCTTCTGTAAGATATACCAAAAACACAGAGACTCATTCTGTCAGCTTCCACTGTCACTATCCAGTAACCAACCTTCACCAAAACATCTGTAACTCATCCAATATGCAACATTACATGATGCGATCTTGGATATAAGATCACAACATCTTCTTGTACTCTCATCTGACTTCGCATGTCCTGAAACATCCGTACAGTGTCCATACACTGTAGTAACCAGCCTGTTCTCTTCACAGAAACATATGTTGACATCAGTGACAAAACACTAATGACAATAGCAGCAGCTGCAGCATAACTCAACGTAGTGATTAAACATATTAAATGTATCAACCATTTCCCCAATGCATTAGCAATATCCAACACGTGTGCATGTATATCTAAGTTACCGAGTTTGCACCTTGGACCCACACACTGGGCCCAAGAGTGTTCAAGTCCGTGTGTGTACTAGGTACACTATGGGTACGCAAATCGCGTACCCAAAGCACACTCAAGGCACTTGGTGTGCACTCTCAAGTGTGCCCACAAGTGTCCCAACAAAACGTAAGTTAAAACACAATAAGAAACAATTTTTTTTTTCTTTTTTTGCGAAAACCCTAAAATGGCCCTTTATGAGGCCATTCAAACCTAAAACTAATTCATTTTGTTTTCTATTTGCTCTCAACTCATTTTGTCTCCATTTTGGCATTTCGAAGGGCAGGCGGTCTTTTCGAAGGGGATCATTTGCAAAGTGCCAGATAACTTCCACAAAGGAGATTTAAGTGTCTAAGGTGAGCATTTAACCCTATTCTATAGTCTTTTAACGAATGTTTTTAAGATTTTAATGAATTTTTTCAACTTTGTGATGAATTTTTTCAAGTTTTTTTCTAACTTTTTTTTTAGAAAACAAGAAACAAATTTAACTTTGTTATAATGTTTTTGTATCTTTGTTTTGCACTTGTATGCTTGTCTTTATTTAGTTTTCAAATTTTAAATTATTTAATTTCTTAAAATGGCAAAAAATGAAAACCAGATTGCAAGAATGGCCAGTGGTCAAAGTTCATTGGGTGTGGAAAGAAACCAAAAATTCAAAATTGATAAAGGATCTCCTTTATGTAGACATACCACAAGGATTGAACAACTTCCCAAAGACGGGGGATATATATGGAAGTGTAATTTGTGTAATGCGCAATTTAATAGCTCATATTATCGAGTGAAACTGCACTTTATAGGCCCTTTTGGGAAAGGGATTGGAATGTGTGAAGGCCCAATTAGGAAGGGGTTGTCTATCGTAGAAATAGCAACATTCATAAAAGAACAAGAAGATGCTAACAGAATGGTTGCAAGAGGAAAACAAAGAGCTCATCATTCCGCAAAGAAAAAAACAATGAATTTACCCACTAATATAGTAATGGCCTCCCAACAACCCTTCTTGCATATATCCTCTACGAAAATTGAAGATGAAGTAGAAATTGCCACCCGCAAAAGAGGCCCATTGGACAAGGCATTTAAAACGTAATCAAAAGATATTGCTGAACAAAAAATTGCACATTGCATCTATGCCAATGGTCATCCATTCAACTTGATGAGATCACCATATTGGCAAGAAATGGTGTTGGCAATCAATAGTGCACCTCCTGGTTTCACAAGTCCTAGGTATGAAAAGGTGTGTACCACCTTATTGCAAAGAGAGAAGAATTTTGTAGAGACCTCACTAAAACTAATTAGAGGTTCTTGGGTTGAATTAGGAGTTTCTATTGTTTTTGATGGATGGAAAGATTGCAAAAACCATCTATTGATAAATGTTATTACGGTGTCCCCCAAAGGGGCAATGTTTTTTAGGACAGTTGATTGTGAGGGGCAAGTCAAAGATGTGGAGTTCATTCCCAAAATCCTCATTGAGTTCAAAGAGATGGTGGGTCATGATAATGTGGTCCAAGTCATTACGAACAATGCAAAAATTGTAGGGCTATGGGTGCTTTAGTTGAGCAAAGATATGAGCACATTTTTTGGACACCATGCACCATATACTCTCTCAACTTGGTGATGCAAGCAATCGGCACTCAAATAGAGTGGGTGAAAAAAATATACGAAGAGGGTAGAGACCCATATGTTTGTGACAAACCACCAAATGTCACAAGCAATTTTCAGAGCTTTCTCAAGATTGGAATTGTTGAAGGTAAATTTAGTTTATTTATTTAATTTTATTTGTCATGTTCAATATGTATATAAATTTTAATTTATAATATTTTTTAATGTGTTATTAACTTATTAATGTGATCCTAGGTTATTGAGACCCAATTTGCATCTCATACAATTGTTATTAGACGACTTTTGAAGGTGCAAGAGGCATTGGATCAAATGGTTATTAGCAACCAATGGGGTGTTTGGAAGCAGTCAAATTCAAAGAGGGCCCAAAAGGTCAAGTCATTGATCTTGGATGACAATTGGTGGGCTCGTGTGGAATATTTTTTGGATTTCACCAAGCCTATCATGACAATGCTTCGGTTTGCTAATACTGATGCACCATGTTTGGGGATGTCTATGATGTCATGGACACGATGTTTATAATTATCTCTATCATCGTGTACCAGGTTCTCGTACCCATACCCGAACCAGCAACTTTGGTGTGTATGTGTGTACACAAAAAAATTTAATCAAATTTCTCACAAGAGATCCCAATAACTAGCGGATATTTGAGAGTGGAGACCCTAATGGGTTTGAGGGGAAGCAATGATAAGGTGCACAAGGTGTTAGATGTGAGAAAAACCGAGCAATAGAGAAAATGAGAAAAGCGAAAGTGAAGAGAACAAAATGTCTATGTATTGGGTGAAATGATGCTTTTACGGGCATTTTAGGGTCTTCAAATGAAAAAAAAGGTCAAAAAAAAAAAAATTTCGTTACTTTTTGGTGCTCAGCACCTTTAGATACACCTAGTATGTACCTAGACACCCGAATACATAACCCGAGCATACCTAGACACCTGGGTATGTACCCTGGGCATACCCAAACGTACCCAATATGGGTGTAGGAGGCCTTAAGGGCGTACTCGGCAACATAGTATTTGGTCAATACCCAACCATATATTTGTTTAGCAATGAACACCTTAAGTCAATACAAGGTGGAGCCCAAGAGGGAACATTGGGTAGTAGCAAAACATGTGCTTAGATATCTGAAGTGCAAAGCAGACTATTGTCCAAGATATCTTTGAGATGGTCAAGTGAAATTTGAAGGGTATACAAATTCTAATTGTGTAGGTAGTGTAACAAATAGGAAGAGCATCGCAGGGTGCTATGTAATGCCCCCTTCTCTAGCCTAGTTAGTTTGGTGACAATTAGCCTATTTCCTGAGTTCTCATAGTCTAATTGGTAAGGGAAAGGGGACTCCAAAGATCTCGGAGAGCTCAGGTTCAATATTCTTTGGTTTCTACATCACAATTTGTAGTAAGGATCACAATGACACTTTCAAAAGTGATTTTCAACTCTTAGGGTGTTCTCCAAACTCCTTGGAGAGCATGTCTATTTTTAGTAAGTCTCTGAGTTGGCTCTATTCATCTTCCCACTACTTTAGCTTCCTCATGAAGTAGTTAGATTAGTTTCCGAAGTCTTTGCAATGTTTTCCACAACTTGGGTGGAATATTTTTAAGTGTGCACTTACATTCAAAATTTATAATGTTTATTGATAAAATATTTGCTTGTGTTATATCTTAAAAAAGTTGTTTTAAGTCCCCCTCAAAAGTGGACGCCTAGGGAAAAGAAAAGGAGTTTGCACATGAAAGTCATTTTATGATTCAAAAAGGGTCTTTTGGGGGAAATGAATTATTTTATAATTTCAAATTGCTTATATTTTTCACCAAAAACTACAAAAGGTGGTTGAGGGGATTCATTTGCTCCTATGTTATTGATTGATACTATTATGCTCTCGATTTAACCTACAAGCAAAGTTGCATGGACACAAATACGACCAATATAGATATGGATGGATACGACAATCATGAAAAACACATACACATATATTAAACACAGTTTTCTAAGTTATTAGAGGAGATTATCAACTCCTTTGCAAGTGAGAGTTACTTGTTACTTGTAAAGAGAGCCGAACATTTTGTCCACGGGTCTGGTATCCTATACTTATACAATGGGAGACAAAAACGTATTTATAGGGACCTCTAATCCATTAGAATGTGCGTGAGAAAAATGAAGGACGGATTTTTAATCAAAATTCCTAGGCTCCGATTACCAAGAACATCCTAAGATCGTAGTTTAGGTGCTGACACATAAAAGGAAATGCAGAATATCCGTAGGAACATCAAGAGGGTAACAAACTCAAAAGATTTGGAGCATTATAATTTGTATAACGGAAAGGAAAGAGGAAAATAGAATAGAATGCAGCAGAAGAGGAGGTGCCCAGCATTACTACATCATTGCCAATGCTCCCTTCCCCTATAATTACACCAATATGGGTGTTGCCCTGAGGTCCAGGGGTTAAAAGCGCGCATTTGTGACCTAAATGTCAGTAGTCATGGGTGATTTGTTTTGGAAGTTTGGCACCACAACAAGACAAACACGCCATTTATCATTCTCATTCTCCTTGATCAAAGTTTTTATGTGCCAAATTAGGATTTAGCAATGGATGACATAATGCTTTAAGCATGAAAAAACAAGTATATGTTACCTGTATTAACCCCGAAGGCAGGTGCAATAAATTGTGTACAGTTTCTTGCTTAAGACAGTCCATCCAATCTTTATCAACAGCTTCCCAAAGTCTCCCCTGCTTATGTATCCCCGCTATCAATAAATATTATCCCGTTCCATACATATAAATACAGAAATAAGTCAAAGAAGCTTGCCTGGAAAAAGCCTACGACATGAGCACTCCATAAAAATTGATATTTTGTTAAAATACTGGCGATGGCCTCCAACCATTCCACTGTGGAGGCTCTTGTCTGGCAGCTGAACTTCAACGTCTTATCATTTCCATTGCTATTGCTGGCCATATCAGCTCTGCTTCCCTCCCTGCAACAGCGAGCTGGGAGGACCAGTTTAAATATTATTTCTTCTTAAATTTTGTTCAGCGGAAATTCAATCCTGGGGCCAAAAAAATCATAAATACGATTCCGAGGACAGAATAACTTCTTTGTGCGAAAAAATAAAAGCACTTTACATGCCTAAATATTAAATTGCAATAACAAAAAATTTCTCCGAGTTCTTCAAATTCATGTGGATAAAAAAATGGGAGAAAACAAAACAAAAGTATAACAAGATTGGAATAGCATTAAGAAGTTGTTGAAGGTGTGAGGTTTTTGTTGAGATTTAATAGTCTGCTTAAGGTGTCTTGCTGTTCTATAGGTTATTTTTAGCTTCGCGGACATTAAAATTTTATCTATCTGTCTATCTAGTTGAGGAAACTGGTTAGCACAAGCATAGTACATTGATGAGTGTAGTAGATTCAATAGTATAAGACATAGTAAGTATGTGATGGGCAACATTTAAAGGATATTGTTTTCGGAGTTGTAATGAATGCACTCTTAGATAATAATCTAAATCTATTTTCTATATGTAAAGAAAGAATGCTTATTGTCAAATAGACAACGATCTTTATGAATGTTCTAGCTTGATAATCAAGTACAAATTTGAACATTTAACCTTTGAGCTAGCATCTGGCAATTAGTTTCCAAAACAAACAAGTAAACAAGAAAATAGTAATCGAAACTTAATGTCGAGTCAAATCAATGTTTGGAATGAAAAAACTATTTTGAACATAGTTAAGTTTTAATTTAAAAAATGGTTCTTGTGACAGATAATTTTGAAGCACAAGTATAATCAAAATTTGATGTGAGTATTCGTACAATATATAGCACTTAAAATTTTCTAGTTTTAACCTACAACTAAGCATTGTGTCAACCTCCCAACTATGTAGTGGTAGAAAATATAATTTTGTAAAAAATTGTCACTTTGCTTCAATGTTATAATCTCAATAGTGTTATCTTGCAATCCACACATCATGACATAGTTTTTTTTAACACAAATGTTGATTTGCATCATTAAGAGAAACACTTTATAGATGTTTATACAAAGTCAAGACTCGATAAAGACATAGTATACTCTTCTATATATACCCTTCACTACATAGAAAATAAGTAATAGAAAAGATGATATGCTTATGGTTGGTTGGATTCTAGTAGTAGAAATGTCAAAGATATAATAATAGATCGTAGATCTTCCACATAGGTTTGAATTTTTTATTCCCACTTTGCTAAAATTTGAACTCCTACAATTCATGGTTGTTGATGGCAATGGGGGATAGCCCCACCAGGGGAACCCCCCACAACTATAGAATCTCTACCCATTGGAATAGGGAGCCCCACTACACAAGAGAATATGCATGCTACTATAAGTGCTTCAACATGGGAGCTTGAAGGTCAGAAGGATGGTCCTAAAACTAACATTGAATTTCTAGCTATGGGTTTCAATAAAGCGGAACAAGAAAAAGAACAAAGTAGCAGTCTATCTGATGGGTGGAAACAAGTCCTTATGGGTGGTAGCCATAAGGAGGCTAAGTAATTTGTTGTTCCTAAGTGTGCACAAGTGGAGGAGAGAATGGTTATCAAGGTCCATGACTCAATTGTTGATTGTATTGTTTCCTCGATGAACAATATCTTAGTTAAGCATTTTTTTTGTTTTGATTACTAGAAAAAGGAGGTTTTGAAGGGGCCTCAAAACCCTTTACAAATCCAGAAACAAAAGATGGAAAGAAGTTACACCATCAAAAAGAAATGGCAACATGAACGACCCATAGAAGGGCTACATAGCCAACAAAGGACAAGAAAAATAGGAGAAAACCAGCCCGAAAGACAAAAAAACCAGCTCAGGAACCAACTCAGCTGACAGAATACATTACTCTAGCTTTTTAATCCAGAGTCTTCTCCATTCTAGCCTGGATATTGTCCATCCTCCCAATGACCCATTTCAGCTCTTCAACATTCTTCTTAACAGTGGGGGATTTCTTCTTGTTGCTAGCACGGGTTGTGGAACTCGGTCCACCAATAGCCTCCAAGGTATCATTCTTGTGATCAATTTCCTCATCAAGGTCATTATCTAGCATGTTGACCAAGGCTTTGAGATTGATGCTAGAAGATTTCCTATGCTGGAGGATATCAATAATTGTGCTCTCCATATTATCCATCCTTTTTTGCACATCAGAGATAGCAGAGTTAGAGTTCTAAGTCAAATTGCCCTCATTGAGCCCCCTTTTCTAGCTTCTCCTTAAGACTGGCATTCATGGCCTCAAGTTTCCTGCATTTAAGATTGAGCCTCTTTATCTCATGGAAGCACCATTTGTTGAATCTGAAAGAGTATAAAGCTTTATCTTTTGCAGTTTGAAGGGCACCAATAGTGACTTCCTCCTTATCGTCAAAGTCCTCAAAAATCAATTTGATAGATGATTCTCTAACCCTTCTTTCATCGGTATCCTCGCTCTCTTCTTCAATGTTCTCCTAGGTGTCTTGGAAAGCATGCACATCGTGCCTCATTCCAGCTACAAACTCATCCAGAATGGGCACTTCCTCAGTTTGGAAATTCCTATTAAGGTTATGCATCTCGGTATAGTGGATAGCAGTGTCAACCAAATCCTCAAGGTTTTAAGAATTATGAACCAAAATTTCTTTGAAATTTAGAATATCTCGAGACGTACCTTCCAAATTGATAGTGTCCTCATTCTCCTTGTCGCTCTTGTTCTCTTTATCTATGTTCTTAGAAGCAGAATCAATCTCCTTGTTTCGAGTAGCATAATTTTCCTTCTGTCAGGTACCATCATCACCTTTGTCAATAGTATCAGTCTCTGGTTCAACATTTTTAACAAACCCTTCACGGTTATTTTTCTCCTCCCCTCCCAAATCCTAAGAAATGGCATTATCTTTAGAATCCTTAATTTCCTCCTCTTCTCTATTAGGGCTTTGCACATCCTGGGTATCACAACCTTCCTCCTCCTTTGAATCTTCAGTAATGTTATCCTCATAGCTGCATTCAGAAGCTTCCTTCTTCCCAGTCCTAATTTTCTTAGAACTGCTTCCAATATTTTTTTTGTTTAGGCCAACCATTGATATGGTTCAAAACTGGATATCCTATAAATTGAGACTTAAGGTGACTCTTACAACTAGTGCAATGCTTGGTGCTCTATTTCTCTTTAAGTTACTATTGAGGAGGATTTGATTACTATTCTATCAGGATCATGGGCCTATGGGAAGCACATTATTCCCTTTGTAGATTGAAACTAGGTTTTGACCATGCAGCTGATCTTATTTGAACAACCCACATCTGGGTCTATATTCCCAAACTGCCACTAGAATTTTGGGATGAGCAAATTTATCACTGGATTGGCAGCACCTTTGGCTACTACATTTCTATGAATGAAGTGACCAAGGTGAGATCCAAGTTAGTGTTAGAATAATTTTAGAATAACTAAGAGGGGGGGGTGAATCAGTTATCCTTAGGTTAGATGTACCAATTGAACTTTTAAACTCTTCAACAAACTTAGAACTATTCAATAATCCACTTGGTCTCTATAGAATATAATCAGTAACATAAACTTGCAGTCCACTGTCCAAAAGTAATCAACTTGCAAAATATAAAACTCTTAACAATGTAGCACATCAAATAACATTCACACAAGTATGACACCAGGATTTAAAGTGGAAAACCAATTTGGGAAAAACCACCAGTAACATGCTACCAAATTTTAACTCTTCTGAAATGAGCTCTGTGAGGAGCCAACCCTATTAAAGGTTACAATACACACTGTTAGGTGTGACCCTATTAAAGGATTTAATCACCCTATTAGGAGTGGCCTTGTTAGAGGACTTAAGAACATCCCATTAGAATGTCATCTTGATTAAAGGATTTACAAATGATTGTTCGTCAACCTTGATTAAAGGATTTTAACTGATACAATGGTTAGAAAGTAACAATAGGTTATGATCTGAAACATACAACTCACTTTGCAAATACATATTCGGTGTAGCTCATATGTTGATTTACTGACTGGCCTTCATTGTCATCTCCATCTCTGATCTTCTTGGAAATCCTTCAAGCAATCACCACAACACAACTTTGTTCAGCACTTCACAACTCTTTTCAGCCTTCTGCTTAGGTTTGCCAATCAACAGAATCAACCTCTTGCATAACCTACAATTAGGTCATCCTTATACCTCCTTCATTAGGTAGCTTAATCTTTTGTCACTTAATCATCTTCTTAGATCTTAGGTTTAGGTCAAATTCATCGAATCCTTCCAACATTTCATTCTCCTCCTTATCCTTCTAGATACTTCTCAAAACTTCTCTTTGAATCCATGCATAAAAATGGTTTACCATGCATTAAATGTTTTAGGTCATTTATCCTTATCTTCAACACATTTTACATATCCCAAGAATTCAAATATGTCAGCTGGGAATCTCAATTTTCTTCATAAACTATAAATTGTTGACAGTTGGTCATCACTGTGTTCTTCTACTCGGTCATCACTGGATAACTCGGTCATCGCTAAAACTGTTCTTCTTGACAATTACTATTTTCGCTCGATTAAATTCTTGATACTCGATAATTACTGATGTTTGGTCAACGCTAAATTTTCTCAACTTATACTGGCACTCGGTAAACACTAGCATCACTTGGCTTACACTAAAGTTTCTTAATCTTCCGCTCTTTTTCTCGGTTAAGCCTATGCTTTCACACTTTCTTTCCTCATTTCTTCTAAGCTTCAAAACAACTATCTTCTTCACTTAGTGTCATAGATAAACAACACATTACCTTGCCAATGTGCCAACTAATCAAGTAGCCATTGTAGTTTCTCATAACTCAACCTTTCCACTAGGTCTTCTTGTTATCTTCTCTTTTCAAATCCTCTTCATCAATCAATAGATATGGTACTCTACTAGATAGAAATTATCTCACTAGTTAAGGTTTGACATCAATGAAAATATAACAATTGTTTCAATTGTAGTTTTCAACATTTAGTATTTGCCCATTTTTGTGTTAATGTTATTGTTTTCACTAGATTAGCAACACATTTGGCCACTATGTTTCTACAGATGAAGTGACGAAGGAAAAATCCAAGTTATTATTTGTCCATTTTTGTGTTAATGTTGTTGTTAACAAAACTCTTCCTAATTTTATCACCCTACAATCTACACTAGGTAAGTGGACACAAGCATTGGTGTATGAAAATACTACGATTTTCTAGTTAGAAATGCTCAAAATCAAGCCATATGATTTTTTATTGTAAATCCCCCGGTAAGGAGCCACAAAAGTTAAAGGGGATCTCTACTTACCCTATGAGGTCCATAGCCCCCTAGAGGTGGGTGGTTCTAACTCTAAGAGTGATGAATACCCATTTACAAATGGACTTTTGAAACTTTGGGAAACCGTGAAGACAGTTGAACAAGTGAAGGATTGATTGAGTACTCTGGATCAGACACCTCTACTAGAGGAAGGGGAAATACCCCCTCCCACCATTGTGGTACCCTAGCCTCTTCCTTGCTTTGTGGGAATGGTATTAAAATATCCCTTGAGCCGCTACTTTCACTCCCCCAAGAAAGACCATTTCCTCATCAAGTGCATCAACAATTACTCTTATGAGTAAGGATGGTTGGATGATACAAAAAAAAAAAACTAAAAATAAGAAGGGAGAGGTTGGGTCATAAACCAAGACCAGTCGTATATCGCAACAAATCACAAGGAAAAGGGAGATTACAAGGAAAATCACCAATGGCAAGCAAAGGACCATGGACTCCACAACCAAAGCTAAGAAATGAGGTTCCTTTCATGAAACATGAGGGGTTTGAATGGCCCCCAAAAACAATATGCCTTAAGGAACTACATTTTTTAAAATGTTATTGATGTTCTTCTACAAGAAGTTAAGATGGCATAATCCTCCTTAAGCACAATTGTGAAGGTTCTATGGTCATGTTATCAATTATGTATTAGTGAGGCTAATGGTGATTCTAGAGGTATAACCACCATATGAAATCTTCAAAAGGTGGATGGGGAATTTATTTACTCCACTCACAAATTTTTGATAATGAAACTTGCTTCTAATGGTAATGAATGGTTTTTGGTTAATGTATATTCCCCCAACTTCTACCTTGGTATGAAATGGGTATGGGATGATATCTCTTTTCACATTCAACAGTTTAATACTTCACACCGGTTAGTGGCTAGTGATTTTAACTCACCCTTTTTCCCTCTAAAAAGCTAGGTGGACTTGATGACTACTCTGATAACATGCTTGATCTATCAAATTTTGTCAATAATACTAGCATGGTTGACATTGATCTGACATGATGATTCTTCACTTGGTCAAAATATAGGAAATCTAATTATCTCATTCAAGTCAAACTAGACATATTTATATTTTCTTAGTAGGTTTAATTCTATCTTAATTGCCATCCCCTAAATAGTGTCTGACCACAATCCTATCCTCTTAGACTAGAATAATAGGTTGTAGAAGAGGCATAGTCCTTTTCATCATGAAATTATGTGAACACGTCTTGATTTCTACACCTACATTCAAAATTGATGGAGTTAACATGTCCATGGGACATAAATGTATCATATGGTGGAAAAACTTAACAACATTAGAAGGAATGTGAAGGGATGGAAAAAGTTCATGGTTGGAAACATTTTTGCAAAAAAAAAAGAAAGAAATATTTACAAAACTAACTACCATTCAGGAAAAAATGATCAGTGGAGACTTTTCCATGCAAACATATAATGAAAAGGAAGCTCTAAGAACCAAATGGAAAGACAACCTTTACAGGGAAGAAATTTTTTGGAAACAAAAATACAAGGTCAATGGTTGAAAGAAGGGGATCGAAATTCAGCCTTCTTCCACCACTCAGCTAGCAAACATAAGAAGAGAAACACTATTCTCAGCCTTAAGGATGAGACTAATTGTGTAATTGTGGAGGATACCAAATTGGGTCTATTGGCATGAAACTACTTTTACAAGACTCTCAAAGATGATGGTCATGTTGTGGATAGAAACCTGGAGGATCCATTGCTAGACTACCTCCCAAGGTTTGTCAATGTTGCTTGAATAATGCACAAATTATGGCCTTGGTAACATTAGAAGAAGTTGGGATCACTACTTTTTCCATGGGTAATTTTAAAGCCCCTATGATGAAAGGCTTTCCTCTACTTTTTTTAGGGGTTTTGGGACATAGTTAGCCCAGATGTTACTTCTACGACTAAGGATTTCTTCAAGATGGGAAAATTGATCAAAGAGATGAATAGCTCATTTATTGCCTTAATTCCCAAGATTCAAGAGCCATAAAGTCTTACCGACTATAGGACAGTTAGCCTTTGCAACATGACCTATGCTTTTTTCTAAAGTTTTGGTTAAAAGGATCAAACGCTTACTAGATAACCTCATCAATTGCAATAAAAAGGGATTCATCCATGGGTGATAGATCATTGATGCCACCATTACAAGACATGAATCTATTCACTCCATGGATAAATGTTGTCAACCAAGGATGGTGTTTAAACTTGATATTTGTAAGGCCTATGATAGGGTCAAGTGGGACTTCTTAATTAAAGTTTTAGAAAAATTTGGCTTTGACAACATAGTAATCAATTTGATTAAATAGTGTGTGACTACTATTTGTTACTATTTCTTGGTCAATGGTTCTCCAAGGGGTTTTTTGGAGCCACCATGGTCATTAGACAAGGGGGTCCTTTATCCCCGTATCTCTTTATAATATTGGTTGAGGTCATGTGGAGAAACTTTTAAAGACTAGTTGATGAGGTAAAAAATCCCAGGGGTCTGACCTACATCCACTTTGCCCTTATTGCACTTCAGTAATTTGTGAATGATACCATCCTTTTTGGTATCACCTCAGTGATTGAAGCTAGAGTTTGGAAATGATTTCTCAATCAATATGCCTATGTCTCGATCCAGGTTATCAAATATGATAAAAATAACGACTATTTCTTCAATACCTCAGCTAGTCTACATAACAAAATAAAAAACATACAAGGTTGTTAATGTGTGAATCTTCCTAGTACCTACCTTGAGATTCTACTCACTATTAAAGATGTTTCTAATAGCTTCAGTAACTCAATCCTTGAGAGAACTCAACACAAGTTGGCTAGTTAGAAAGGTAGACTCCTTAGTAGTGCTAAAAAACTTTGACTCCTAGTAGCTTCTCTTTAAGGGATCCTTATTTTTTTCCTCCCTCTTTCAAATTTCAAATTCTATGGCTGAAATAATAAAGAAAATTTTAAAAAGTTTCCTATCGATGAATATGGAGGAGAAAAATAGGATGTCCCTTATTAGTTGGGACAAATTTTGTTAGCCAAAAATAATGGAGGATTGGGCATAAGGAGAATTTTTCACGTCAATAAGGCCCTTCTTACTAAAATTGACTAGAAGCTCACCTCACACAAAACCAACTAGTGTGACATCATGACTGCTAAGTACCTTATAATGAAAGGTTCTATTGTTTCCTTATTGTGCAGGGTCTTTCTAGCGGGTCCAAGATTCAAAACAACATTCTTAAATGCAAAATATTATATAAGTGGGTTTGAAATGGAAGATAATCAATGGTAACACAATTATTTTCTAGGATGATCTATGGTTAGAGGACACACCCTGATCTTCCCACACAATGTTCATTGCCCTTTATGGGACTGTAAAGTGCTTCTTTGGAGATTAGGTGGTTGATTATTTAGATGATTCTTAATCATGGAAGAACATCTCTTTAATGTTAGGATCAACAAAAACTCCTACTCTTGACTTGGACTTGCAGTAGAGGCTTCATAAAGTGATAATTCCAATGCTTTAGAGAGAGGACAAATTCTTTTGGAGCAAGAAAACTAGTGGTGAATTCACTATGAAGACTACTTATCAACTGCTTCTACATGAAAGTAATGTTGGGAACCTAGGGAAAAGAGTTTAGAACTCCCACCTCATCCCTAAAGTCAATTTATTCTATTGGGTGGTTATGAATAATAAAAATCCTTATGCAAGATAACCTTACAAAGCATGGATTTTAGTTTCCAAACTATTGTGGCCTTTTGAAGCATGGTTGGGAAATTATTGCTCACTTTCTCATCCACTATTCATTCACACAAAATCTTTGGAATAAGATATTGCACTTGTTCCACACTAATTGAGTTATGAAATGGGGAGGTATGACAACTCATTTACAAGTGGAGGGTGGTATCCGTCAACCCCCTTATTAGGAAACTTTGGAAGCAAAACCCTCCCCATTTGAGTTGAGCCATTTGGAAGGAGAGAAAAAAAAAATTTATGGGTTGTGGAGTGCTTAGTTGATGTTGTTTTTTGGATCTTCCACAAAATGCTTTTGGAGAATTTGGCTACCACCACCTAGCCTTGTCCCACCTTACCCCCTCTCAACTTTATAATTGAATTTCCATAAACTAGGGCCTTGCAAACTCCTACACAAAGTTTGATAACTCATAGATCAAAAAGGAGAAATGCCAAATGGACCCCCCCCAAAAAAAAACCAATAAAAATAAATAAATAAAATAAAAACTATGTTAGTTCAAGCTTAATTTTGATGGAATGACAAATTAGATTTAGGGTTTATTTTCGCTAAAAGACTAAACAAATCATAAATTGGAAATTTAGTATTTGCCTACATTATTAATTTGCAAAATTATACGAACAACCAAGTTGAAGGAATGAGTCTTTTTAGGGGGCTCAAGATAGCGCTTTCAATTGGTGTTAGAGTTACTTCTATAAAAGGGGACTCAAAACTCATTATATATGTTGTTAAAGGGCTATCTCAAGTTAAGTGGTCAATTGATAGAATTATGAGAGATATATGAAGACTTCTTATGGGATTTGATTCCTTTGATATTAGCCATATTTATACAAAAGGTAATGAGATAGAACACTCATTAGTCACAACATGTTGTAACCTTGAGGTACTTAGGTGTTGGAGAAAATAGCATTTTATCCCAATTGGTATCCAAAGTCTCCTAAGGAGAGAGAGTTCAACTTCTAATAGGTGGGGAGTGACAAATCAGATTGGTTGTGATGGTTCCTATTGTGTACGTCACAGTGTTGGGTCTTGTTTTTTCGTATACCTAATTATTTTCGTACAAAGTGAGAGAGATTCATTGAAAATGTTATTTTGAATTTGAATGGGGACTTGATAAACTGGAATGATTGTCTAGGTATGTGGACTAACCTTGTTAGATGGTACATTATTTTCTCCTAAGAAGTTTTAGCCAGTCTAGGTGGCCTTTAGTGAATCATGGTAAATATGTGAACTTGAGGGTGGGACCTAGAATGATGAAATAACATTATTATTGAACACATCTACTCACTTATGCATTTATTATTTCCTCCCTCGTAAAGGATCACACTCCTTGTACTCTATGATGAAAATACCTTCACTTGCAAGAAACTATAGTTCACATGAGCCAAGTTTGTTTGTTTGTTTTGGGGGGGAGGGGGTGGCTTAATGATTATTCCCAACCAAAAAATCGAGCCTTTATTTTTCCTTTAAAGCACTCTATTATACTGATAAGTTTCTCTAACTATATCAAGGGTTGTAGTTTTCTTATATAGTGAGTCATCCCAGATATCCTTTTTCTATTGTAGGGATGGGTGGGGATTGTGTCCTCATTGAGTCTGCTAAGTTGGGATTTAAAAAATGGCCCCACTATCTAGTATATTTATAGGTAAGGATGGGTCTCTAAGTATATTGGATCTAGTAATGGGTTCAATGAGGGTTTATCTTCTCAGTTTGCTAAGTCCTAGGAAGATGGGAGAGTCATTATCAAGGGTGTCTCATTTGAAATTAATGAGGAGGTCATTGTGAAGGCTACTAGGTTATCCTCTAATGGAATAAAATGGAAGAAGATTAGTCGAGTGGTGGATAATGATAACCTAAATAGATTTCTCAAAGGAGATGAAGCTCTGGTCAAGATGTGGGGAGGCTATGAAAGGGAGCAGTTGCCACCACCCTAGGATTAGTTTTTTCTCATGACGGTGAAGTATTTCACTCTTGAATGGGTTTTTAATGTTTATTACTAGTATCATATGCCCCTTCTTGACCATTTTAGAAATCATGAGATTATTATTTTTTTGTTCTTTTTGCTTAATTATCTTGAAAGTTTTGTTTTGGATGCTAAGAAGAGTGCTAGAGCCTAGGGAAATAAACTCATCCCTTTGCATCAAGATCTTATTTTAAGGCTTTGCAATTTTCATTTGGCACTCTACCCCCTAAAACCTATTGTGGTTTATGAGGCCCATGTTTAGCAATCCCCCTCACTTACTAACATTAATGATGTGTTGGGGCCTAGTAAAAATAAATGTATCAGCCACCCATAAGTGCTTAAAATTTCCTCCTAACCTAATACTCTTGAAGCATTGAATTATAATTCCCCTGCCCCTAGTACCATTGGGCTAAAAGGAAAAGTGTACAATCTAACCATCGCTAAAAGAAAAGAGAAAAACCCCTCCCCCACCAAGAAAGATCTTTTTTTTTGTCTAGGATGTGATCAATGAGGAGGAGGATGCTAATGAGGAACATTGTAATGGCCCCCATAGGTCTAATAGGTTGGCTACTAAGAGAACAAGAAAAGGGAAAAAACTATTTTTCAACTATGATTCAAAGGAGGACAATGATGAACATGGGAATGGAAAATTATGAAGAAATATGACAAGGGAAAGATGATGGACATTATTGAAGTTGAAGTGGATACCCTAGGTAGTTCTAATAAGTCCACTACTAATAATTCCACCCATATCTCAGGAAACACAAAAGAGGAAACCGTTGACCTCATTGGGGACATGATGCTTGAAGAAGTAAATGCTAACCCTACTAATCCTAACTTGTCTTATGCCAGCTGCTAGAATAATACTGTTGATTTTGCTAATCTAAAGAGCAAGGTGGGAAACCTAAAAACCAAATTGTTGGAAATGGAATAGATGATGGAGAGTATCTTCGGGCTTAATCTCTGGGTTATACACAATTCTTCTACTTCCATGTGCTTGCAACAATTAAATATTCTTTGTGGGGATAGAAATGATGATGGTAAATGCAAGGATTTATTCAATTTCCTTATGGATGACTAGATTCATGTGTTGTACCAGTGAAGATATGACATCAAGTCCCCTTGTAATGCTTAATTTTAGGATGATTATCATTCTTACCACTGTGTACCCTTGTGGGGTTCTTGAAATTTGTTACTTTTTTATTTGGTCTTTTGATCTGAACTCTATGTCCATGATGAAGATTTTTAATGGTAGTTGTCTTATAAGTGTTATTTGTATTAGGAGTATGAACTTTTTGAATATTGATTTTATTTTTAATATGATAATTAGTTGGTTATGTGTAGGTTGTTTGACCACTTTCTCTATAGCTATTTACTAGTGATTATTTTTAGATAGTTTTTTATGTTGTTCTATTGTTAGTGTGTTGTTGGTTGTTATGCCCTTAGGTTGTGGTTTTGTCAAGGTCAAGACCTTTGTTTTTCTAGTGATTAATATAAAAAATAAAATAGATCAGAATGATGGTGTGAAGTATGAATCAATTTGCAATGTGAATAAATTAAATAAGGAGAAACTATTAGTTTTCTCAATTTCATTTACCCTTAAAGCCTTAGTTGAAGCATAAGTATTATAATAAATAATTAGACTAGAGGAAATGTAATTCTAAGACATGATGGTGACACTACTTTAAAAATATAGAAAATAAATATTGATAAATTTAGTAACTAAGAAGGCAAATACATTTTTTTTAATCTCAATTAAGATATGTTGAGAAGCCATTAAATGTATATATAATATAAAACTTCTATGTTTCCATTGTATACCAAATAGAGGCCTTTAAATGTATAGGTGCTAAGATATAATCATATTTTCTTCACTATCAATAATCAAAACAACCTGAAGTTTGAAGTGTGCATTTGAACTATTAAAAACATACATGATGGTCTCAATGTTGATTAAACTTAATTATGTGCATAGGTGCAATTTTTTATGACAACATTTATATAGACATGTCACATAAATAAAAAGTATAAGTAATAAATGCATAGTTTCAACACAAATAACTAGTCACTACTTTATCAACATATCCTAAATTACAATAAGGGTAGAAGTATTTTTTGGATATGATTTAATGAACATAGTTTTCTAGAAATGGTCAAACTTGTATAAAATCCCACTTCATGGAAAAAACATTATAGTTATAAGAAATGACTTGTTTTTTTCTCACATTAGATTAACTAATTTTCTAAAAAGAATGCAATCAACTTATTTTAAGCCTATAGTTCATAAGGAATTGGCATGCTGATCAAGGGGTATATTCCTTGAGCATTTTATTGGATACTCACTAAGAAAGAGGCATCTAGAATATTGCTACTATTTGTAGGGTTTTTGGGAGAGCCTGGTGTGGTGATAATGACTTGGTAAAATGGCCCATGTTCTTATATCACTAATAGATGAGTGAATATAAATTTATGATTAGAAAAGGTAAACTTTGTGACAACAACACATTTCTAGATATATGACCAATGCATCTGATTGACAATATCATTCTTTTGGACAAGAAACATTCAATCAAAATCAATCTCATTGCGTATTTATCAAAATCTAGGAAGTTATTTTCTCTATCAAAACAAAAATAATTACGAGGTGGCTCTACATCATTAGGATACACATTTATTTTTTCTCAAAATATGTCAATGCAAAAGAGGTACACATATATCAATATTAGTAGCATTTAATATAGTTAAAGTATATATATATATATATATATATATATATATATATATATATATATATATATATATATATATATATATATATATATATATATATATATATATATATATATATATATATATATATATATATATATATATATATATATATATATATATATATATATATATATATATATATATATATATATATATATCTTTTGCATTAGGAAAAAGAGACAAGTATGTATTGTTGTTTTAACACTACTATATAGTTTTCTAAATGATAGTTTGGGGAGACCATGAGAAGCAAATATAAACATAAAGAGCAGTCTTGGGTCAAGTGATAGATATCCACCATTCTTTGTATTTTCTTCATCTATTGACTGCAAAATTGTATTATTATTAGAGTAACAAAATTAGTGTTGTATTATACAAAATAATGGATACAAATACCTCAACTGTAAAATGTGTTTGCAAAAGTATGGACTAAACAAGATGATAAAGGAGAGGTGGTCTACATTATTTATATTTCTTCCCATTTAGCACTTTGAAACATTTATTGTAGGTGCATATATGTTTTGTTAAAGATATTCCTCCCATTAACGCATTTGCAATCACTTTAACATGGGGGCATACACTTCGCTCCTTGTTTCACATTTTGGACACACACACAATGATTCAGTGAAATCTCTTTTATGTAGATGGCTAAGGAAACAATTATTTTCTTAGTTTTATCTTTTAATTATCATACCCTTGTGCATTATTCATTGGATTTCTAATGGAGGGAATGTTTTCCTTAAGGACTAGTCCTTCTTTTCATAAACCCTTTGGAGACAATGCTTTCCTTTGGATAGATCACATTTTCAAGATCTCTTAATGGAGACAATGCTTTCTTTAATAATTTACCCCTTTGTTTCGATGGTTGACTAGCAAAAAACAACTTGTTAGACTATCAATGCCATCTTTTGCAAGAGTGTTTTCTCTTTGCATGATCCATAGTAAGGCAATACCTTACTACGCTAGTGGTCATGTCTCTTTCTCTATTTTATCTCTCTCTTTTGAGTGATGCTACTTTTATCTTGGTTTTGGATTTGATGAGGACTTAAGTCACTTGGGGGCTTGATGTTTCTTTGTCACCTTGACCTTGATAAGATTGTTCTTATGTATTAATCTACTTTACCCATGATCATGAGTATGTCTCATACTCTCACTAAAGTGGGAGATAGATGTATTGTCATGAAAATTTATCACCCATAATTAAATGAACTATTAGGCCCCATTTTGGTGATTTTGAGATTATATGTCTATATGCTTGATCCTAGCAACCTGATTCCTCTTTTCTTTCTTCTTCTCCACCATCCAAGCACCCAATTCAAATTTTGGATCAAAATCCTAGGTAAAAATTTTCTCCATCATTCTTGTTAACTCCAAAATTTGCACCCTAAATCCAAGCGCCTAAACACTTAGAAATTATGGAGAACATGGGAATAATCATGAGTTTGTGGGTAAACTATGTTGGTGATTGAACCTTTGGATTCTAGGCCGGTTCCTGTCAAATATGGAATATCACCTCCTGATTGAAAATTAAAGGGGAAAAGAGAGAGATTAAAACTGAATGGGAAATTGGGTGATACACCGAAACTTGGCACAGATCTATCAGGATCTTTAAACCGGCATTCCTAATTACAAAATCACTGAGCTACATTTATCATTCTCTACTCAACATAAAGGTTGACTAGAATTTATTGCTAGGGTTTAAACCACAAACAATAAAAACTGACAACAAACTTACATATTCTGCAAAAAGGCCTGATTTTTAATAAGATAGGAAAGGAATCGAAAACAACTCACTTTACCGGATTACATAAAATACAACACTTTATGCAGAAAAGAAGAATAGGACTAGACTTGATACTCAAAGATGATGAAATCATAAAGAACCTACTTTATTTCCTTCAAAACCTGTAAAAATGGTTACAAAGTAACAGAAAAAGGGTGAAGGAACAAATTGCTCACTTAACACCTCTTTTTTCCAAAACTCTGAACCCTCAACAATGAATAGCAAGCTCAAATAAATAGCCTCCAAGGCTAATCTTGAAAATGAGCACTCCCCCCAAAAAGTGCCTCTAAAAAAAATAGATACCCCCGAAATTCAAGCCCAAATAATGCCTAAAATATAGTCTTCAAAAAGCTCCTCCAAAATAGCATGTCCCTAAATTTAAGACATGATTCATGCCTAAAATCTAGCCCTAAAAACTAATTTCAAAAATGAAACTAGCCCTCCACTTTAGGTTTCCTAATATTGATGTTTTTTTCAAGATTTTACATCTTTTATATAATATATATCAACATATATTAAAGAATATATTAAAATATATATTCAAAATATCTAAATTATATTCTAAAATAACCTAAGATGCAAAGAACCCACTCATTAACTTAGAAAACATGCATAAACTACCCCTTCAAAAATCTAACTTATGGTCAACATGACCTATTGCAAAATATCTCCATCTTTTAATTACATGTGATGTCATGGCATGTTGAAGGGAAACCATATTCTGAAGCTTGTCCTGCATGCATCGTGGACTCCAAGTTTTATGAAAACTTAGCAAAGGGCTTTTGTTTGCTTTTCATTTGTATCTCGTAGCTTTGGGGAGGGTTTTGAAACCCCTTGCTTGTGATTGTGCCGCCGTGCTGCTTCTTCTTATGCTCTTGTTGTTTGATGCTTACTGGAGTTTACCATAGCTATCCTGACACCGTTTATACTAAAGTTATTTATGTCATAATCTATGGAATCTTTGGCATCAATGGGTAATGTAGGTCCTTTGATCTCGGGCTCTTCCTCTTGGCGCTGGAGTTCTTTGTCACTGTTGAACTGGCATGTAACTCTTAAGTTCAAACCATGACTGTGATCTGATCTTAATGCTCCATTTTGATGGAGAGGACACGGTTTTGATCTGTAGTTGGATATTTAAAACTCGAACTATAATTTCAACTTGACTATTTGGCTTTCCTTGCTTGAAACATAGCTTCAGACTAGAGATAAGTATACTTTTATTCTATTTTTACTTGCGTAAACTTCTAGATTTTTGCTTGTTTGTTTAGCTTGAACATTCGACTAAAAGATATAGCCAATTTTATTCTTCATGTTGCATTATTTTTTGGGCTTTTACCTTTCATTTGAGCATGGGCTGTGTTTACTATGATCTCATTTCACAAGGCACAGGCTATGACTGTCATGAGCTGGCTTCTATTTGACTTATTTCTTACTGTGCCTTCATATACATAACCATTTCCTTGGTAAGCACTATTATGTTGATGATCTACATAAAAAACTATGTTAGCTAAATCTCCAGTTCTTCGAACTACTGAAACCGCTCCATAATGAATGCCAGTCATTTGAGCTAATCCACACAACTCATACATCAAAGGCACTTTGACAATATCTACAGCAGCCTAGAGCATATGTGATTACTCCTCACTGTACATCAGAAGAAGACGAACATTATTGCTTTCTCTATTTGAAATTTGGAAATGTTACTCTAACTTGGGCTTCAACAGTCGTAAGCTTATTGATTCACTATATTTTATTTAGGTTTTTTACCAGCCATGCATCTCCAACTTGTACTCAATTTTGAAAGTAGAACTCTGATCTCTTTTGACCTTTGACTGAGATTTTATAGGTTGAATGTTGTGATCATTGTTCTTGGCTATGCTGCAATAGGAAACTGTAGTGTATTGAGCTCGAAATAAAAACTCACGTTTTCATCCATTGTTGAATTTTACCATTGTAAGAAACTCAACTGCATTTTTTTGGCATTGTCTTGCCCCTCTTTCCACATCATAGCATGGATTTTTAAAAATTTGGTCTATAAACCTTATTAGAAGTTAACTCTGTTTTACTAAGAGCTGAACATGAAGCTCAATCCAGTTTGAAATATGGTCACCTATCTCTAAGCTTGACTTGATAATTCATTGTACATGTTGAATGTTGAAGTTGTTTATTGTCTTCTCATCTTCACTCTTTAAATAATATGTGCAGCTGAAAATTTCAACTGAATACACTTTTTGGATAAGCTAAGCATGCCTTCCAGTGCCTTACTCAGTACATTGAACTATCACTCATGGGGTTCGAGCACGGGCTCGTGACTCCCATGAGTTAAATTCATGACACGAAACTTATTTTGAATATGTACTTCTCCTGTATGTGAAACAATGATTGTGTTCTGTTTAGTTTTCAACCTACACATGAAGCAAACATATTAGTGTATAAAAATGATTACCTTTTTCCTATTTTTCTTCTTTTTCTGAATTTGTATCTGTACTATTGTCCTTCTGTAAACATGAATTTTATTTTGATTTCTTCTCCCTCTCTTCCAGAGATAATAATGTTCAGAAAACCACTAAGATAAAGTTCTTGTCATATATTAATGATGTGTGAACTAGGTATATGCAATTTCTATTTTGATAGCAATATAATTAGCTCTTTTGCATATACATTCTATATTGTAACAACACTAATGTTCTCTGTTTCTGAATTATCATTGTGCATTGTTTCATTGGATAATTTCATATGCACCTTTTAGCAGCATTACCATATGAACTGTAACTTCTTTTCCCTTATAATAATGCATGCTTCCAAAAGATAGTAAGGATTTCATAAAGAAATGTCTCTTCGATGTTATTATTCTGTTAATGTAGATGCACATCTTTTCATTGCATTGATGTTATCACTAAATATGCAGTCCTAGAAGTTTGATTGATGTCTGGTGCTTTTAGTGAACTATGTATTGCTTAGATCCGATTCGATCTAACATCTTTTCCATATGCAGGATAGGACTTAGAAGAAGACCTAGGATGCAGGACCGACAGAGACAAAACCAAAACATGAAGACTTTAAATGATGCAGATAAACAACTCCATAAACTAGAAGACCTCTTAAAGGCAATACATAGATTCCTAATCCTCATCATGCTTCTCTCTTTCTTCTTTTTTTGTATATGTGCTCTAAGTTTCAGTATGCAAGATGTAACCTTGAAGAAATATTTGTCTAATACATTCAATTTGAATGCATAATGTAATGATCACTATGAGTTTGCAAAATTGAGCATGATCAATACTTAGAGTACATAATCTGATAATGTGAATGCACTGCAATATATGATTCATCTTCATAAGCTGAATAGTAATTTTGAAGAGGTGTACCTTTATGAACTCTTTTGATGTTTATGGTTATCACTCTACATTTATATACTTCATTTTTGCATCAAAGCCATTCTGCAATTTAGGATAGCAACTGTTAAGTCCATATTGTGATTTAAAGGTGAAATCAGCTTACCAATTTAGTATGCAAACTAAATAGGTAACAATTCTATACCTAGGTACATATTCGCTCCACCATTCTATACCTAGGTATGGATTGGATTGGTCCTTCTATGCCCTTGGATTTAGGCCAAATATGGTCTAGATCCCTATGTCAAGGTGTTAATTAAAAATGGTATGGTAGTTAGTTTGGATCAATTTAGAATCCCAAAATGATGGATGAGGTATAAAAACACCCTGTCTCTCCTCATTTTGTAACCAAGAACTATCCTTCAACATTTGCAATCAATTTTTAAAGAGAAATCAAGTCATCAAGAGGAATTGAGCAATTGGATTCAAGATTTTAAGGCAAGCATCCAAGATCTAGATTCTCTGATCCTAAGCAAGTTTCTCTTCCATGATGGCCAAGTAGAGGAATTATCATTAAAGAAAGAAGATCTTTCATTCCATCTACAACTCTCCTTAATTGCATGTGATTATCAAGCATATCTACATTGAAGATCTAGGAGTAGCATTCATAGATACATGCATTTGTGAAGGCATCCTTGATTCCTATTTGAAAAATCAAGGTCAAATATTTGATTCCAAGCACATTCAAGAATCTTTATGGGTATGAGTGATTCAAACATTCATCCATGAGCGTTTAAGAAACACAAATCAAATATTTACCTTTTTGCATACTTTCCTTTTATGCAAGTTCTTATTATTTGCAAGGTTGATTCCTAAATGGGGGTTTAAATAAGGAAAACCCCTTTAACTAAACCTTTTCCCCATTTTTCTATGTGCAGGAATAGGATACAAAGTTGCCAAAACTTTTCCAAGCAGATTAGGAAGATTTGAAGCATCCCTAAAATAAAAACCCAAGGTACAAATTGACAAAGTTGATCTATACCTGGGTACATATCGGTTCAACCTCTGTATACCATAAAAAATAGGCTCAGATTTGATAGGTAGATAGGTTACAATGTCAAGATCTCAAAAAATTTGATATAGGTACTTTCGGGACTCCGTTTGTCATTTATTTGCATCTGAAGTAGCTTGTTTCCTATTTCATTTCTAAATACATTTAAATATTTCCTAATCTATATTTATGTCTTTATTATCATTTCCCATTTATAAATCACATATTTATCAAAGGATCATTGTCCCATTTAGCGCTTGAGTCACCCTAGGGTAAGCCCAAACTTTAGAGCCACAAAGTGTGTGCTTTTTCTACCTCTTCAAGGCTAGAACAAATATTGTAAACACCAAATTTCCATAAAAATTTCTTAAAATAGACTAAAATTCAATTCTTAATCCCACTGTGTGTGCCAAAAAATTGTTGTCACCAAATAATGCACCCTTACCAAGTTGAGATTACTCAGCATATAGGTGAAACATTGGATGACCTCTCAATATGTAGGATTTAATAAATTTAAGTCAACCTTCAAAGAAGGATGGTTCCCTTTGTACTCACCTAAACTTATTTAAAATAATCTACTAACTTTAAGAGAAAACAAATAGAAAAGCTTGATAATGAACCTACAACTAATGTGGTGATGCGTTAGATTGTTATTAAGATTATATCACTATTTTAACACATGATATTCAGTTATTCAGATGGCTATTTGCACAACATAAAAAATTACATTCATCTATATGTTAACATTTTGCAAGAAGAAAATGTTTTAGTGGAGCCCTCAAAAGGAAAATAAGAGGTTTCATAATTTAAAAGACTATTTTTCTACACTCCATAACTAACAACATATACAAATACATAAATTTGTTGTTCTAAGGTGTTCTAAATGCAACATATGTTTAAGGATTTCATGAAGGATCCCATAAACCAATCGCTAAATGCAATAATACACACAAAGAAACAAACTTCTAAAGGCAAAATAACTAAACTTTATTGATAAAAAGGTGTTTTTACAATAATATAGTCTTGAAATTGCTTGCTATTGATTTAAAAAAAATATGACCATGAAATCTAATCTTTCTTTGTCCATTACCTTGCTAATACTCTTTTCTTCAAAAAAGGCATAATGCATTTATCAAATATAGTATAACCATCACAATGTAAGCACAATATAACATGCTTTTAGCTATCATTACCCATTATTATCTTTTTGCAAGACATATCACATATTAAACTTGCAACTATCATATATTTGCAGTAGTCATTGTCTATTTAGAGGTATATACTTGTAACAAAGAAATATTAGATTGATATGGTGTATGGGGTGTGATGGTCCTTCTACTTTTGTTAGATTTAGAAAGAAGATGACCCACTAGGCTCAAGAAGGCCCAAGCGCTAAACAAGTACAATGATCCTTCACTTAAGGAAAAATGGAAATAGAAAATATAATGATGGATGCAATATTTAGGAAAAACAGGGAAGGAGATTAACTTTCAGCATACAAAGACTTACATAAATTAAACAAACAAATTTTATATTGGAAATGGAACTCTAAGATAAAGGTTGACTTGTAAATATAATTTGGTGGAAATTTGGAGAGGCCAAGTCATATGGGACAACTATGTCTAGGACCAAGTCATCTAGGATGAGTTTGTCTAGACACTTTTTCCTGTTTTCAATCTCAAATTGTAGCCAAGCTCTTGTACTTTCTAGATCTTGCCACAAAATCAATGTGATTGTTCCTTCACATAGAAAAGAGAGAAATTATTGGGTAGAAAGGGGTTTTCCTTATTCAAACCCTAGTTGAGGAATCAACCTTGAAATTGAAATCAAATATGCATGTATGGTTCAAATTTTGCTAATATAAAGCAGGGGCTAGATTTAAAAATGAAATGTTTATACCTTTAGAAATAGATTTGGAGGATGCTTGAATATTTTTTTAATGTCTTGAATCATTGGGAAGAATCAAGGATTCCTTTCACAAATGCTTAGATCTGCAAATACTCCTTAAATATCCAGTGTTCTTATGATTGATGTCACTTTCCTTAAGAAGGAATCAATTCACATTTATATTCATGTACATATAAGAAGGGTCTTCTTGCATGATTGAGGTCTCCTATACTTGGCCTTCAATGAGGAAGAACAACTTGCTACAATGGAGAATATTTCCTTAAAAAGATGCTTTGGGTGCTTGAAATCAGCCTTAGAATGCTTGAGATCATGTGTGTATTCTATCATGAATGCTTGGTTCCCAAAATGAGGAGATGTAGGTTGCATATATACCTCTCACAATAATTTTGGAGCTCAAAACTTGAAGAGGGCCGATGAGAATTTGAATTTCCTACTCAACCATTGAGACCTAACCCTAAATTCAATTTAAAGGAAAACATTGGGGATCAAGTCATCTGGGATGAATTTTTCTCATTCATAGGTCCTAAATTTGGTCCAAGAGTCCCAATTGGAGTGAGGATGTTGGAGTGATAAGAGGAATTAGGGTTGGATCAATCATAATAGACATAGAAGTCAAAGACACTAAAATGGTACCTAAATGGACATCCAATTATAGGAAAGTACAATTTAGGATGATATATTTAGCCCCCACTTTAGCAAGAGTGTGAGATTAACTCATGCTCATGGAAAAGTATATCAAAGAATTGGAAAATATATATCAAGAACAAGGAGACAAGGAGACATTAAGCCCTTGAATGACTTAGGTCCTCATCAAATCCAAAACCAAGATAAAAAGTAGAAACACTTGAAAAAGAGAAAATAGATATGACCACACTAGCCTAGTAAGTTTTGCCTTACTACGGGTCATGTAAAGTGAGTTAAATGTAAAATATGGAAATGAAAGTCTATCAAGGTGAGATGATATTCAACCCATCAAAAAGGATAAACAAGCAAAAGATTGTCCACAAAGAAATCATCCATAGGAGGATTATGCCTAGGGAAAGCATTGTCTCCAAAGGAATACTCTAAATAATGCACACAGGCATGAAAGGAAAAACCCAAGGAAAACATTACCTCCAAGGCCATCATATAAGAAATTGATACAAGGAATTGACTTGGTGAATATGTGTGGAAAATTTGTAACAAGGAGAAAAGTTTATGCCTCCACATTAAAGTAATCGCAAATGCCTACATGGGAGAAATGGATTCAATGGAGCATACATGCATCCAAAATATGTTTTCACTATTATATGCCCCCAAGAGAGGACAAAACAAGGGAAATAAAGTGCATGACAAAGAGAGATTACAAAGGTATCTACTAACTCTAGTGTCAGTATGATCATATGATAACTCATCTATATTAATAATGATGTTAAATGCATTGACATCATCCCCCAAGGTACCAAAACTATGAGAATAATAGAAGAAGAGAACATAAGAGATACAAACATAAGTATTTTTGGGTCAGTTTTATAGAGACCAAAAAGAATAGATTGTTTCCATTATTTTGTATCATCCCTAATTAGACAACACAAGGGAACATTTACAACAAAAGATCATGCACAACATAACATGTATATGACATATAGAAGAATGTTACAATAGATTGGTTCCTTCATCACTTTGCACCAATGGATCAACAAGGTTTTTCTAAAGAAATATAAACATATCATATAACACACAACACATCATAGGGGAAGCACGTTATGAACAAGAAAACATAGAATAATCCACCGTACAAGAGGAGTTAGTCAAGCATATCACCTACCCCCCATCTTAGTCATCATTTCTTGGAGAAGGTGGGAAACACATAAGAGGCACAAATTTGAGCACAACAAATAGATCCATCACAAGTTACAAATAAGGACCATTCTCTGATGATGAGTTAATTTATTTGTCTCAAGGAGCTAGGGATAATATTTGTGAAAATCTAGCAGATAATTCAAGATTTATTTCAATAAGCTCATACATATAATTACAATAGTTAGCATCAATATTGTTATTTTCATTAGAACTATTGTTATAATCATCAAGAGTATCTTCTTCATCTAAATTAATTAATCTTTTATACAAATAGAAGAATCATTATGTCTATTCAATTTTATTTTCTTTAAATTAACTTCCTCCCTTGGCCTATATATGCATAGTTTGGTAAAAGAGAATCAAGGCTTTATAAGGTGTCTTATGGGAGGAAATAGTAAGAAATTTAATGTGCCCTAGCATGACATCTATGATGACGATCTTGAGAACAATAATTGCATTTGGTTATGTTTGAAATTTTGGATGGTTTGGGATCAATATATACATTAGAAAAAGGGGAGAGTAATGAAACACATAATGTACTAAGTGAATTACTTTCCCATTTAATGAATTACACATTAGGAAGGAGGAATGCCCTCAATAGGATCAAGAGGTGACTCAAGCTTTAAATGGGGAAAAAAAATTTCCTTCACTAAATAATGTAATTGAAATGAAATGGGAAATTCTTATGTAATGTAATTGATCTATTAGAGAAGTCACTAAATTTTTTCGTCAAAATAGAGTGATATGAACTAATGTTGAGCTAAAACTAACGAAAATGGAAATTAGAAGATGAAAAGCACATGTTCCATAAATTTTAGTCAAAAAGGGTAGGGACATGGCAAAATTCTATATGTACTTGGAGACATGTCAAAACTCAATCTATTCTTGAAACTTTTCGATGATCTTTTCACATAATCTACAAATATTCTCGTATTGTCTGGATATGAATTTCTAGCTTTGTAACCTATTATTGCACATATAAAAATAGGGAAAAGGGTTGGGAAAATGGGATTGCCTTGGTCAAACCCTTGTTTAGGAATCAAACTTTAAATATGATAGAAATTGCATAAAGGAAATAATGTAAAAGGAAAATTATTGATTTACCTTGCATAAAACCCTCATGGATAGATGTAGAAACCTCTCAAATCCATGAAGATGCTTGAATTTTATTTAAATCCAAATATTTATCCTTGGAATGAGATGTAATATCAAGGATTCCCTAAAAAATGCATATATCTATGATTTACACTCCAAGATCTAGAATGTAGATATGCTTGATAACCACATGCAAAGAAGAAGGGAGAGAGAATATGAATGAATGGATATTCTTGCTTGATTGAGAATTCCTCTACTTGTCCATAATGGGATAGAAACTTGCATTAATTGGAGAATATTTCCTTTGATTTGATGGATCATGAGGAAATAGAGACTTGGAGATCTTTAATTGGATGCTTGCCTTCAAATCTTGAATCCAAATCCTTAATTACTCTTAATTGTTTACACTTTGTTGATGAATATCTTACACTTGATTTATTTTTACCAAATGAGAGGAGAGGAGGTCCTTTTATGCTTCACACCCTTATTTTGACATTCAAATTTGATCCAAGACAACTTGAAAACCTTGAAAGAAGACCCCGATATCAAGCTCTAGGTAAAATTTGGGCCTAAAACCCTAGGGAAAGATCACCATTGGTGATGTGTCCTAGGGATTGATCTCCATTGGTGATGTGTCCAAGGTAAAATAGGCTAAAATTTCATGAGGATATTAGGGATAGTGAATAGGTGTGGGATAAGAAAAGACATGTCACTGGGATCAAGCATAATAAGCATTTGGACCTCAAAATCACCAAAATAGGGCCTAATAGGTCCTAAAGCATCTAATTATGTGTGTTAAATTTTTAGGACTATACATTTATCCCCCACTTTATTAGTATTATGAGACAAGATCATGCTCATGGTAAAGTAGATCAATGCATAAGAATGATCCTATCAAGGTCAAGGAGACAAAGAAACATCAAGCCCCTAAATGACTTAAGTCTTCATCAAATTTGAAACCACGATCAGAGAGGCATCACTCGAAAGAGAGAAAAAGATAAAGGAGAGATAAAAAAAAAATGATCACTAGCCTGGTAAGGGATTTCCTTACGATGGATCACGTAAAGGAAAGCATTGTAAAAGGTGGCCTTAAAGGTTTAGCAAGTTGTTTTTTACTAGTCAATCCATAAAAGATGATCAATGCTTAAGGAAAGAATTGTATCCATAGGGATAAATTATAGAGATTAGGCCTAAGGAATACATTATCTCCTTAGGGATCAAATAAGGAGGATTATTCCTTAAGTAAATCCTTGTCTCTAATAAGGGATTTAATAAAAAGGATAAACACAAGGAAAGTGTTGTCTCTATGGTCATTCACAAGAGAGATTGCATTGAATCATTGTGTATGTGTGTACACAATGTAAAAAATAGAGAAGAGTGTATGCCCCTATGTTAAAGAAATTTAAAACACCTTAACAAAAGCAATAGCTTTAACAGAGCATACTTGCAGCCACAAGTAATGTTTCCACTATGAGATGCCCCCAATAAAGGACAAATCAAAGGAAATGAACACATGAAAAAAGAGAGCACATAAGGGATCTACTAACTCTGGGTTTAGTATGATCATATGATAATATATAATATATTATATCACAATTAATCATCATCATCCCCCGAAGGTACTAAAACTACAAAACACAATGGAACAATTTCACTTAAGAGTCACAAAGAAGAATATTTTTGGGCTAACATCACAGAGACCAAAAATAATAAGTAGCTATTGTTTTGCATCATCCCCAATTAGACAACACAAAGGAACATTTACAAATAGTGGCACATGCATGAAATAACATGTAAAAACATATAGAAGAAGTGAGATAAAATAGATGAATGTTTATGATATTTTGTTTTCTTTATCAACTCACACAAATAGAGAAACAAGGGTCATTTAAAGAAATCTAAACAAAACATTGAACATGTAGCACATCATAGGAGAAACACATTACAAAAATACACCACACAAGAGGATCTAGTCAAGCATATCATCCCCCCCCCCCCCCCCCACATCTCAGTTTGTAGTGTTTAGGGTATGTGGGCAACACACAAGTGTAGAAACATCAAGCACAATAGATGGAGCAATAGCCAATTCTGAACAAGGACCATGATAAGAAGATGGGTCAATTTTCTCATCACTAGGATTAAGAGATAATTATTGTGAAAATATAGGTGGTAAATAATGATTAACATCAATATCATTAGATTCACTAGCACGAATATCATTGTTAGTTACATTAGGAACATCAAAAGCATCATCATCAAGAGTATCATCTTCATCCAAATTAATTGTAATAGAATCCAAGATATGAATATAATTATCATATTTTTCAAGTTAACTTCCTCCTTTAGCTCAAGAATAGGTTGATTGAAGGGAATCAAGGCATTAGTGGGTGTTTTGGGTGAAGCAATTTTTTGGGAAGAACATTGATGAGCTCTAGCACAAAATTTATGATGGTGGTCACATTCATGATGGTTATGTTGGTTTTGGTGGAAATTTAGTTTGGTTCAAGATCAATCAACATCAGGTCCTTTTATTATTTAGGGGGAAGAATGGAAGGAACCACACTTGGTTGAGAGATAACATCAAAGAAACTCTTATAAGATATAGGAGGTGGAACTAAAGAATATATAGGAGATATAGGAGTTGTAGGAAAAATTCCACATTTAGGACAAGGAGATGGAATATCCTTAGGTTTTCTAAGTTCACAAAACTTTTGGATCTTATAGGATTGATATGATCTGAAGAGGTTATTGCAACTGGGTTGGGTTGGTTGAGGCATAAAAAGATAAAAGAAATCAAGGTCAATATACTCTTGAGGCACTGAAGGTTGATAGATTCTATGGCTAACAATCATGATTCATCAATTGTGAGGGAATTTCAAACATTTACGAATAGGAGAGGCCATAAATTTCATGGAGATAAGCCAATAAAGACAAATTAGACTTGAAATTTATTAGGAGTTGGAACCACAGTAAAGGTAACATATAAAGTTTTTCTACCAACTTCAACAAGAAATGAAATATAACCATGTGAATGATAAAGGAAATCATTGTAAGTTTGGATCATAACATCATATTTATCATAAAAAGCACATTGCAATTATCTATTAAAAAGATGCTCTTCAGTTATCACATTCACCATGCAAGTAGGGTCAACAAGGATACCAGAGGAATGAAGGCTATTAACCTTTGCCATAATATAATGAGGACCACCAGGTGCTTTAATTATCTCAATAGGGTCAAAGGTAATTCAAATCTTAGGTTCAAGTTTAGGTTTAGGTTCAACTTGATCAATAAGGTTGACAATGTTATTTTCTTCATTACATGTATCATCATAGTCAACAACATGAGTGGAAGAAGAAAACAAACAATGGGTAGAATCAATGGTATTGGTCGAATGAGATGGCAAAGGGTTGGTATAAATTTGTAGCTTTTGGTTGGGAGGTGCTATGGATTTTTTTCCTTGATCATTGAAACCTTTAATAGATATAACAGTAGAATTAATGAGGTCTTGAACAATAAGTTTCAAATGAAAACATTTTTTAGTATCATGACCATGTTAACAATAGCATTGACAGAAAGATTTCTAATCAAAATGTTTGGGTAAAGGTTTGGATGTGTTAATAGGCTTAATATGAGGAAGAGTTAACACTTTATCATTAATCAACATCACATTATGCAAAGATTCAGAATGTTGAGAAAAATTACAAGAAGGTCTAAAAATATATGACAAAGGAGCCACACCTTTGGATGTTGTTGTCACTTTCTCATCAACATTTTTGGATGAATTATTGATATTAATGAAGTTATTTGGTTTCTAAAACTTTTGTTAAAATTGTTGGATGTGGCACCACTTATCAACCAAAGCCATTGGAGTAGTTCTCTCAATCTGACTCACTTGAAGCTAATAATTATGAAGCACTATACATAATTAACTAAAAGAACATAATTTAGAAAGTAGAATGTTATCTCTAATGTATTTTTGTCAATTAGCAATGAAAATTTGTTGTACATCAATATCAAGCATATGATAAGAAATCTGAGCATGCAAATGCTTAAACCTACTGTAAGATATAAAAGAGTGTATGCCAAAATGTAATATAAAAAGGAGAGTGTTAGGGTGTGGGAAAAGTAGGATCTTCTTCTTAACCTCAAATTCCTAAAGGAAAGATCCAAATTGATCAACCAAAGAAAATGGTTAATGCACAAATGGATCAATCGAAAAAGAATATAAAGAAAGGAGAAAAACCTATATTCTGTTATGGAAAGGAAATACATAAATCTTAATTGAATTGAAGATAAGTACTAACCTCAAAATATGGAAAATCTAGAAAATACTATTTTCTGGTGTCTGTATTTAGTTTCGGGAATTTCTGCAATCGGATTTGGCCTGGAAACACATAAACAGAGAAAACCTAGAAACCTTTTATCTTTCTGAGAGAGGTCAACCTTGACCCAAAACAAGGGTAAGATCTTACCTCAAGGCAAAATCTTACCCCTAAAAGTCAACCTTGACCTACACTATTCCAATAGAAAATCTGTTCGCAGATCTTAGAAGTTCGCCAAAAAGGGTACTCAAATATGAACTGCAATTCACTATCCCGCACCTGTACCTGTAAGAAAAAGGGTTTTTTTGTTTGGATGAGGGGTTTTCCTTGGTCAAAACCTAGTTTGGAATAAACCTTGAAATGTAATTGAAATTGTAGCAAATAAACAAAGTAAATGGAACAATTCACCTTGCTTATGTTGAAATCCTTGTGGAGGATTTGAATCCTTGAATCCACAAGTATGGATGCTCCAAATGAATGTATAATTATATGTAGGATGTCTCAAATCAATTGCATTAGATCTTCAACACCAATCTTGAATGTGTCTTGGAATAGGAAGAAGCTTGAATGGAAATGGATGGAGAAATCTTCAACAAGACAACTCCAACGAGATTGAATCCTTTAATGGCTACCAATGGATCTCCTTGATGAATTGGATCTTGAATGCTTGAGGATGAATGAATTCTTGAATTATTTCCTTCTCCTTCTTTCTTGCTTTATCACTTGATTGCACTTGAGAGATTATATATCACTTGATACTTGATGGAGATGGATTGAAATGAGAGAGGAAGGATTCATTTTATACTAATCTAGGGCACAAACTTCTAGAGAGGCCAACATAGGAGAATTAAATTCCCATTTAAACCTTAACCCCTATAAATGGACCTAGATTAAATATAATTTAAGAGTTTACCATTCTGAAATCTGAAACAGCCAACTTGAAAGTGGGAAAATAAATTTTTCGAAGCTCAACATCTCGAAACCTCTGGAACTTGAAATCTAGACCCAGGGTTAGGGTCAAGGTTGACTCTGACCTAGGTCAAGGTCAAGGTTGACCTTGAACCAGAAGGTCAGCCTTGACCCTAAGGTTAAGAATCTCATTTTCTCAGGACCAGGTACCAGAAACAGGCTGGAAATAGGTGGAAAGAGAAGCAGAACAATGGAAAAAAATTAGATCCCAGTCAAAGACCCATTCAAGGCATTTGACATGACCCTAGAACACTTACTTGAAGGGCTAAACCAGTCCTAAATGGAAGTGCTTCCATTTTCTAATGATACATTTAGCCCACACTTTAGCAAGAGTATGGACTTTATACAAACTCTTGGTAAAGTAGATCATAATGAAAAAGATAACCTTATTGAAATCAAAGGGACAAAGGAATCCTCAAGCCCCCAGGGACTCAAGTCTTCATCAAATCCAATGTTACAATAAGAGAGACATCTCTAGAAAAGAGAGAGAAGAGGATGTGATTATCTTGCTCAATGAGAACTTATGTCCCATTGTGAACCACACAAGGAAACAACGCAACTGGAAAGATGGAATTGAACCGCCTAGTGAATGTGGCTACTCACTAGTCAACCCATCAAGGATTCACCCTTACGAATATTCTATTCCAAAAGAGAAAAGCCAAAAACAAAAGAGATCTAGTCTTAAGGACACCTCTGACCTTAAGGGATCAATTTTTTTGAAAATGGAGGGATCAAGAGATCCTATAAGATAAAAATTGATGCTTTAAGGATTAGTCACTAATCCATAAAGGGAGAAAAAGTGCCTTGAAAAATATATGTATTGAAAGTGCATGTGTGCAACAGGTGAGAAGAGCGTATGCCCCCACATTAAAGTCATTGCTAACACTTTAACAGGAACAATGGCTTGAATGGAAACATAAACAACTCCACTGATTACATTTCCACTATGAGATGCCCCTAAGTGAAGACAAATCAAGGGAAATACCACATAAACATACAAAGAGCACAGAAGGGATCTACCTACCATGGGGTCAGTATGATCATAAGATAATATATATATATGATATTATTGCAAATTTATTGACATCATTCCCCAAAGAAAGTAGAAATACAATCACAATGGAGGAAAGAACACATAAGAGACCAAAAAGAATCAGTGCTACCAAGTTGCAAATCCAAGCGGACTACACAAGGAAACATTTACAAATAATAGCACATGTACAACATAACATGAAAACAACATTTAGAAGAGTAAAGATACATATAGAGGAATTGTACAATAGGTTTGATTCCTTTATCACCTTGCACCAACAAAGTAACAAGGGTCATATAAAAGAATCTAACAAACATTTAGCAAACACATTACGGGAGAAGCACAGTACAACAGGAAAACACACAAAAAGCTACCATGAAGGACAAGCCAATCAAGTGTGTCACCTACTCTCCCAATCTCATTCTATATCATTTAGGGAAGGTGGGAAACTTGCAAGAGGGACTATATCCAATATA
This sequence comes from Chamaecyparis obtusa, assembly GCA_027943335.1. NCBI lineage: Eukaryota > Viridiplantae > Streptophyta > Pinopsida > Cupressales > Cupressaceae > Chamaecyparis > Chamaecyparis obtusa. The sequence goes on along the minus strand of BSBK01005139.1, from coordinate 50,051 downwards.
GTAGGAATGATAGCCAGTTCCAAACAAGGATCCTCTTTAGAATCATAATGTTTGATACTAGGTGTAATTATCAATTATGATGAAAGCATATTTGGTAAATCAATTTCAATGTCAATAGTTTCATATTCATCATTAACATCATTAGTATCATCAAGAGTATCTTCTTCATACAGATTAATCAAAATAGGATCTAAGATACGAATAGAATCATCATAATCATGCATCTTAACATCGTTATTAGTATAAACTTCTTCTAACACATCATGCAGAGGTTGGTCAAAAGAAGATAAATAACTTTGGATAACAGAGGCATGGGCCTTAGCTTGAGCTCGATGCTTCTTACAATGTTCATTAGCAGATCATTTATGTTTTGTCTTGTTTGAAATATGCTGAGAACTAGGAGGGACAACAACCGGTTCCTTCGCAGGTTCTATAGGAGGATCAGTAGAGTTCTTAGTAGACTGAAAAACAATACTAGGATCTTGATTAATAGAGCTAGAAGCTATAGATAAAGGAGGTATGCAAGGCATAGGAAAAAGACCATGGTTAAGATCCATTTGTAGCATGCTTAACTCAAGAATCTTGCAATGCTTATAGGCTTGATATGATCGAAAAAGGTTATCAAGTTGAGAAGGACATGAATTTGGTAATGAAGGCCAAAAGATGTCAAGTGTAGCACAATCCCTGGGCCTAGAGGGTTGATATAAAATATGATTAATCATATTCACTTCCTCATCATGAATGAATTTAAGACACTTATGGATAGGAGAATCAACAACATGCATGGCATTCAACCAAGGAAAACCAAACTTAACTTGAAACTAATTAGAAGTAGGAACAACAATAAAGGTAGTATCCACAACTTTACCACAAAGGTCAACAGGCAAGTTTATAGAACCAAATGATGGATAAAGAAAACCATTACAAGTTTGAATCCACACATCCCATGTATCATAAGAATCACGTTGTAAGTTTTTCATAAAAATGTTTTCTTCAGTAATAACATTGACTAAGGATGTAGGATCAATAAGACAACAACGCGCAAGTGTCTTAGAAATCCTAGCATAAATGTAAAGGGGACCACTAGGAGCTTTAATAGTCTCAAAATCATCAAAGGTAATCAAGAGTTCCCGAGGTCTTTTATTCTTAGGTTATTTTTGAGCTTTAGGTTGAGATTTCAGTTTAGGCTTAGGTTGAGTTTGAACTTGAAGTTGAGGATGAGATTGAAGTTGGGGTGGAGATACAGATTGAGACAACACATCATGCTCCACATGGTTAACAATATGATTAAGATCATCCATCTTTGAATCATAAACAACATCCACAGAAGATGGATGAACAATGGTATTGGTATCATGTGTAGGAAAAGGATTCATATAAATTTGGAGATTTTGATTAGGAGGAGAGACAAATTTGTTTCCACTACCATCAAAATTATCAACAGATAATACATTAGAATCAATTAAATCTTGAATCATATGATTTAAAGAATAACACTTCTTAGTATCATGTCCATTTTGACAATGGTATTGAAAAAAAGCTTTGGAATCAAAGGATTTAGATGTCATCGTAGCAGGTAAAAGAGGTCGAATAGGAGGTAGAGTAATCATATTAGTAGTCAACAATTTATTCATAATGGAATGCAAAGATTCAAAAAGAGGAGTAAACATACGATTCAAAAGGAAAGAAGTGGATGCAAAAGTAGCATTATTGGATGTAACATCAACTTGATTAGCAACTACATTCACTTGTTTATTTATCTTGACATAGTTGTTAGGGTTTTGAAACTTGTTTGGATTAGGAGTAGCATCACTCTTATCAACTGGAACATGAGCCATTGGAGTGTTGCTCTCAAATTGACTCACTTGTAATTGATAATGATGAAGTGTTGCACAAAGTTTTTGAAAAGAGGTAAATTCAGTAAGCAAAATCTTATCTCTAATATCCTTTTGTAAATTTGAAATAAACATATGCTAAATATCAATATCAAGAACATGATAAGAAATCTGAGCATACAAATGCTTAAATCTACCAATAAATTCAGTCAAATTTACTTTAGTATTTTGTTTACAATGCATCAAATTAGTTAAGGACACTTGCGGACTTGTTGAATAAAGGCGTTATAAAGTTTTGGAAAAGAATCAATAGAATAAGGAGGCAAGGAACAATACCATTGCAAGGCCTTATCACAAAATCTTCTAGCAAACAACTTGGCTAAAATCCTATGGTCATGAGCATAGTCACTACAAAGGATTTGAAATGTTTTAACATGAGTAACATGGTCTCCCTTACCATTGTAATTCTCAAGACAAGTCATATCAGATTGTTGAGGAATAGGAGCACAACTGATGTCGAGGGATAAAGGACTTCTCATGTCACATGTAGGAATGGTAAACTTGGATTGAGTTAAAGATGCAAGTTGTTGTTGTAAAGAGGACACTGTTTGAGCTAAACTGATGATTGTTGAATCATTAGATAAAATAGGAGGTATAGACACACTAGAAACACTGGGTAAAGTGTATGAAGCAACAGGAATGGAAGACACAAATGGAGGAACACTTGGAACCATAGTTGGAAGCGGATTGAAATAAGTAAAAGGAACATTATGATAAGAAGGTTTTGAAGTAGGGAGGGACACAAGAGGAACACTCATAGGAAGAGAGAGAACCAACGTAGTCACCAAAGGAGGAGTATAAGTAGGAATACTAGGTAAAGGAATGGAAGAAGGTTGCACACTAGTAACAGGAGGAGTGAATCTTAAATCTTGAGCTTCTTGAGCTAAAGATTTAACATATGAATGCACAAGATGAGTAATATCATGCAAGAGATTAACACCTTTATAACTATCACGAAGGACTTTCTTAAGAGCGTTTATAGCTTGAATAAAATATTGATTATGGTTCTCTTAAGTAAGCCAATTTCTCATTTTATCAAGTTCAGTTGAAATTTTTTGGACTTGTTCAGGAGGAAATATTAAAGCATCATCCTCATCATGAGATGAGTGAGGAGAGTTATGCTCCATAGTAGGATTAGAATCATGAATAATCAAATTATCATCTAGAATCCTAAGAAAATGAGAGGAAGACTCAGGATCAAAGGCACCCATAAGTCTATTACTTCATCTAACCGGAATATTATTAGTAGGACTAGAGGTAGTAAAGCTCATATACAAATGCAAATGCAAAAATGAAATAAACTAGGAAAAACACAAAGCATAAAAAAAATGTTTTGGTATTTTTACTTTATATGAAATGTAAATGCAAGATCTAACACCATAAAAGAAAGAGTTGTCTATTGCAGGTTCACCAAAATGTAAGATATAAAAGAGTGTATGCCAAAATGTAATATAAAAATGAGAGTGTTAGTGTGTGGAAAAATTAGGATCTTCTTCTTAACCTCAAATTGCCAAAGGAAAGATCCAAATTGATCAGCCAAAGAAAATGGTTAATGCACAAATGGATCAATCGATAAAGAATATGAAGAAAGGAAAAAAACATATATTCCATTATGGAAAGGAAATACAAAAATCTTAATTGAATTGAAGATAAGTACTAACCTCAAAATATGACAAATCTGGAAAATACTATTTTTGGTGTCTGTATTCAGTTTCGAGAATTTCTACAACCGGATCTAGCTTGGAAACACAAAAATAGAGAAAACCCAGAAACCTTATGTCTTTCTAAGAGAGGTCGACCTTGACCCAAAACAGGGGTAAGATCTTACCCTAGGGCACAATCTTACCCCTAAAATTTGACCTTGACTTGCACTGTTCTGACAGAAAATCTGTTCACAGATTCTGAAAGTTTGACGAAAAGGGTACTCAGATCTGAACTGCAATTCATTGTCCCACACCTGTACCTACAAGAAAGAGAGTTTTTTTGTTTGGATGAGGGGTTTGCAAAATTCAAACCCCAGTTTGGAATCAACCTTGAAATGTAATTGAAATTGCAGTAAATAAATAAAGTAAATGGAACAATTCACCTTGCTTATGTTGAAATCCTTGTAGAGGATTCAAATCCTTGAATCCACAAGTATGGATGCTCCAAATGAATGTATAATTATATGTAGGATGTCTCAAATCAATGGCATTAGATCTTCAACACCAATCTTGAATGGGTCTTGGAATAGGAAGAAGCTTGAAAGGAAATGGATGGAGAAATCTTCAACAAGAGAGCTCCAAAGACATTGAATCCTTCAATGGCTACCAATGGATCTCCTTGATGAATTGGATCTTGAATGCTTGAATGCTTGAGGATGAATGAATGTTTGAATGCTTTCCTTCTCCTTCTTGCTTTCTTGATCACTTGATTGCACTTGAGAGATTATAGATCACTTGATACTTGATGGAGATGGATTGAAATGAGAGAGGAAGGCTTCCTTTTATACTAGTCTAGGGCACAAACTTCTAGAGAGGTTGACATAGGAGAATTAAATTCCCATTTAAACCTTAACCCCTAGAAATGGACCTAGATTAAATATAATTTAATATTTTACCATTCCAAAATTTGAAACAGCTGACCCGGAAGTAGGAAAATAAACTTTCTAAAGTCCAACATCCTGAAACCTCTAGAACTTGAAATCTAGACCCAGGGCCAGGGTCAAGGTCGACTTTGGCCTAGGTCAAGGTCAAGGTCGACCTTGACCTAGGTCAGGGTCGAGGTTGACCTTGATCCTGAGGTCAAGAATCTTAGTTTCTCAGGACCAGGTGCTAGAAACAGGCTAGAAATAGGTGGAAAGAGAAACAGAATAGGGGGAAAAAGCCAAATCCCATTCAAGGCATTTGACATGACCCCAGACCACTTACTTGGAGGGCTAAACTAGTCCTAAATGGAAGTACTTCCATTTTCTAACGCTACACCTACTAATGAAATCAATCACTTTTTCTCTAACACCTTGTTTACAATGCATTAAATCAATCAAGAAATATTAGGACCAATGTAGTTTTGAAATTGTTGAATGAAAGCATTAGTGATATTTTAAAAATAATTAATAGAATAAGGAGGCAAAGAACAATACCATTGCAAGGATTTGTTTTGAAAGGTTTTAGTAAATGAATTTTCCATGATCCTATGGTTATGAGAGAAATCACTACACAATGTTTGAAAGGTTTTGACATAAATAAAAGGGTCACCTTTACCATTATAAGTATCAATATGAGTAATATACATATATTGCAACATAACAACGTGGATGATATCTAAAGACAAAGGATTAGCAATGTCATAGGTAGGAACATTGAACTTGGATTGAGTCATTGGAGCAATTTATTTCTGCAAAGAAGACATAGTTTGATCCAAGCTATTAATGGTAGAATTGGTAGAAAACATGGCAGGAGGAGATATGTTTGAAATATTTGGAGCATTATGAGAAATGGAAGGAACAATTGAGTATGAAAAGGGCACACTATTGTAAGTGGGCATTGATGAAGGAAATAAAACACATGGAACATTTAAATGAATAATAGTAATAGGATTAGGAATACTGTGTAGGATTTATATTTTGAATAGAAGTTGTTATGATAGGTGGATCAATAGTATAAATACTAGGAATTGAGGTAGAAACAAGCATATAGGTCTCAACACTAGTGGTAGGTGGAATGAAACCTAGCTCTTGAGAGAAATCTATAATAGGCTTAACATTGTTATCAATGAGATGAGATATAGTACACATGATTTTAACACAATGTTCATCATTATGAATTAATTTCCTTAAGCCCTATACAACATAAATAACCTTAGGATTAGAGTTTTCTTGTCCTAACCATTGTTAAAATTTCTCAAATTCATTGGAAAGTTTTTGTAATTGCATAGGAGGAACCCTTAAAGCCTCATCTTCATCATCAAAAGAATGGGAGGAGTTGTTCTCCATGATAGGATTGATAACACTAGTATGCATGTTGGTATCATAAAGATTATTAGGAAAGAGAGAAGGTTCAGGACAAAAGGAATTCATGTCTATAACTTCTCTTAACCAAAATGCTATAAGTAGGACTCAAAGTGATAACTCTCATGCACAAGGGAATGAGAGAAAAGATATAGACCTAATGCAATTGCAATATTTGAAAGAGATATGAAATCCAATAAAATCAAATATTTTATGAAAAGAACACCTAATTGTCAAACTCAAGGATGGAATGTAAAGTGTGCACAAGTAGATCAAGATCTAACTATGAAAATAAGAAGCATGTAATACATACAATATAGATGATATAATGCACATAAAGGAAATCTAATGCTAAAATCAGAATGGAAATGTAATAAGTTGTGTTCACAAAAATGTACAGTATGAAAAGAGGAGAGCAATGCAACATATAATGTACGAAGTGAATTACTTCCCCATTTCATGAATTGCACATTAAGAAGGAAGAATTCCCTCAATAGGATCAAGAGGCGACTCAAGCTCTAAATGGGGAAAAGGTTTTTCCTTCACTAAATAATGTAATTAAAATGAAATAAGAATGATTATGTAATGTAATTAATCTATTAGATAAGTCACTAAAAAAGGATGATCAAAATATACTAATATGAACTTATATTGAGCTGAAACTAATGGAAACAGAAATCAGAAAATGAAACACACATGTTCCATAAATGTTTAGTAAAAAATGGTATTGACACGATAAAAATCTATACCTGGGAACAAGTAGAAAATTGATTTGGTTGTGGCACTTTCAGATGAAAATTTCATAGAATCTATAATTGTTCATGTACTATCTAGATCTGAATTCATATCTTTGTAACCTATTCTTGCGCATAGAAAAATGGGGAAAAAGGTTGGTAAAAGGGGTTTTCCTTGGTCAAACCCCTATTTAGGAATCAATGTTGAAATATGATAGAAATTTCATTAAGGAAATAATGTAAAAAGGAAAATTATTGATTTACCTTTCATAAAACCCTCATGAATGGATGTAGAAATTGATAAAATCCATAAAGATGCTTTAATGTGCTTGAAATACAAAGAGTTTTCCTTTAAATGAGATGTAAAATATGCATATATCTATGATTATCACTCCAAGATCTAGAATGTAGATATACTTGATAACAACATGAGAGAGAGAGAGAGATGAATGAATGAATGGATCTTCTTGATTGATTGAGAATCCCTCTACTTATTCATCATGGGAGAGAAAATTGTATAAATTGGAGAATATTTCCTTTGATTTGATGTATCTTGAAGAAATGGAGACTTGGAGATCTTCAATTGGATGCTTGCCTTCAAATCTTGAATCCAAATCCTCAATTGCTCTTAATTGCTTGCATTTTGTTGATGGATAGCTTACGCTTGATTGATTGTTACCAAATGAGAGGAGAGGAGGTCCTTTTATACTTTACTCCCTAATTTTTAGATCCAAATTTGATCTAGGTTGACCATAGTTGAAAGCCTCGGAAGAAGATCCCGATATCGGGTTCCACAAAAAATTTGGGCCCAAAACCTTGGCGACAGATCGCCATTGATGATGTGTCTAAGGTAAAACAAGCTCAAATTTCATGGAGAGATCTGGGATAGTGAATAGGTGTGGAATAATAAAATATAGGTCACTGGGATCAAGCATAAAAAAACATTTAGACCTTGAAATCAGAAAAATGGGGCCTAATGGGTCCTAAAGCATCCAATTATGGGTGCTAACTTTGTATGACTATACACAATCAACATTATCTCATTTTATCCCTTAGGAGAAAGAATGGAATCAAAATGACTATGTTGAGAGATAGAGGAATGAAGCATAAATAAGAGGCATGAAAGGTGTAGGAAGAAGTATGGGTCTAGGACAAGGAGATGGGACATATTTAGGGTTTCTTAATTCAAAAATATTTTGGAATTTGAATTTTTGGTAGGATAATAAGATATGATATTAGTGATTTTGTATTGGTTGAGGCATACTAGGCCAAAAGAAGTCAAGGTTAATGTTCCCACAACTCATTTAAGGATGATAGAGACTATGATTAATTGTGATGATTTCTCTATCATGGGGCAATTTCAAACACTTATGGATAGGATAAATAATATATTTTGTGGAGGTGAGCCAAGAAAGTCCAAGTATCACTTGTAATTGATGACATCTAAGCGTTTCTTACCAACTCTAATGGGAAGGTATAGAGCCTTGGTTAGGACTAGTAAAACCATTGAAATCCTTAATCATTAGATCCAATTTCTCTTAAGAGTCTTGATGAAATTTTGGTGTGTAAATATGTTCCTCGGTTATAACATTCACAATGCAAGTCTAATCAATAAGCACTCCATGAGATGTAATATTATTCATCTCTGCATCAATGTAAAGGAGACCATCGGGTGTCTCAATAGTCTCCTTGTGATCAAATGTAATGAAATGTTTAGGTTTTGGCTTAGGTTTGGATTTGGGTTGATCAATAAGATTAACAAAATTATGGGATTCGTGACATGTGTTTTCATTGTTCATGGTTGTGGATGCACTAGACTCAACAATATTAGTGGAAGAATAAGGTAAGGAATGGGTAGGTTCAACTATGCTGGTGGAATGGGAAGGTAAAGGATTGGTATAGGTTTGTAACTTTTGGTTAGGAAGGGTAATGTAATTTTTTCCTTGATCATTAACACCCTTAATAGTTATGGAATTCGAGTCAATAATATCTTGGACAAGATACTTCAGCCTATAACACTTCTTAGTATCATGGTTTGGTTGATGATAGTATTGACAAAAGACTTTATGATCACATGATTTAGGAAAAGGCTTGGATGGTTTGATTGGTTTGATGAGATGAAGTGTGAAAACATTATTATTAATCAAATTCAACATCATATTATGTGAATATTCAAAAAGAAGCATAGAATTACAAGATGGTCTAAAAATAGAAGACAGAGGAGCCACACCTCAATTTGCATTTGTCACTTGTGCATCAACATTGTTTGATATTTTGTTGATCTTCATGGAGACTTTGGGATTTTGAAACTTTTGGAAGGGTTTCTAGGCATCACCACTCTTATCAATTGAAGCCACTTAATTGAATTTCTCAAACTGGCTCACTTGAATATCGTGATAATTATGAAGCACTACACACAATTGGGTAAAGGAGGTAAACTTAAAAAGAAATATCTTATCTCTAATTTATTTTTAAAAATTAGAAATGAAAATACATTGAGCATCAATATTAGGCACATGATAAGAAATTTGAGCATGCAAATATTTGATTCTACCAATAAAATTAGTCACTCTTTACTTAACACCTTGCTTATAATGAAACAAATCAATCAAATAAATTTGAGGACCAATATTATTTTAAAATCATTGAATGAAATAATTATCAAGTTTTTGAAATGAGTCAATAGAATAAGGAGGAAACTAACAATACCATTGTAAGGCCCCACATCTAAGTGTTCTAGTAAACAATTTAGCCACCAGTTTATGATCATGAGATAAATTACTACATGACGTTTGAAACATTTTCAAATGATTTAATGGATCACCTTTTCCAGAATAGATTCCTAAATGAGATATCTCCATGTATTGAGGAATAACAATTTGAATCATGTCAAGATACAAAAGACTAGTAATATCATGAGTAGGTATAGTGAATTTGGATTGGGTCATGGAGGTAATTTCTTATTGTAAGGATGACATAGTCTGGGAAAAGTTACTAATAGTTTGTTTGGTAGATGTATTGGTATTGGACATGTGTGAAAGTGAAGTATTTGGACCATTATGAGAGGTGTAAGGAGAATTGGAATATGAAATTTGGACATTGTGGTAGATAGGTATAGGTGGTGATTGGGAAATACATGGGACACATGTAGGAGGAGGATGATAGGATTAGAAATACTTCCAAGACTAACATGTGTAGGGTTAATTATTGAAATGGATCCAGTAATGACGGGTGGAGTATATGTAGGCACAATAGGTAATGAAGTAAGAATGAGAATCTTAATACTACTGTTAGGATGAGAGAGGCCAATATCTTGAGCACAATTTTTATGGACTTAAGATTGTCATCAATAAGGTTAGATATGTGATGCAATACATCAACAACGTTCTCATCATTGTGAATCAAATTCATAATTCCTTCTACTAAGGAGGTGGATTCCCCATTAGAATTATCTTGACCTAATCATTGCTCAAAGTTTTTAAATTCATGGGAAAGTTCTTACACTTGGTTAGGAGACACTTTGAAGGTTTTATCTTCATCATGGGAAGAGTGAGAATAGGGAATCTCAATAATTGGAGGTATATCATTAGTTGGAATAATAGTATCATCCACATTCCTATGGAACATATTAGAGGACTCAGGATCAAAGGAAGCCATAAGTCTATATGTATATGACTTCTTCTCAATGAAATGTTATAGGTAGAACTTAAAGTTATGACAATCATGTACACAAGGGTAGCAAAGTAAGGAATGTTTAAATAATGCAAACTAGTAGTAAATTGATCATTGAAACATTACATGTAATGAAATAAAAATCAGATCTAAAATGAAAATTAAATAGTTCATCAAGTTTATGCAACATGAATGTAATTGAAAAATAGAGGAAACATAATCACTACACGAAACTTAATGAATATCACATATAAGTATCCTAATCAAAAGTAGAATGTAAATAGACGAGTTCACCAAAATGTAACAAAGAAATATTGGATCGATATGGTATAGGGGGTGTGATGGTCTTATCTCTTTAGTTACATTCAGAAGGAAGATGACCCACTAGGCTTAAGAAGGCCCAAGAACTAAATAAGTAAAATGATCCTAAGGAAAAATGTAAATAAAAATGGAAAATGGAATGATGGATGTAAGATTTAGGACAAAATAGGGAAGGAGATTGAATTTTAGCATACAAAGACTAACAAAAATTAGACAAACAAAATTTTCTATAAAAAATGGGATTCTAAGATAGAGACTAACCTATAAATCTAATATGGTGGAAAGGTGGTGGGAACAAGTCATCTGGGACAACTATGTCTAGGACCAAGTTGTCTAGGATGACTCTTTCTAGACACTTTTTTCTATTTTTAGTCTAATATTGTAGCCAAGCTCCTATACTTTCTAGATTTGGTCACAAAATCGACATCACCTATTCTTGTACATGGAAAAGAGATAAATTGTTGGGTAGAAAGGGGTTTGCCTCAATCAATCCCTAATTGAGGAATAAACCTTAAAATTGAAATGAAACATGCATGTATGAAAAACTTGCTAATGTAAAGTAGATGCTAGATCTGAAAATGAAATGTTTATACCTTCACAAATAGATTTGAAAGATGCTTGAATATGCTTGTAATGTATTTTTGGGTGTAATTAAATATTCACTAATTACTTAGAATAATGTATACATAGTAGTTTTCATATGATACACTTAGGAGTTTGCACATTTATTTGTACACGGTGTAGTATAAATTCCACTTTAGGTGGTGATATTAGTTATCACATTCCATTGTATGTGTTGTATCCACCTTTAATGAATTTATCACATTATCATCATCCATAGGTTGCACATACTTCATTTCATAATGGAGGATGATCCACCTTTGGCAAAAATGTGATTCCACCTTGTGAGGGTGATATCTTATCTACTCCTTATCATTGTCTCTTATTGTCTTGCCTATATAATCAGGCCTATTATGTACATTTTATTCAAGTCTATTAACAATAATATCATTCTTGCATCTTGTTGCAATTGTCTTTCCATTCTCTTGTAGAATTTATCTGTGTCTTTCATTTGACCTTTGTTGTGTTGTAGAGTCACCTAAAACTCTAACATGGTATCAGAGTTCTCTAGGTTTGAAGACTTCTTCTCAAACATAGTAATTTTTTCTTGATTCTATTGTGGGTGTAGAATAAGGCTCTTTGGACATCATCATTGCTTCCGGGAGGTTATTCTGCCAAATTTTGACTATAAATACACCTATATTTGGGTAAAACTATTTCTGTAGCAAAATTTTTTTTGCTAAAGGACCATTTTGCCCCTCCCTAATTTGTAGATTAGAGAAAGTTTTCTATTAATATTTAATTTTTTGCCGAATTTATTTATTTTTTAGTTAAATCTATCCCTTTTAAGGAACTTAGAAGGTTTTTGCAAAAAATTGTTAGATCTAGGAAAATTGTTATTTGGAAAAATTCATTTCATATTGTTTTTAGATATGTGGTCGCATTCTCTTCTATCAATAATTTTGACATGTTTTATTTAGCTAGACCTATTGGGACATATATTTGCTAGTGTTTTAGATCTTGTGTGGTTGGGCGACTGGGATGTCCTTCATTTGTTTGGCTCGCATTCTTGCTGACATGATCATTGAAGGAGTCTTGCAATTCATTTTTTGATCAAACTATGGTCAGGGTTGGGTGTGAACAACCAGACTTTGGTTGGCTCAGACTTGACACCTTTTACATATCAATACATTCATTATTTACAAGCATCATTATATTTCAATTTGTAATCTCAATTATATAATAGGCCATAGTTGTAATAATGTCCTTGGTTTGGAGCACATCTTGCCTATGGGATTCATCTCTATTGGTTGTCATTGGATTCACTTTCTTTGTTAAAGTATTGTGCGAGCCTATACTTAGACAATACATAGTCCTATCAAGTTGGAGAGTCAAAGAAATTAGAGACTTTTTCTAGTGGGAGCCCGTGGAAATCAATATATTGATTTTGTAGTAGCGCTCCCATCCATTTGTTTAGTGGAACATGTATTGCTACCGATTTTTTAGAAGTCGTGGCTTCTATTATTTTGTCAAGGCCATTATTTCCTCACTGATTTGATTTGTTTGTAGACGGAACATTTTATAGTTGGTCAAAACCTATTACTTGGAGGATCTGATTGACAGTTTGACACCTATTAATTAGCCTGTGTTAATAAATCTAGTCTCTACTTGATCGATCTGATTCATCAACATAAAAGTTATGTGCTTGATAAGCTTTATATGATGATAAGTTCTATCTTGTTATTGGAGGCTCAATTTCCTTACAAAGCTGCGTGTGACAGAGTGGTTCAGGATTCATTGTCTATGGATGCCATATTTTAATTTGTCCCACATTTGTCACGACCATATTTCAGCACTATTTATGTACAACACTTACATTATTTAGTATGATTTTTTAGATTTTTTTGTCACTTTTGCTTGGCATATGTGCTAATTGGCGTTGGTGCTTAGAAGTGGGACCAATGCTTATAGTACTTTCCAATCTTCTCTACAACCTGTTGTCACATGAGGAACCAGGTGGTGGCCTATGTTTTTCCCCCAAGTGCTTACTAAGCCCCCTATGTGCCTGTAAGGAAGGTATTTTTCTTTTTCTTATAACTTGAGAAAACAAAGGTGGTTTTCAACAAACAATATATCGAGGAAAAGCTCTCTGCAACAACTTCACATTAGACAAGGTAATTTCTAGTAATTTTTTTGTTTGATATTGCATTTGTTAATTGAAGTTTGAATCTTTATTTACACGTCATAATCAATTGTTGATCTCATTTTATGATGTGAGAAGCGTATCATTGATGTAATCAAGGGTTATGAAATACATCATTCTATAATAAATTTGACTAAGGATAATTATTAGTTATGGGAAAAAAGAATCATCACACATTGTAGATGGCTTAATCTCTTGCCTCATCTTTTTGTACTCGTTCCTGAGCCAAAGTCAAAATGGAAGCAATATGTTTGGGGAGAAAATAATGGTCATATCATAGATTTGATTGGTAGAAACGTCAGTTCATGAAATCTACCCCAATTTTAGAGGTATTGAATGCCCATACACAATTTGGACCATTATTTGGGAGACTTTTGGAGATCCACATGTTCCTCCATTCCCAGATGATCCTATTTTAGATTGCCTCCTTCCACTTGATGATACAGAAAATATTCCCTATGATAATGATACCTTACAATAGATTGAAGAATTTGTAGTACTTGAGAGTTATGATGATCCAATAACTCCACCTACAACTCCTACTTATCTATTTGAGATCACACATTCATCTCTTATTGGTAATTCAAGTTAGTCATTGCAAGAGATATCTATTTGTCTTCCTGATTGGGTTTCCTACTTTCTAGACATTGGTTCATTATTTGCGAGTCTCACATTTTATATTTGGGAGCCATATTTGAGGAGGTTTCTCTTTTCTTTGATGACAAATTCATCATACTTGGAGATACATCTTCACCTTCTTTGGAGATTGGCATTCATGAGTCTCCTCCTTCACTTGGTTTGTCACCATGGTTTGACTTGATCATTCTAATGTAATAGATTATATGATCTTGGAGATAACTATACAGTCTTCAGAGATGTATACTTGGAGACTTCCTTCCTCCTTCCATTTAGGAATTGATTGGCTTCTTCATCATTTGATGAACTTGTTTCTTTCTAAGGGGATACATTTTGTTTGTAGGCATCGGAATATGTTTTTCCTTCAAGCACTCGTCATTTTTGCAGGACATTCTTCATTATGGAAGGGATATCATGTCTCCTTCTTTCCTTCCTATGGAGGGATACTTTATTGTATATACATGATGTATGTATTCCTTCATGGGTCTTGAGTCCTCCATCCATGCATCTTATTTTTTTTCATCTCTCTTTTGGATAAGAGTTTTCTCCCATGTGGTTTTATCCTTTTATCCACTTTATGAGTGATTTATTACATTGTATGCAGCCTATTAGTTGGGATCCATCTTGCACTGTGAGTTTAAGTGGATTCCCCTAAGTTACACTTAAGGGGGGTGTTGGTGTAATTAAATATTTACTAATTATACTATATTTAAGCTTACTTAGGATAATGCATACATAGCAGTTTGCATATGACACACTTAGGAGTTTGCACCTTTATTTGCACATGGTGTAGGAGAAAATCCACTTTAGGAGATGATAGTAGTTATCACATTCCATATTATGTGTTGTATCCACCTTTAGTGAACTTATCACATTATCATCCTCTACATGTTGCACATACTTCATTTTATAATGGAGGATGATCCACCTTTGGTGGACATGTGATTCCACTTTGTGTGGGTGATATCTTATCTCCTTCTCATTGTATCTTATTGCCTTGTCTATATAAGTAGGCCTATAATGTACATTTTATTCAGGTTTATTATCAATAATATAATTCTTGCATCATTTTGCAATTATCTTTCCATTCTCTCGTGGAAGTTATATTGTTCTTTCATTTGATCTTGAGGCTATTATAGAGTCACCTAATACTTTAACAATATCAATTTTTTTAGAAGAATGAAGGATGCATTTCACAAATGCCTAGATCTATAATTACTTCCCAAGTATCCAATGTTTATGCTTGATATCACTTTCCTTTAAAAGGAATCAATTCACATTGATATTCATATATTTGGAAGAAGGATCTTCTTGCATGATTGAGGTCTCCTTGTCTTGGCCTTAAATGAGGGAGATAATCTTGCTACAATAGAGAATATTGCCTTGAAAAGATGCCTTAGATGCTTGAAATCTACCATAGGATTCTTGAGATCATGTGTGTATGATATCATGAATGCTTTGTTACAAATATGGGGGACCAAGTCATTTAGGATGGATTGGTCCCACCAAAAGGCCTCTGAATTTGGTCTCAAGGTCCCAATTGGAGTGGGGATACCCAAATGATAAGTAGAATTAGGGCCAGATCAAGAATAAAAAACATGGAAGCTAAATGAAACTAAAACAGGACCTAAATAAGCATCCAATTGTAGGTAGGTACAATTTAGGATGGTACAATACTACTATCCTAAAATCTAATTTTTTCAATATGAGATTCCAACTTGTATTATCCTTAAGTATTTGGATCTCTTGCCTCTCCATACTACTCTTGGAATATTGCTACTATTTAGGCTTTTAACCTCATGTCTTTTTGACTATCACCAATATCTTGCACAGTTTAGCATACTTAATACTATTATTTATGCTTAATCATATTACACTCTTGGTTATTTAACTCGTTGTCTCTCAGTACTTCTCTAACTACTATAGTAACTTTAATATATTCTTATTTTACCTATGCGCTCCCTTCTACTAAGCCACAACCTTAGCTCAATCTTATCCTCATGTTTCTTGACACCAAGGGCTATAGACTCAAATATGTTAGAATAACTAAGGAGGGGGGGGGGGTGAATCAGTTATCCAGTGTCCCAATATAAAATGTATAATCCAAAATCAAGTACTTAAAACTTCTGATACTCGGTAACTTAAAATACTGTACTGTCTATGCTTTTACCGATTACCAGTCTAAAACATATAGTAGTTACCGATCAAATCAAATATGCAACATGCAAATATGACATCAAAAAAATATCACAATCAACACATAACACAAGAGATTTAACGTGGAAACCCTGTGAAAGGAAAAACCACCTAGGACAGGAAACTCAAAAATATTCACTCTTCTGAAGTGAGGTCAGTGAAGACCCAACCCTGTTAAAGGTTACAAACACACTGTTAGGTGTGACCTTATTAGAGGATTTTAGACCAACCGTTATCGTCCAACCAGCAGTCACTCTGGGGTTGATAGGATAACAATGTTCATTCTATGAATGATACATAAAAGACTTTCTTAGTCCACTCAGTTAAGAGATTTGACTGTGTACAATGGTTAAAATGTAACAGTAGGTGATCTGCCTTAATACAACTTCAATTGCATATGTACAGATCAATGTTAAGCTCATTCAATCCTCTGATCATTAAATCAATTCTGTTCCAATCAATGTTCAGTAACTTACTGTCGCTCAATAATAGCTTCCTGTCGCTCGGTAAAAACTCTACAGTTTGGTTCTCACTAACTAGTTTGATCAAGTATGCATGAAAACTTGTTCACACGATAATTTTGCAGTCTCCTCCTTTCGGCATTACATTAACTATGAAATCTCTAGTCTCTTATATAGACAAGTAAACCATTTTCTTCTACTCCATTAGATTTTGCTACTTAATCATCTTCGTTGATTTTTTCGCTTAAACATACCTTGGCTGATGTGTCAATAACACATTTGATTCTCATCCTTTAGATCTTTCATGAATTTTGTTAGCCGTCGATCTTGTGTAACAAACATTATCTGTTACCTCGAAATCATACACTTTCTAGCTCATCAATCTTATCGGCTAAACTAATCATTTAATTCTTTTCTCCTACTCGGTTAACAAAGAAATGTGTTGGTGAACACAAGCTCGGTTTATATTGTGTTCGGTATACACTACATCCCATCGGTGTATACTGAAATGTTTCATCAACCGACAACACCGCCTTGTGTCTTTCAACTCTTTTCCTCATCATAGATGAATGAAACATAATCAAGTTAATAACATAAGGTCATAGACTCATCAGCAAGTTACTCAATGTATTCTTTATCCTCATCTGTCATATCCATATTTTTCATGTAGATATTTTTGTACTTCATCTCTTTTACTCCTTTTCTACAGATGTTTCGGTATAGTAACTTACAAGATACGTGTTGTCAAACTAGTTGACATCAATGACAACATAATGTTGATTTAATCATATTACATATCTAATCAATCATCTTGGTGATCTTAAATCACAGATTCTTCAATCAAGTTCTAAATCAGTTGTAGATCATCAATCTCTCCCTTTGGCATTGATGGCAACTCAAGTAATATGAAATATACCATACACATACCAAACATGTATTCTACAACTCTGTGAACAAATGTTGTACAAGCTCTCCCTAGCTTAAAATGTTTAATCACTACGTTACTCAATAGCATTACAAATGCAACTTTGACATTATGTAGATAAGATCTTTTTAGCTCTTGGATTCCTTCTTCTGTTCTCAGTAACTGATCTTTAGTGCTCTCCCTTTCTTCAATTTTTCTCTCCCTTAGATATTTCTCATCGGTGCATATTGTTTCAGATTTTTTATCTCTCCCTTTGACAACAATGCCAAAGAAACAAATAAACATACAGCTCTATAGTAGCCAAGTAACTCTTTGTTGTCTAGTGCATACTCTGTATCTCTGTATACTGATATGCCAATTTGTTCTAGTTCTCCAACTTTTCACAACCTTAGACATGATCTAAAGTGTGAACTATGTTGCATCAACATAAATGATCTTCTGATAAGATTAGTCTAATGCAACATCTAGATCACATTAGTGACCGGTAGACAGGGGATGGACCCCAAGTCTAGTCCTTAAGTACTCAAATGTATCCTTCGGTAGAGGCTTTGTAAATATGTCTGCAAGTTGTTCTTTTGATGTAACAAACTCTAGCTTAACTTTCTTCTCCTGTACTTGTTCTCTCAAGTAGTGATACTTAATTGATATATGCTTTGTTTTAGAGTGCATCACTAGATTCTTTGAAATGTTTATTGCACTGGTGTTATCATAGTATATAATCATCGACTCAGTGATTATCTCATTCATTCCTTCCAGAACTTGCTTAATATATACAATATTTGAATAGTTTGTAGCAGTAGCAACATACTCTGCTTTGGCTATAGACTGAGAAATGCAAGTCTACTTCTTACTTGTCCATGTAACAAGTCTTTCACCAAAGAAAAATGCTCCTTGGGTGGTACTTTTTTTGTCATCCACATTTCCAGCCCAATCAGCATCAGTATAGACTCTAAGTTCAAACTTTCCTTCCTTAGGATACCATAATCCATAATCTTCTATTTTCTTTAGTTATCTTATGATTCTCTTTGTAGCAATCATGTGTGACTCTCTAGGGTTTGTAGAAAATCTTGCAACAATTCCCACAACATGTGCTATGTCTGGTCTACTATGTACTACATACATTAACTTACCAATCATTGATCGGTACAGTGTCTGGTTCACTTCTGTAGTTTCATCTTCCTTAGTCAGTTTACATCCAGTATCCATCGGTGTTCCCACAGGTTTAGCATCTTCCATGCCAAATGTCTTCAATACTTTTTTGATATATTTGGATTGTGTGATGAATATACCATCATTCTGCTGAATCACTTGTAGTCCAAGAAAGAACTTAATTTATCATGTTTGTGATCCTCTCATGACACATTTTTTACCCACTTAATATGCATTTCATTATCACTCTATACCATGTTTCCATGAAACCCATCTTATGACCCTTTATTAGTTTTCATGTCTTAGAAATTGTAACAAAAGAAATAACACATACTTAATACTATTATTTATGCTTCATCATAGTACACTCTTGGTTATTTAACTCTTTGTCTCTCAGTACTTCTCTAACTACTACATTAACTTTAATATATTCTTATTTTACCTATGCGCTCCCTTATACTAAGCCACAACCTTAGCTCAATCTTATCCTCATGTTTCTTGACACAAAGGGCTATAGACTCAAATCTCTCATGTTTGTGATCCTCTCATGACACATTTTTTACCCACTTAATATTCATTTCATTATCACTCTATACCATGTTTCCATGAAACCCATCTTATGACCCTTTATTAGTTGTCATGTCTTAGAAAGTGTAACAAAAGCAATAACACATACTTAATACTATTATTTATGCTTCATAATATTACACTCTTGGTTATTTAACTCTTTGTCTCTCAGTACTTCTCTAACTACTACAATAACTTTAATATATTCTTATTTTACCTATGCACTCCTTTCTATTAAGTCATGATCTTAACTCAATCCTATCCTCATGTTACTTAACACTATTAGAATTTAATCTTTCCTTGGTAAAATATGTATTTAAAGGATAAACCAAGGTATCCTATTGTATTAGTCCTCTAGTCCAAGTGGGAGGACATGTCATATTTGTAATTCTTTTATTAAGGAAAATAGATATTCCTCCTTATGAGGAATCTTACACTTGTCTCACACACTAGTAAAATGTGGCATACATAGAAATGGGAGTTACAATGTAACTCCTTTCTCACATCTCTATTAAAAGAGATGGCTCTCCTTCTCTCTTTAGATGAGATACTTCTTCTTCATGAACACTATTGTATGAGCTAATCTCTCACTCTCTCTCTCTCCAATTCTTAGGCATTTTTGCCACATTCATTATATCATGGGGTTTTTTTTAATGCTTTTCCCCCTTCAAAATATTGTCTCCTTTGTTACTTTGCTCTTTGGTGAATGCTCCTAGTTTTGTGTTAATTCATGGTAAATCTTCTTACTCCTTACTCATTGCATTAAACAATTTTTTGTCTCTCTATATTTTGTTATTATTTTAACATGGTATCAGAGCAAGTTGGTTTAATCATGTTTTGAGTGTGTAGGTAAAGAAGCTATCATATTTTGGTGCACTCCAAATTTGGAGACGTTGTTTAGAGAGATTTGAATCTCATTTTAGTTCTTACAATTAGTTCTTTGCAATATCATGGTGAACTAATGTTAGTTCTTTGTAATTAGTTTATTTATCGGTTCATTTATATTAATCTTATATATTTTGGTTTATGCATTACTAATTTAGTTGGTAAAAATATCCAAGTATCATAGAATATTAGAATAGTTTATATTTTTCAGTTCACTTATTTTGTTTCTAAATTTCAATTCATGATTACTAATTTACTAATTTAGTTTCTAACTTTACATTTTTTTATCATTGCATTGTTACTCTTTGCATGCTTTTTTTAATCATTGCATGCGGTTTTTATTCCATGCATGCATTTTTTCTTTTCCAAAATCATTATAGTTTCTATTATCTTGCATACATGGCAGTCACAAATACTTGAATATTTTTGAAGCCTTTCCTCTGTATCTATTTAGTGCAGACTTTGTAGTCATTTCCATTCTTTTAAATGATCTCTCTTTCGTTAGTATTAAATGCTTCATGTGCCTCTTTTGTGCTTACATATTCTGCAAATTGTGCAATTTGTGATCAACACTGGTTTATTTCTCATATCTGCACGGAGACGTTTCATCATAATCTTCATATTGTCTACATTTTTAAATGTCTAGACATTGGATACGTTGGTTTTTATTGATTTGATGATAACGTTTGGATAAACATTTTTTTTACATGACAATTTTTCAGCACACACTAATCATTTTGGATGAGTAGGCATTTTAATCAATTCATATGTATTACTCACTGCCAAGTACATTCGCTTGAAAGTTTTTACAGCCTATATATGTTTCTTTCAAACCATTTCAACAGTCCCATTTTTGTGGCCTTAGTCATGTTCTTGGTGCATTGGCTTTGCAGTTTACTTTATATTGATCTAGCAATAGATTGGGTAAGATTGGAGGCCGACGCACTAAATCCTTCAATCTTAAGGTAGTCATCCCGTAGATTGAAGGGTTTATGTCTGTTATTTTTTTCTTCTAGGTTGTTGTGATTTCTCTTGGCTCCCATTCCACTTCGCAAAAGTTTCGTGGTGCGGTGTATCTTTGGGCACCATTCTTGTACCCATTTTGTGGCATTACCTACCCTCTGATTTGGTAATAGCACAGAAGGTGCGGATTAGTTTGTATTTCCCTTTCAAGGGCCTTTCTTTGATTTTATCAAAGAGTATTTTATTGGCTTCGATTTAGCTAACGTTTCATTGCAGGTTTCAATTTTTTTATTATTAAATTTTTTAGTATAAAATTTTCTTGATGGCTCTTTGCAGGTAAATGGGCTTCAATAGATTTAGTTTTTTTTCTCATTATATTATTCATTCAATAGATTTAGTTCCATTCTTTGGTCTGATTAATGTTTGTTTTGCAGGATTGTGTCATCTTTCTTTATTAATAGATTTATTTAGTTTATTTCTTTTTGCATGCTTAAGTGTATAGCTTTCTCTTTGCATGCAAGAGATTCTTGTCGTTATCTGTTAATCAATAACAACTTAACATAGATTTGTTAACTCTTAAGTGTTCTTGGTTTCAGTTTTACCTCTGGTATTTGTTTTTTTCCTTGCATGCCTTCTTGGTGTAAGCTTTCATAGCTTTTTGTTGTTGCATGCGAGTGTATATAGTTTCTTTTGCATGCGTTTGATCTGCATGCCTAATTTTTTGGCTTCTCTCATAGTGCTCTTGCTTTAAAAGTTTCTTTTCTGAGTTCAGTTAAAGGTTTTCATTTATTTATCTCAAGTTTAGGTGTTCTTTACATTAAATCTTCGTATTTAACTATGACCACCCCGATGCCAAAAATAAATTTAACTAGTATAAATTATCATGCATGGAAAACGTACATGACCATCATCTTTAGATTCAGACATATTTTAGATATTGCAACTAATGCCAGTTCAAAACCAGCAGCCTCTGCTCCTCAAGCTAACCAAACTACTTGGCAGACTAAAAATGAGGAAGCACTTGGTTTAATCGGGATCTCCTTAAGTCCTGAATTGTATGTCTTAATTTTTACTTGTATAGAAGCCCATCAAGCTTGGGACATCCTGAAAAATACCTATGACAGTACATACAAGACTCAAAAAATCCAGCTTCAAGACCAACTTAAAGCCTCAGGTATACCGACTTCAACTCTGTTGATGATTTCTTGCTCAAGTTTGATTCAATTAAAGTTTTACTAATTGGTTTACAAGTTCCTCTCTCTGATTTAAGGATAATCCACATAATTATTCGTAAATGTTTTCCTAGACAGTTCCAACAGTTTATTACAAATATTTACTCTCAGTTAGCTATTTCTTCTTAACATCTCAATTAACTTATGTCATCTTTCAAAATATGTTGCGTCAAGAGGAAGCAAAATTGATTCAATTTGGTATAATTAAAACTCATGAACATGCCTATGTCTCTCAAAGTCACAATAACAATAGATCTTCTAACACTAATCAAAATAACCAAAATTATCAAAGATCAAACAATACTAATAATTCAAATAATAACTCAGGCCAACAATTTAATGATCATTACAATTCTAGGCCTTCAAATAACTATCATAATAGTAATCATTCAAATAGGCCACATTGCACCTATTGTGGTAAAGATGGTCACTCAATACATAACTATTTTAAGAAACAAAAGGATGATTAGCCTAATTCTCAAAACTACTCAAATGGAAAATCTAATGGAAATCAATCTCGTTCTACTTTTACTGTCCGTTTTAATGCTTCTAAACCACTTGAAAGGATTATTGATAGTGGTGCATCTCAACATGTTACTTCTCATAAGGAAGTCTTTGATTCTTTGCGATCTGATTCTATGAATATTCCTATTTCTTTAGCCGATAATTATTGTTGTCAAGTTGAAGGAACTGGTAATGTTTCTGTTCCAAATGGTAAATTACATGATGTGCTTTATGTTCTTGATTTGAAAGCTAACCATATTTTTATTCCTCTTGTTTCTGCTCCTAACATTAAGGATAATACTAATACTCTTCAAAAGGATAATGATGAACATAAAGATAGTAATGATACTCCTAATTATTTTTTTCCTTCTAGTAGTAGCAGTGATGATGATGATGATGGTAATAATCTGTTTACTCCTAGTAACATCTATGTTAATTCTAGGAGAAATCCTAAATAGTTTAAAGATTTACTTAATGAAGGTGATGATTACATTTCTAGAATGGGTGGACTTAAACCTAGAAGGATAAACTACTGCAATTATGCTCTTATGACTTCTCTCTCTAATTCTAACGATCCTTTCTCTCATGTTGATGATATGTTTTACCAAGAAGAGGAAATTATATCTAACTTTCTTAATGTTACTTTGCAAGATATGTTTATTACTCAAGATGAAATTCATGATGATGAACACATTACAGATTTGTTTTATGCAACAAAAGATTGCATTTCTAATTATTTTCCTCATGATTTGCAATGTGATTTTGCTTTCCAAAGTGTTACCGATTCAACACTAGGTGATCCCAATGATGGGCACTCTACTAGTGGTTCTTGCCTTATTGCAGGCTCAAGTGCTGATTATGCTCCACCTCTACCTTCTACTGAAAATGAATATACAAAATGCATAAATACATCTCAATAATCTCAATGGTCACTTAAATATTTGGGCTCCCATCAAAAAGCACATACACCTTTATTTTCTCAAAGTGCTATTCACTTAGCCAAAAGTCCTATGTACCATTCAAGCTCCAAAGCACAAGTTGAAGACATGCAAGATGATCAAGCCAAAGACATCCTAGTGAAGACTCTTTCAAAAGAAACATCTCAAAATCATTGTAAACATTTGGGTTTGATACCTATTGATGTAATCACCCCAAGTAAAGATTAAAGGGGGGTGTTATAATTTAATCTTTCCTTGGTAAAATATGTATTTAAAGGATAAACCAAGGTATCCTATTGTATTTGTCCTCCAGTCCAAGTGGGAGGACATGTCATATTTGTAATTCCTTTATTAAGGAAAATAGATATTCCTCCTTATGAGGAATCCTACACTTGTCTCACACACTAGTGAAATGTGGCATACATGGAAATGAGAGTTACAATGTAACTCCTTTCTCACATCTCTATTAAAAGATATGGCTCTCTTTCTCTCTTCAAATGAGATACTTCTTTTTCTTGAACACTATTGTATGAGCTAAGCTCTCTCTCTCTCTCTCTTTCCAATTCTTAGGCATTTTTGCCACATTCATTATATCACGGGGTTTTTTTTTATGCTTTTCCCCCTTCAAAATATTGTCTCCTTTGTTGCTTTGCTCTTTGGTGAATGCTCCTAGTTTTGTGTTAATTCATGGTAAATCTTCTTACTCCTTGCTCATTGCATTAAACAATTTCCTGTCTCTCTATATTTTGTTATTATTATAATAGACACCAAGGGCTATATATTAAAATCTCTCATGTTTGTGATCCTCTCATGACACATTTTTTACCCACTTAATATGCATTTCATTATCACTCTATACCATGTTTCCATGAAATCAATCTTATGACCCTTTATTAGTTGTCATGTCTTAGAAAGTGTAACAAAAGCAATAACATTATAATAAAGGGCTAATTTATGATTGTATCTTAAAAGTCTAATAGTGAGAAGAGTTTTGACTACCTCCTCAACACTATATCTATATTTCATTATATGAAAAAGGGAAATGTTGGAAGTGAAACAAGATTGAATGAAATAAATATCACAACATAAGTTTATATGGTAAATCCTCAAAGACCCCAACAATCATGTAAGTATCCTCATCATAGAAAACAAGTTTTGACATCTTAATACAACATGAGAAAAACTTTCAAATATCTGTACACCATGCATTCCTAAGAAATGGAAAATGACTTCACATCACTCCTATCCTGTAAATATCTAACCATAGTGGATATGCGATTATTTTCTAAAAACTCTCTTTCCACATGCAACATATAATAGAACTTTGATTGTCTTTTGCAATGTTGGGAATATGGATCATGGAAGAGCCTTAACTCAAACATTAAATGTGCATAATACTATTAATATTTTGCAACATGCCTATTAACATGATGAAATGCATCTTCCAACTTAAAAAAATGAAGTGCAATGATTTACTCATAGTAAATACATTGAAACAACAAGGAGATTTTTCTTATGTAAATAAGGAAGGATAATGGGAACCAACAAAACCCTAATATTGCTTCTATGGGAAAGGAAAAAAGATTAGTAACCACATTTTAGTTTTCCCTCTCACTTTCTTCCACGTACCCTAAAAGAAAAACCTTATTTTTAAACTTTTCCCTTTAATAAAACTTAGTTTCAAAGATAAGGTCATGCAAGGGGAAACATGATTTTTCCATAAGACTTTTACAAATAAGTATTTAATTTATTTATTTCACATTATTCTTAGTGAAACACTGCTCTCAAAAAATAAAAGTTTGCATATTCAGAATGCCTTGGAACATTGTGGAAAGAGAAAATAAATGTGTAACATTATTGATGACCTTTGCTAGTGCTTTCCTGCTAAAACACTAAGACTAGCTACCTATAGACATCAATTGAGCCTGAAAGTCACTTGAGGGACTTGACAAAACAACCAAAAACCCGACACTACTAAAAAAGATCTCTAATCAACAAACAAAACTAACTAGAACAAACTCTACAACTAACCCAAACTAACAACAATGTGCAACAACACTTGGAGGAAAAGAAACTAGATTAATGTCATGCTACAAAGCTATTACTATGCTTGAAAGAGATTGATATAGATACAATACTAAGAACTAATAGAGCAACAACTAGCATACAACTAGGACTAAACTTCCTTATATCTCTTTAACAAATGAGAGAATATAGGAGAGGGTTTATGAGAAGTAATGAAAGAAAAGAGATCTGGTCCACTTAATGTATGTACAAAGTAGGTGTGCTTTAATACTTGAAAATTTGATGTCACCAAATAATGCACCCTTACGAAGTTGAGAAAAATTGGCCTACTGGTGAAATAATATATGACTTCTTGAAGTTTGGGCTTTGATAAATTGAAGTCAAAATATAGGGAAGGATGGTTCCCTTAGTACTTGCCTAAAATTATCCTAAAACTACTAACTTTCAGAGGAAAGGGGATAGAAAAGCTTGATAATGAGCCTACAAGTAATGTGGTGATGCATCAGATTATTAGGAAGATTACATAATTATTTTAACACATAATCTCCAACTATTTAGATGATTTTTTGTAAACTTGCACCATTACATTCATCCATATATTAACATTTTGCAAGAAGAAAGTGTTTTAGTGTAGCCCTTTAAAAGGCTAGTTTTCTATACTCCACAACGAACAACCTATATAATCACATAAACCAAATTCTATTTGCAATAATACACATAAGGAAACAAGAATCTAAAGGAAAAAGAACTAAAATTTATTGATAAAAAGGTGATTTTACAATAATATAGTCTTGAAGTTGGTTATTATTGCTTTAAAAAAAAGATTACATATCTTGTTTCAATCACAAAGTGACTAGTTTTGAGTTACTAAGATATTACTATGCTATAAAGAGCTTGAGATAGTTACAATACAAAGCACAAATAAAGCAAGAACTAGCCTAAAACGAAGACTAAGCTTCCTTATATCTTTTTAACATGTGAGAGAATATTATATAGAATCTATGAGAAGTAATGGAAGAAAATGGGCTTGGTACACTTGTTGTGGCTACAAAGGAGTGCTTGAATGCTTGAAAAAAACTTCAATTTCATCTCTATTCGGATTCAACTAGTTTTGGTCATTTAAGGCTTTCCAAATTGCTCTAAAAGGTGTCATTACTACTTGAAAAATGTCCCTTGACCATGTACATACTCCTAAGAAGCTTTAAAGAGCCCCTAAATGCTTGGAAATTCTATGAAGATGATCAAAGATTCCCCCTACTTCCTCTCTACATGTTATCCCACTCATCAATTTGCCACTATATCTACTCTCCACAACTTGAACTAGTTACCAACCTGCCCTATATTATCTCCACATATTTAATATTCCCTCACTTTTAATTGCATGTTTCTAGGACATGTGCAAATAATGTATAAAGAAGTTAAAAAAATTTATGAGGCATGGGAGACATTATAGATTTTTTTTTGATACATTTGTCACTCTTTTCTATTATCATAATTTCATATTTTCAACATCTTGATTTTCTTATCTTTAGGAACATCATTTATTCACATGGTCATAGATTTGTAGGGGCTAAAATTTGTCTCTCTAAACACCATTTTTCTTCTTATCCATTGCTCTAACATAACTATAATTAGATATCAATATATAGACAATCATGCTTTCCTTCAATTTGTTTTGAACATTTCCTTGGTACTTAGGTTCTCTCTCTTCTATTTTACATTATGAGGATAGTGATAGCTCATATATAAGAATCAATCCCATTCCACATAAAATTCAATCATAGGACCAAGAATACAAATAAGGTTAAGTGACAGTGAAGCATTTGTGGGAAACTTCACAATCTGTTGACAATGCCAATTTCTTCCTTTTGGTATGCCTATGAATAGTCATTAATTTTATGGATGAAGTCTTCCTACTATTCCTTTTATCACTATCATTTTTTGGCTAACAACATCACCATGTTGATATTCATATATACCTTATGTCCATGCATGGTTATTATAGGTAAGAGATTCTCTCAAACATTTTATCGCCATCATCATATCATAGCTATCTTGCTGATCTTATAATACAAGGTATAAATGATAGGAACTAATCTCTTTTAACATGCATTCTTGTTTCATTACCATACAACCTTGATAGTTATTCTCATGTCTTATGTGTTGAAAACCCCCTACAACTCTTTTGTTGTTATGTCTTTAAAAGCACCTCTATTCATTCAACATCCCCCACTCTATCTTAAGTGCATTTTTCATGTGACCCACATGCACTTTAGATACTCTCAAAGTCCCTATAATAGTCATGTTTTGTTCCATTCATTAAACACTACATTATTCACTACATGGAAACAGTGACCTACAACTATTAGATTCTTGCAAGAACTCATATTATTTTGTTCAAAGTTAATATGAATAATGTAATATTCAAGAAACACACCTTCCCTTTACTTAGAATCCTTGACACTTCACCAACACATTTTGTTCTGTTAAGATCACCATTTATTATGACTACAATGCATTTCTCTTTGAATGATTGTAATCCTTCATTATATGGTACTATCACTTGAAGAGAAACCTCCCTTCATAACCTTTGTAAAATAGTCATATGTCCTTAAGCTTTTCACTTTTCCTTTAAGCATCGAAAACCCTCTAATATTGTTGACCTAGTCACTACATTTTGCAAAGCCTTTAGGATTGTTATCATTTCATTTTAGTGATCTTGTAAGTTTTGTGAATGATCAAAATGTATTCATAAATGTCCATTTGTAAATGTGACAGTCTACTATCTCTTTCGACTGTTTCCTTCCCTTCTTATGTTCTTCATTGAGTTTTTCTTTGAAGTGTTGACTATGTCATCTTTAAACATTACTTTCTTATACTTTTTCTCAAAATACCTTTGTCAAATAAGACTTATGATGAGTGCTTTCTTATTTAGATATTATATTTTTTTTTATGTCAGGAGGACTATCTTGTTAAGACGACCATGAAATCTAATCTTTCTCTATTCATTAAACAACCATTACTCTTATCCATCAAAAAAGGCATAATACATTTATCAAATATAGCATGACCATCACAATATAAGAATATTGTAACATGGTTTTAGCTATTTTTTTCCATTATTGTATTCTTACAAGACATATCACATATTAAACTTGCAACTGTCATATATTTGAAGCATTCACTATCTATTTAGGGGTATATATTGTTGCCCTAAACACTAGTTTTTGCAATATGAGAGTCTAACTTATATTATTGAACCTAGGTCAGTAATTTAATGCCTAGAATCTGAGAACCATCTTGCTGGTAAATTGCTCTGATACTAATTGTTAGAATTATTTAGAACAATAGAGAGGGAGGGGGGGGGGGGGTGAATCAGTTGTTCTCAGGTCCAGATTTACCAATTGAACTTTTTAGCACTTCAACAATCTTAGATCTAATCACCAAATTAACTCGGTCTCTAAAGTATATATCAGAAACATGCAACATGTAGTCCACTATCCAAATGTAAATAACTTGCAGAATATAACAACATTCACACAAGTATAACACCAGAATTATAGTGGAAACCCAACTTGGGAAAAAACACTTTGTAACATGTTACTGATATTTTCACTCTTCTAAAGTGAGCCCTGTGAAAATCCAACCTTGTTAAAGGTTTACAAACACACTGCTAGGTGTGACCCTATTAAAGGATTTAAACACTCTGTCAAAAGTGACCTGGTTAAAGGATTTAAGTACATTCCATTAGAATGCCACCTTGATTAAAGGATTTATACAACGATTGTTAGGTCAACCTTGATTAAAGGATTTAGACTGATACATTGGTTAGAAAGTAACAGTAGTTTCTGATCTGAAAAACATACAACTCTCTTTGTAAATATAGATCCTCTTTGCACATATATGTTGATTTACTGACTGAGCTTCATTTCCATCTCCATCACTGATCTACTTAGAATTCACTTCAAGAAATCACAACTCTTCTCAACTTCAACCTTCTGCTTAGACTTATCAATCAATAACATCAACAACACCAACTCCTTACTGTAACCTCATAATTAGGTTTTCCTTTATACTTCTTTGATCAGGTAGATCCATCTTTTGCTTCGTAATCTCCTCTATAGATCTTAGGTTTAGGTTAGATTCATTGAATCCTTCCATCATTTAAGTTCTTCATCCTTGCTTTTAGATACATCTTCAAAATTCTCATTGAATCCATAATAAAATGACTTACCATGCATTAAATTCTCCATACAATTCATTAATAAAGTCAACACAATTTACATATCCCAAGAATTCAACTATGTCGAATTGGAATCTCAATTCTTTCTCCATATGTAAATTACTGACAGTTAGTCAATACCATGCTCATCTCCTTGGTCATCACTGTGTAACTCAGTCATCTCTACAAATTGTCTTCCTAAGCTAACATTGTCTTTGCTCGGTAATTTCCTGTCACTCAACATAAATTGATGTTCGGTCAATACTAAATTTACTCGGCATATACTAGCGCTCGATCAACACTAACATCACTCGGCTTAAACTAGATTTCTTCATTTTTCTCGGTTAAGCCTACTTCTTCAGTCTTTCTTCTTACTTAGATAAATAATGCATTATCTTATCAATGTGCTAACTAATCAAGTACCCATTGAAGTATCAAATAACTCAACCTTTCCTTAGGTTCTCTTGTTATCTCCTTGCCCTAATCCTTTTCATCAATCAATAGATATGTTATTTTCTTAGATAGAAACTATCTTACCAGTTAAGGTTTGACATCAATGACAATACAACAATTGTTTCAATTGCAGTTTCCAACAATCTCCCTCTTTGGCATTGATGGAAACACCACATGAATAACACATGATTTGCCAACCAATCTAAAAAATTTGTCTATGCATCAGAAAGTTTTATAATATCCTTAGCTTCATTCTAATTCACAACAACTTTGCCTTTCCTGACCGTTCACACAGAGAGGGGGGGTGAATCAGTTGTTCTCAGGTCCAGATGTACCAATTGAACTTTTTAGCACTTCAACAATCTCAGATCTAATCACCAACTCAACTCGGTCTCTAAAGTATATATCAGAAACATATAACATGTAGTCCACTATCCAAATGTAAATAACTTGCAGAATGTAACAACATTCACATCAAAACATTCAGACAAGTATAACACCATAATTATAGTGGAAACCCAACTTGGAAAAAACCACTTTGTAACAACGGAAAGATGGTTCTACCAACTATGGAGTGGGAAAATTAATTCAACATATTTTTGTTTGATAATATTTATTATAAATTATAGAAGAAAATCAATTTTGGACTCTTTAGCTCATATATTTTTGCCTCTATCTCCAATTTTCATGATTCTTACAGAGCTAGAAACACATTGAAGAGATCTATCATTCAACACCTATACTTTTTCAGATTCAACCCTAGGTATTATCTATTGAGTTTTTGCAATTTGAGGAATTTACTTGATTTGTTAGACATCTTATTACTTGGAGAGGTACTATTTTTCATGGGGATTCATTTCTATATGCTTATTATATCTTGGAAGTTTTAGATTAGTATTTATCAAATATTTTACTATTTTTCTCAATTTGTATATTATGGCTCTAATGGTTGAAATAATATTTGAGGTTCTTACTCAAAATTATAACACATAGAAAGTGAATATGTAAAGGTTTCTTTGGTAAAAAGGATTATGGTCCAAATTGAAGGGGAAACAACCTAATTTTATCACAAAGAATGAGAGATTTCAACATAGGAAAAAATTGATGAGGCAATGGGCTTGATTGCAATGCGTGTATCAAGTTTTTTATTATTTCACACTAAGGAGTGCACAACATCAAGAGAGGGGTGAGATAAATATAGGATCTATATGGTTCAGTTAATGATGTAAGAACTTTGCAACTAGAATAAAAAATGTCATCTCTCTCTATTTATCCATTTCCTACTATTAAGGATTATTTGGTTGATTTCAAGTCTTTGAGATCTCAATTAGAAGGTTGTGGGAAATAAAATACTAATAAGGAGTGCATATTCTTAATTTTGTTAATTTTGAATAATGTTTTTCATGTTTCTCTACTTCTTTTTTTATGCCACTACATATGGGTTAGGTGCTCCATTTTTCATGTCATTGATTGAGACATTTTGTAAGAGGTCAGCTAGATAACAATTAAAGCTTTTTCAAAATGATTTCACTCCTAAGTCTTATACTTTTGATAACTACAACACCCGAGGGAAAAGAGAAGAAAAAGAACAAGCCTAAGAAAAAATATAGTTAGACTTTCACCACGTCTTCTAAAGGGGTTATTTCTAATAAGGAGAAACCCAATTGTATCTTTTGTAATGGGAATGGGTATTGTTACCCACTTATTTTCTTTTTCCACAATGTTGACTAGACATTTTGAATGTGTAATCTTTTATTTGTTTGAGAGTAGTGTTTCACTGAGGATAGTGTGAATAAAATAAATTAAAGACTTAGTTGCAAAATTCCAATGCCTAACTCATATTTCCCCCTGTGTGACCTAGTCTTTGTTTCTGAGTTTTATCAAAGGGAAAAGGTTAAAAATAAGGTTTGTACTTTAGGGTACATGGGAGAAAGTGAGAGTGCAAACTAAAATATTGTTAGTAAGATTTTTCCTTTCCCATAGTAGCAATCTTAAAGTTTTTTTTGTTTCCTACAGTCCTCCCCTTTTTGCATAAGTAAGAGATCCTTGTTGTCTCAATATATTTACTAAGAGAAGGTCATGTCACTTTCTATTGAATTTGGAAGATGTCTTTCATTGTTTTAAAGACATGTTGCAGATTTTTAGTAGGATCATGCATATGTGGCGTCTAAGTTAAGTCTTTTTCATGCTACATCTTCCCCACATTGCTTAAAATAGTCAAAGTTCTATAATATATCAAAGTGGAAAGAGGGTTTTTAGAAAATAATGACTAATCAACTCCATGCCTAGATATTTACAAGATAAGTGTGATTTTAAGTCATCTGTTATTTTCCATGGCTGCATGTTGTGAGGATATTTTAAATTTTTTCTCTTGTTGCATTGAGATGAAAAAGAATGTTTTCTATGATGAGGATACATACATGATTGTTGTGGATCTTCAAGAATTTAACTTATAAACTTATGGTTTCATCTTTCTTTCATTCAATATTGTTTCATTGTCAACATTTAAATTCTTCACATAATGAAAGATTGGTGTAGTGCTAAGGAGGTAGTCAAAATTCTTTTCACTATTAGACTTAGAAGACATAGTCATAAAGTAGCCCTTAATTATAAAATTATTTCTTTGGTTACACATTCAAAAACACGACAAGTTAACAAAAGGTTACAAGATGGGTTTCTTGGAAACAAGGTATAGAGTGGTAATGAAATGCATACCAAGTGGGAAAAATATGTGCAATTAGAGGATCAAAAACATGAGAGGTTTGAGTCTATATTCCTTGTTGTCAAGAAATAGAGGATAGGATGGATTTACGGTCAAGGCTTAGTAGAAGGGAGTGTAGAGGTAAAATAATAAAATATTAAGGTGACTATAGTAGTGAGAGGGGCATTGAGAAGTAAAGAGTTAAATATCCAAGATAAATATGAGGAAGTATAAGTGGTGGTCTTAAGACTATCATAGGATAGAAAGAGATTGGTGGCAATCAAAAGACACGAGGTTAAAATTATAAACAATAGTAATATTCGAAGAAGAGGATGAAAGAGGCAACATATCCCAATACAAAAGGATAATATTGTTAGAATTATTTAGAACAATGGAGAGAGGGGGTGAATTAGTTGTTCTCAGGTCCATATGTACCAATTGAACTATTTAGCACTTCAACAATCTCAGATCTAATCACCAACTCAACCCGGTCTCTAAAGTATATATTAGAAACATATAACATGTAGTCCACTATCCAAATGTAAATAACTTGCAAAATATAACAACATTCTCATCAAAACATTCACACAATTATAACACTAGAATTATAGTGGAGACCCAACTTGGGAAAAACCACTTTGTAACATGTTACTAATATTTTCACTCTTCTAAAGTGAGCTCTGTGAAAAGCCAACCTTGTTAAAGGTTTACAAATACACTGCTAGGTGTGATCCTATTAAAGGATTTAAACACTCTATCAAAAGTGACCTGGTTAAAGGATTTAAGTACATTCCATTAGAATGCCACCTTGATTAAAGTATTTATACAATGACTGTTAGGTCAACCTTGATTAAAGGATTTAGACTGATACAATGGTTAGAAAGTAACAATAGTTTTTGATCTGAAAACATACAACTCACTTTGCAAATACAGATCCTCTTCGTACATATATGTTGATTTACTAACTAAGCTTCATTTCCATCTCCATCATTGATCTGCTCAGAATTCGCTTCAAGCAATCACAACTCTTCTCAACTTCAACCTTCTGCTTAGAATTATCAGTCAATAACATCAATAACACCAACTCCTTACTATAACCTCACAATTAGGTTTTCCTTTATACCTCTTCAGTTAGGTAGATCCATCTTTTGCCACTTAATCTCCTCCGTAGATCTTAGGTTTAGGTTAGATTCATCAAATCCTTCCATTATTTAAGTTCTTCATCCTTCCTTCTAGATACATCTTCAACCTTCTCATTGAATCCATAATAAAATGATTTACCATGCATTAAATTCTCCATACAATTCATTAATAAAGTCAACACGATTTACATATCCCAAGAATTCTATGTCGGCTGGGAATCTCAATTCTTTCTCCAAATGTAAATTATTAACACTCGGTCAATATTATGTTCATCTCCTCGGTCATCACTGCGTAACTCGGTCATCTCTACAAACTATCTTCCTCGGCTAACACTGTCTTTGCTCGGTAATTTCCTGTCACTCGGCATAAATTGATGTTCGGTCAATACTAAATTTACTTAGCATATACTAGTGCTCAGTCAGCACTAACATCACTAAGCTTAAACTAGATTTCTTTATTTTGCTCGGTTAAGCCTACTTCTTCAGTCTTTCTTCTTACTTAGATAAACAATACATTATCTTATCAATGTGCCAACTAATCAAGTACCCATTGAAGTATCAAATAACTCAACCTTTCCTTAGGTTCTCTTGTTATCTCCTTACCCTAATCCTTTTCATCAATCAATAGGTATGGTACTCTCTTAGATAGAAATTGTCTTACCAGTTAAGGTTTTACATCAATGACAATACAACAATTTTTTCAATTGCAGTTTCCAACACTCCATAGTTGCTAGAACCATCTTTTCGATGTTATCTTATTTACGAAAAACTGATTTTGTATGCCAAATCTATGTGTTTTTTAAAAATGCCAATAAGATCCTATAGGAAAACTCAAGGGGTCACAAATCCACATTTGGTATTATCTCTAAGTCATTGATGTGACCTTAACATATATGGGTGGGAAAATAATAATTAATCCTTGAAGGGATATTGGTTGGGAAAAGGGGCCAAGTTGGGCATGACTGGTTACTTGGATAAGCATGAATGGTTGAAGTGTAAAGAAATGATAAAAGAGAGATGATGTTGGTGGGGCTTGGTAGTATCTCCACACCACCACAAGCATCTGAGTAGGGGCTTGTGGTGCAAAACATGGTTGGAAAAGACAACATAGCCTATAAAAGGATCAATAAATAGAGTCCAACTGCAAATATTGATGGGATAACATGATAGAGAGTCCTATGTGATGGGATGTGTCCATCATAAATTTTGTATAAAATAATCCTTGATGGGAAAACAAAAAGAAATACCCATGAAAAAAACTCATCGTCTAAAATCACATGAACCTCAAATGAATATGAAGCCACCAACAATGATAAGATAACTAGTTAGCAATAGTAGTGGAGTTGGCTTGGACCTTGAATTTTCTTTTCACTGGTCTCAGGTTCAACTCCAAGGCTTAGAATTACCTGATGTGCATAGTTTGTGGGTGATTGCATGTATCCCTAAAGAATTACTCTTTCCCAACTCACCCCTTCTTGGCCTCAACCTAGGAGAAAACAAGACCAAGGTAAGGTGTATTGGGCACTAGGTTGGGTAACAAGGACACCCCTAGTGTAAAAAACAAATAACTATAAGATAACCACCAAATTTGGATTATGTTGGCTCACAAAAATTCCAAAATTATTTTTTTATTATCAAACTGTCAAATAGTACCACTAGTGTACCAATATTGATGTGAAATTAAGCTATGAACTACAAAACATCACCCAAAAATAAATAGAATAAAGTTTAAATTGAAGTTTTTTTCTTGAATAAGCTTTTTTTTATATAAATAGGTTGGGGAGGCAAAACTGTTCTCTTTCCTATCTATATGAATCATACAAATTATATGTGAAATTTGTACAATCACTGAAATAGGTGAAAAACTCTTTGATTCTTGAGGAAAAATGTCAAATTTTGAGATCTTGATTGGAATTTCTAGGATTTTTGGGCCTTATAGATTCAATGGTAGGGTGAGATTTGGTCTAATGTGCTCCAAAAAAATAAAAACCTCTCAGAATTGACAACTAGACCAACTTAAAAACCTTAAAACTATGGCAAAAATGGTCAGATTTAGATGAAACAAAAGGAAATCCCAACTTTGTTTGGAATCTTGGACTCAATATTGAGATAATATTTCCTAAAACGTAAGCCAAAAGCAACTTACAATAAAAATATCTCATTTAGCAATATCTCAACTCTCCAATATTAGAAGGGCTTTACAAGGTCATAACTCTTGTACCATGTTGAGATGCTAATAAACCCATCGTGAAGTTGCAAACTTTAGAGGATCAACCAAGAAAGACACCTTCAATAAGAGTGTGTTGCAACACGAGCTTGGATTAATATTGAGATAATGAAAAGATATGCTACAATGTACAAGAATCTTGAATATATAAATAAGGTGTGATGAGGCATGCACAACTCCTCTTGATACAAACATTATATGCTCAATGCACAATAATAAATGCTTAAAGAAAATATTAAATGATCTTTGTGACTAAAATTAAATAATAAAATATTAGATCCTAAATTACTTAACATGTGAATAGGTTCCCACTATTAAGTAGATATGAAATACCTTCATTCATACTCATATTTTTTATTTGAAAGAATTTTTTGTATGTAAATAGTTGTGTTATGCATGTGATTCTTGAATATTGTTCATGTTTTTTTGTTGTTGGCTCATATTATTTTGAATCTCCATTGATATTTAATTTTATGATGTTTAGATTTGCAAGTTTATTTCAAATTTCTATATTGTAGTAGTTTTTTTTATTTCTAACACTAAGAAAGTAGAGAGGGAGAATAATAGAAAGAGTGAATAAGGCTACATTGACTGATAATGTATGAATATTTTTTATATTTTATAAAATTGATTATTTTGTGACCTGTTTGTTGAAAAGGGAAATGGGAGTTTGCTTGAGTGTTTTTTAGTTTTAGCCTTGTCTTTATATGAAATATTATGAAACTTAATGTGAAAGGTGATAATTAAGGAATACCACATAAAGGTTAATGTATCTTGAATTGAGAATATATTGTATCCAACAAAATTTAGTTGATCTTTAAATTAAGAATTTGTTGTTTGTATGTATTATTTTGATCATGCTAGTAAAATGGTTATATTGAAAACATATAAATGTCATTTTTTTAATATTCTTCATTTGTATAATTGTATTAATATT
The DNA here is from genome assembly GCA_027943335.1 of Chamaecyparis obtusa. NCBI lineage: Eukaryota > Viridiplantae > Streptophyta > Pinopsida > Cupressales > Cupressaceae > Chamaecyparis > Chamaecyparis obtusa. Next base: position 12,514 of record BSBK01005139.1, on the reverse strand, counting down.
GGAATTCAAATTTACTTGTGTAAATTTAGTGAAGATGTTTTTGTTTGAATTTGTAAAGATGAATAATCCAGGAAAACTAGTGCAAATGAATAGAAATAAAACTTTGAAAGTAAATTATACAAGACCAAAATAACAACAAAGAGTTAGCCTCCATGAGAGAACTATAAATGATAAAGAAGAAAAATAGTATTAGGAGAATGCAAGAGAAAAACATGTATGATGCAATTTCAATGCAATAAAATGAAAAAATATTGGCCAGGAGTGAGTATTTATAGGAAATGAGAGAAGGGAGAGGTGGAAAATATGATTGAGAAGAGACCACCTGATCGCTTTTTATAAAGGCTCAAAAACTAGGCATAATCCGAAACTCGGGGATTGGACATCCGACCGAGCAGTTTATCCTCCTTATAAAAATTCATTTAATATGTCAACCCAAGGACGTGTTACTTGAAACGGGATAGCAAGATATATGCACCAAGTACTACTCAACCACACATTCTACAGTTGCTACAGGAAACAAATGCTAGAAGGAAACTATTTTATGGCTGCAGGAAGTAAATGCTTGAAAGGAAACTAAACTATAGCTGTAGAAAAGAAAATACTAGAATGGAAATTGCAAAATTGAAGATGCTAGAAAAATATGAAGACTTGCAAACTAAGCTATAATGCTTTAGCTGATTTGCCACTTTGGCTACAGAAAGCGATAGCTAACTTGTGGCTTTGGCTGTAGGAACAGTTTAACACTAGTACTGAAATAACAGAAATGCAGGAAAGTGAACTTAACTAGAATGAATCTAACTAAATATGGATTCCTCACCAAGTGGCCCCCCTTGGATGAGTACCCAAACACTCAATTACACAAAGTTAAATCTCAATACTTCATTTGCTCATTAATTGAATAACTGAGTACAGAGATATATGAAAACTAGTAAATAATAGAATGAAACTATATTGCAACTAAACTGATAACACCCTCCTTCTCACGTAGGAGTGGGGCTTTATTTAAAGTGAAAATTTCTAACAGCTAACTAATCACGCCATAGAAATAGGAAGAACTTTTATTACGACACTACCAATAGAAAGGAAGAAAGCTATAAAACCGAAAACATAATAGATCTAGAAAAGAGGAAAGATCTGCTTTGACAACATATCTAACTTCCCACTCTCTCTTAGATTTCTTTGGAGAATTCATTACGTTGTCTCAGTCCTTTCTTGACGACTGCCACCATAATCACCCAGAAATCACTTGTGGTGCTGCACTAATGTTTCTCTATTGGAGTCTATTGTAAGACTGGGTCGAGCATCCAATGCATGGACATGTTTCACCTGGTCAAGATGACAATTTCTATATTGATGTGTTGCACCTCATATGTTAGGATAAAGACATTCATGGTAATAAACACCAAAACACACATGCATTATTTATGTTCAAACAATGAATTTACTTATAAAGACATAATCATAATTTCATAGTAAGTAACATAGCATATCCATCCAAGTATAGCATATTAAGTGTATTTAAAACCATAGTAGAAGTCTAGTGGTTGAATGCCACACAATAGAAGAACTGAGCATAAAGTCTGTGAGAAAATATGATAAAACAAGGGAAAAGAACCTAGAAGAAGCTATCCTAGGGTATCTAAAATATGGCATTAATATGCCTTATCATTTTCCCCCTACAAAGACTAGTGTCGATCCTCAGGCACTGAGACATTCTAGATCTTTGCGAGCACCCAGATATCCCCTTCATGAGTCTCACCACTCATAGAGTTGTATACACGCTAGTAGAATCCATTTGTCTGCTCCATTTTGATACGTCGACTCAGCTCTAACTGTTCATCCACCTCATTGTCCACACAACTATATAATGGCTATAAGAGAAGAGGAGGCTAGAAGGTAAGAGGTAATCATTTATCAGGTTGCGGTTGTCATCCTAGATGTATATACCATTGAAATTGTTGCATTGCAGCTCAAAGATTGATGAGACTATGAGGCTCTGCCTTCTTTAATGTCATTGTTAACCTACCCCATCTTTTCCTTAGTCCTTCTGCTGCCCTATTCCCTTCTGATAACAAGAGTCTCTCAAACTTTGCAAAAAATTATTCTCGGTTGCCTAGGATCCTCTCTTTGTATGTTGAGTCATGTAGTCCATAGACTATTTCCATCCAATCACAATATAACCTATAGGGAGAGCCACTTTCTAGGTGCAGGGGAAGTGTGATTGATTTTTTAACTCCCATGTATTTTCTTAGCTGTTCCCCATAGTTTATTTCATTTCTTGCCCAAGAAAGAAGAGCAGACAGGTGAATATCATCGACAAATAGCAAAGGATTCCAATTGCTAATGGAAGGAACAACATAATTGTACAAGTAAATCTCACATAGGAGTTTCCTAATATAGTTATGTGACTCTTCATATGAAACCACAAATTCCTGGGGTGAGCTTATGTCTGTGTTTAAGTCTCTAAGGACCCTCATTAATTTAAACATTAAAAATTGCTCTTTTAAACACAAGACATAGACCATAGGAGGTGGTCTACATTCTATTAGTTTAGGAATTATTTCTGTGACCAAATCTAATTTCCCTTAAAAAAATTAAATTTCCTATTGTTTTCTTCCTATTTCCCTTTTCAGTTTGTCCCTTTCCAAGTCCCACATTGACTTTTCATATTGTATTTTTGTAAAATAGTCAATGGAGAGGGATTGGATTATTACCTCTTTGTGGTTTCTCAGTGGAACCCGCTCTGTTGCTACCAGGGCTTCATTCCCTTGAATGTCTTCTTGCTGAGAAGAAGGCACATTGGTGGTTTCTTTTTGCTCTATTTATTTGTGCTTTGTTTCCTCCAGGGCCTCCTCAATAGGAACATCAGGGGTAGAACTAGTCATCGCAGGTGAGTCCTTTTCTATTTGTTTTGTGTTCAAATGAATGCTTCATCGTGGTGGGGTGTCAACTAGTGCTACAAGATGCTTATGTGAGGTCCTTTTCTTTGTGACATGAGTGGATGCAGGAGGAACATTAATTGTAGGAGGATCGGGGGTGTCATCCATAACACACTCGACCATTTTTACTTTTCCCTTTTCTTTCTTCTGGGCACTCTGCTCTACCCTTGGACTCTAGAAATCTGTGTGAACCTCGGTTTCACCACCCCCTAGGCTAGGGTTTGGATTATCGGATGCCACATTTTCTTTATCAGCTCCCAAAGGAGAAGGGTTTTCGTGAGACTCTTCTGGAATAATAGACTCAACATTTTTAGAAATAGCCTCATCAAGGATATTTCCCTACTCTTCTTGAATTATGAGTTATGGCCCTTCACCATGCAATTATACATGGGGTGTTGTGATAAACTCGTTCCAGGTCATGGGAGAGGTATCTCACAAATACCTTTCCACCTAGAGTCTTATCAACCCATGGCGGGTGACAACATTCTACCTCTCATTCTTGACTTCCTTGGAGCTTGAATTCAACAAGACATAAAGAAAATTGGGTACATTTACAAGGCAACCATGTTGCAAATGACTCAAAAGCTTAAAATGTATGACATGCAAGAAAGAAAACTATCCCTCACAGGTAATGTACTTTATAATAGGAATAGCTAATTGAGGGTACTCACTTGGAAGAGATGTTCTTTTGGCACCTTGTTTACTATATTCCAATCCAATATTTGTGGGCATATAAAATTCAACTCAGGTTGTCCGTGCATCGTGCCCATGTGGAAAGGATTCTCTAGTGGTAGGAAGTCCAATTTTTTTTGCAATTCATGCTTCAGAAGCCTCTACTTGCAATCCTTTCATGTAGGCAACCCCATTACTGTAGGTCTGCATAAATTCTAGTGCTACAGCCTCGTCATAACCACATAACCTCACAAAATATGTAAGACAACCTATCTGATTGAAAACCTGGACGATCACCCTATCTTGCAACATGGATGTATGATTTTCCGATTCATGTCGTTTGGGTTGCCCGCCCATTCTATTGCTGAGAAATTCTGTAACCTTAAAAACTCCTAATCCTTTAAAATCCAACTGCCTTCCCAACAATTCTTCCCTCTGTTATACCAATGTTCTTTTACCCCATATTCTATTGAACCAGGGCTGGACGATCAACCCGTTGAGCTTTCTAGTTTGTTTAATGGGTAGTCTGGACAAATGGCAGAGGTATTTTGAAAATTTTGGGAAAACTAGAGCTAGGAATTTGGATTTTAAAAATAAGGCTATTAGGGAATTTTATATGCAGTGGGTTGTCAAATCAACTGGTTGAAATGACTACGTAGTACAACTTTGCAAATAAATAATGGAAAGATTTAAGCAAGGGTATTTATTGCAACACACTACTGAATGAATTGCCCCCCACAAAAAATGGGGCAGGTGTCCGCACATGCTTGGTTTGTAAGTACAACAATACTTGGATGAATCACTAAATTAAGTATGATGCAACTGATAATGATGTCAAATTAAGTAAAAAAACATTTTAAACAATAAATGATTACGTACCTAGGAGTATAAAAACCTTTAAATGCCCAATTCTGGAAAGATCAGATGACATGGGCCAAGAAAAAAGTAATAAATGGCACAATGATGATGTGACAGATGAATGAATATGGTAGAAAAAGGTGATGGGATATGATGTGATGGCTTATATATTATAGAAAAAGATATTTTCATGGGCAACAAATTTTTTATTATGGCTGCATTTGTGTAGGGTCAAAGAGATGACCAGAGGAAGTAATTACTCTGATTAGCTATAACAGAGTCTTCAACTAGAGGAGATCCATCGGCTGTAGGAAAATGTTTAGCTAGAGGAGGTTCATTGGTTGTAGGAGGTTCATCGACTGTAGGATATTTATTAGTTGTAGGAGCTTCAGCTGTGATAGGAGAAATCTCAAACTGCCACAGGAAGTCAACCTTTGTTTCTGGCGTATGGTATAGACGAAGTCTGTGTTCATTCACCAATAACTTGAAATGTACAGGGTCGATGGTGGATAGATGAACTACACCATTAGCATAAAAATGTTCAATTTCATAGGGGCCAAGCCATCTTATAGTAAGCTTACCTTGTGTCTCCTGAAATTTGGAGTCATACAAAACAACCTAGTCACCAGGAATAAACTGTATGTTCAGGATATGTGAATCATGCCACTTTTTGCATTGTAACTAGACCATCTTAGTTTTCTGCAGGGTTGCTTTCCTCATTTCATCCAGATGGTTTAGTTGCAGGATCATGTTGCATTGTGTTGTAGGAATATCAATGTTGAGCTGTAATGTTATTTGTAAGGTTTTATGCTCAAACTCAATGGGCATTACAATGTTATTCCCATAAACCTATTCAAAAGGAGTGAAACCAATTATTGTCTTCCATGTGGTCCTATATGCCCAGATTGCTTCTTGTAATCTAGTGCTCTAGTCCTTTTTATGTATCTAAACTATTTTGGTCAGAATGGCCTCTATTTCCCTATTAGTGATTTCTGCCCAACCATTCACATGTGGATGATATGGAATTGATTTTTTGTGATGAATATTGTACTCATTCATTAGGGTGGTGATCAATGTTGAGTTAAATTGAGCATCTTGATTAGTAACCAATTTTTAGGGTACACCATAACGTGTAAATATTCCCTCATATAGAAACTCAACTACCTTGTTATCCCAGACATGCTTCATGGCTCGCACCTCCACCCACTTTGTCATGTAGTCAGTGCATACTAGGATATATGAATTGTTGTTAGATGAGGGACTAATGGGCCCAACAAAATCCAACCCACATTTATCAAATGGAGTGACTACCACTTGAGGAAAGAGAGGAATTTCATCAGACTTATTTGGTCACCCCATCCATTGGCATCGATCACACTTCCTAGTATAGTTGACCACATCCTTATATAGGGTTGACCAATAGTAGCCAGTGTTCAATATCTTCATTGTTGTTCTTTTGGCTACAAAATGCCCTCCATAATGCTCATCATGATAGGCATGGAGGATGCCATAAGTCTCATCTGCCCTAACATATCTCCTTAATATTTAATCAGGGCCAGTGTAGAACAGACAATCAATAATCAATGAAAAGTTGAAAGTCTTTTCTATTAGCAACCTCTTTTCTTTTGAGGAGAAATATGGAGGTACTTTTTGGAAAACCAAATAGTTAGCAATGTCAGCATACCAGGGGGCCTTAGCTAAAATTTAGAATAGGTGGTCATTAGGAAAGATGTCAATGATTACATGAGGTTCATCCACATTTTGCAATCTTGAGAGAAAATTATCAACTACATTGGACTTGCCTGGCTTATCCACTATTGTGATATCGAATTCCTACAACAATAGAATCCATTGGGCCAACCTTCTTGTGATAGCAGGTTTGTTAGCCAAATATTTTATGGCTCCATGATTAGTATGCACAAATATTTGATAGCTAGTGATGTAATGGAGAAATTTGTTTAGAGCATAAATAATAGTCAGAAGCTCCTTCTCCATGACTGTATAGTTCAACTCTTCTCCTTGCAGATTTTTGCTGATAAAATAAATGGCATGCTCTACCATACCTTCCTTTTGTCCAAGAAAATATCCTTCTGCATGATCTGAGGCATCGGTGTGAGTGTGGAATGGAAGAGCCCAATTAGGACCCCACAGAATGGTAGCCTGAGTTAGGAAAAACTTTAGCTGCAGGAAGGCTTCATCACAACTTGGTGTCCATAAGAATTTTGAATCCTTGGTGAGCAGAGAATATATGGGACTGGCCATTTTTCTCAAGTCCTTAATGAATCGGCTATAGTAGCCAGCATGTCCAAGAAAACTTCTAACATCTTTCTTCTTGGTTGGCATGAACAAATTCAAAATAACTTCAGTTTTGGTAGGATCCACTTGGATGCCAACATTAGATATATAATGACCCAGAACTACTCCCTCTTGCATCATCATGAAGCACTTTTCATGATTCAGAGATAGGTTATGTTCTTCACACCTTGTAAGAACTTTGCCTAGGTTTGTCAAAGCCTCCTCATAAGTTTCTCCATACGTTGTAAAGTCATCCATATAGATTTTTATATAATCATGAGAGATATCAACAAAAATGCTAATAACAGCCCTCTGGAAAGTTGCTAGAGCATTACAGAGGTCAAAAGGAGAAATTGAATAGGCAAAAGTTCCCCATGGGTAGGTGAGTGTGGTCTTTTCCTGGTGCTCAAGAAGAATTTTGATTTGGTTGTATCCATTGTACCCATCTAGGAATGAAACATACTTCTTTCCTGTTAAGGAGTCTAAGACTTGGTCAATGAATGGAAGGGGGAAGTGATCCTTCTTAGTGGCATTGTTAAGTTCCCTGTAGTCAACACACACCCTCCACTTACCTCCTTTTTTGGTAACTATGACTAATGGAGAAACCCACTGGTTGTCTGAGATAGGATATATAAAACCAACATTGAGCAACATTTGCAGTTTGGTCTTAACTATTTCTCTTAATGCAGGGTTAACACGTATTTGAAACTACCTAACATGGGTTTGTCTTCCTTTAGGTATATCTTATGGGTACATGGCTTTGGGTCCAATCCTTTCATGTCTGCATAATCCTATGTAAAAGTTGTAGTATGGTCCTTCAATAATTTAGTCAGAGATGTTTTCTATTAAGGAGTAAGTTGGCTATTAATATTTAGGTAGCGGCCAGGAGATACCTCTAATTGCTTGGTTAGTTCTATCATAGATGCATCTATTAATGAGAGCACTTGGATCTCATGGGGAAGCAATTGGTGCTAGAGCTATTTGGCTACAAGAGAAGACAATTGGTAATCAGGGTTCAACGACTGCAGAGAATAGTTATGGGAGGAACAGTCTAGGAAATCTGAGTTTGATCATACTAATTATCCAAGATGTTGGTGATTATTTATCCTCTTCCTAAAGCTTCAGGAAATGATCTCTCTTTAACATCATCAACTAAGACACTGATTTAATTACTTTAGATTCTTCTCCTACATCAGACCATATTGGTAAGGCTAATTCCATCTAAGGTTGGGCAGGTGGATACAAGGCCAAAGTCTTAAATTGTTGATTATCATAGATGGTCATACCCCTTGAGCGATATATGATGTAGGCATCAGCAGTTGCTAGCCAAGGTTGGCCAAGGATAATTTGATATCCCCCTAGTGTAGCTTTGGGTGAAAGGATCATGAAATCAGCAGGGTAAGACCAAGATTGAAGGTCAACAACTATGTCCTCCACCATCCCCTCAGGCTTCATAGTGGAACTGTCTACAAGCTACAAGACAATAGGTGTAGTCCTGAGGTTGGTGATACCAAGTTTTTCCATGATATCTTTAGTCATGATGTTTATAGTCGCTCAAAGATATATCAAGGAATTTTTGATAGTTGTCCCATTGATAACGACCTCGATAATAGGACTGCTAGGGTCATAATATTTTGGGATGGTAAACTTTCCCAGCATAACGTATGCCATTTTTCCCAAGACATGGATAGTTTGGTGATCCTTTTTCTTGCGGCAAAGATTTTTGAAACAAGCTTCCTTGATAGCTTTTCCATAGGTGGGGACATCCTTGATTGCCTAGAAAAGGGAAATTTGAACATTGATGTTCTTTAGTTGATCAAGGATGTTGAAGGATGCTTCTTCGATAGGATTTTGATTGCTATGTTGCAGCCTTTGTGGAAAAGGAGGGTTGGTGGTTGTTTTCAGGTGTTGTCTTAGGGGCTACTAGAGTAGGAGAATGTTTCACTTGGTTAGGCTCCTCAGAGGGTACTTCAGTGATAATTGGAAGATCAGGAGCATGCAGAGTAGTACCAGAGCGTAGGTGAATATCATCAAGAGTGATGGCATAAGTAGGATATTGGATTGGGTGTTGTGTTGGGTCAGTAGCATACACATTTTGTTCAGATGTAGGAGGTCTATTATTTGGGTTTGGTTGCGGTTGTGCAGGTAATTGAGTAGGCTTGGGAGGTGGATTATTGGCTACATGAGGTGGCAAAAGTGCTTGTTGTTGTGAAGGCTGAAGAGGCACTGACATGAATCCTTGTGGCTGATTTGGCCATTGCTGACCTCCTCGCCACTATGAGTTCTACTGCCAATTACCTTGTGGTAGCTGCCACACCCCTTGGGGTTGTTGCCAACTCCCTTAAGGGTTTTTCCACTGTAGATTGGGTTAATTCTACCACTGATTCTAGAAATTATTCTAGGGAGGAGTTTGATAATTCATGGGGGTTGCCAATGATTATTATAAAATGGACCACTAAATGTAAGAGGGTCCTGAGGCATACCTTTTCTTTGCACCCATGGTCATCACTGGGCAATGGAGAACAATTTCTCATCCTTTGGTTCAATTGGTTTGTAATCAGTTGGAATTTGTGTAGTCTCCATGTTAGCAACCAGTTTGCACTGAGAGTCTCTTTTCTTTTGTCTATAGTGGGGAAAAAATTCATTCAATATGGCCTCTACTTCCTCATGTTTCTTCTTGATCTGCATGGTGTCCAATTGTGTGGCCATGTTGTTAATGATGTCTTTCTTGAAGTCAGACAAGAGATGAGTTATTTTTGTCCTAGAAGTGCCCACACCATTTGACTTTCCCAAGGTGAACCTATATCCCCTTCCTTTCTTAACAACAGCTCTGGATTACTTAAGGCATATCTTTCTAATATCATCCCATGAAGCTTGGGTGATATTGCCTCCAGCCATCAGGTCCAGTGCCTCTATGCATCCATCATGAATGCCTCATAGAAAGAGCAGCTTCTAGGATTCCTCATTAAGCTCGTGATGTGTGTTCTTTTTTAAGATGAACATGAACCTTAATACATAATCCTCAAGACTATCATCCTCTTTCTATGTCATCTTAAAAATATCATCCCCTTGCATGTCATTTCCTCTGTAATACTCTTTATATTTTAGCAAGAAAGCAACCTTCATTTCATCCTAATTGTGAACAAAATCCTATCCTAAGCCCATGAACCAACATAATGTAGACTCTTTAAGAGTTGTAGGAAAGACTTTAAGCATATGAGCATCACTGGTGTAGTCATAGCTCCTACAAATCATATCAAACTTGAAAAGAAAGGTATTTGGGTCTTCTGTCACAAGACCATAGAATTTTGGAAGAGCAGAAGATGGTATATTCTTGAGGTTGTTATTGTCATGCTAGTCGGAGATGGAAAAAGGAAATGCAGTGGGATTTTCCATCCTTTGTGGATTTCTAGGCTAAGGTCTATAGATGATCAAAGGTAAACGATTTTCTTCTTCTTTGGGATTTTTAGGATAATGAATCCCAGATTGGTGAAAGCTTCAACAAATAGATTGGCTTCAGGTCGCTCTTCAAAGAAACCAAGGAGTTCTCCTCTAGAAGATGAGGATGATGATGTGGTTTCAGGAAGTTCAACAATAGTGTCAACAAACTAGTCTTCTTCTTCTAATGGGTTATAAGATTGATTTGGCAAGTACCTTCCTCGAGCATCTCTTCTTCTATTATGCATGCAACTAGTATGAAGTGATGTGGATTGTTGTGCTTCTCAAGATGAAATTTATTCTAATCAAAGAGGGAAATGAAAGCATAAATGAAAGAAAATCCTAGGAATGGTTGAGTGAGAACTAGGTTTGGCACCATCCCCGACAACAGTGCCCAAAATGATTACTTTTTATAAAGGCTCAAAAACTAGGCATAATCCAGAACTCAATGATTGGACATCCGACCGAATAGTTTATCCTCCTTATAAAAACTCATTTAATATGCCAACCCAGGGACGTGTTACTTGAAACAGGCCAACAAGATATATGCACCAAGTACTACTCAACCACACATTCTACAATTGTTGTTGGAAACAAATAATGGAAGGAAACTATTCTATGGTGGCATGAAGTAAATGCTTGAAAGGAAACTAAACTATAGTTGCAGAAAAGAAAATACTGGAATGGAAATTGTAGAAGTGAAGATGCTAGAAAAATATGAAGACTTGTAAACTAAGCTATAATTCTTTAGCTGCTCTGCCACTTTGGTTGCAGGAAGCGATAGCTAACCTGTAGCTTTGGCTACAAGAATAGTTCAACACTAATACTGAAATAATGGAAATGCAAGAAAGTGAACTTAACTAGAATGAATCTAACTAACTATGGATTCCTCACCAAGTGGGTCCCCTTGGATGAGTACCCAAACACTCAATTACACAAAGTTAAATCTCAATACTTCATTTGCTCATTAATTGAATAACTGAGTATAGAGATATATGAAAACTAGTAAACAAGAGAATGCAACTATATTGCAACTAAACTGATAATGACCTCCTTCTCATGTAGGAGTGGGGCTTTATTTAAAGTGAAAACTTTTAAAAACTAACTAATCACGCCACAAAAATAGACAAAACTTTTATTACAACACTACCAACAGAAAGGAAGAAAGCTATAAAACCGGAAACATAATAGATCTAGAAAAGAGGAAATAGGCCCTTTGAAAACAGATCTAACTTCCCACTCTCTCCTAGATTTCTTTAGAGAATTCATTACGTTGTCTCAGTCCTTGCTCGACAGCTACCACCTTCATCACTCAGAAACTACTTGCTAGTGCTGCGCTAATGTTTCTCTGTTGGAGTCTGTTGTAAGACCGGGTCAAGCGCGCAACACATGGGTATGTTTCACCTGGTCAAGACATTAGTTTCTATATTGATGCATTGCACATCAGATGTTAGGATAAAGACATTCATGGTAATAAACACCAAAACACGCATGCATTATATATGTTCAAATAACTAATTTACTTATAAAGACATAATCATAATTTCAAAGTAAGTAACATAGCATATCCATCCAAGTATAGCATATTAAGTGTGTTTAAAACCATAGTATAAGTCTAGTGGTTGAATGCCACATAATAGCAGAACTGAGCATTAAGTCTTTGAGAAAATATGATAAAAAAAGGAAAAAGGACCTAGCAAAAGCTATCCTAGGGTATCTAAAATATGGCATTAATATGCCTTATCACCACCATAATAACCTAAAAGAGGCAAGTGTAACTCCCATGGAATATGTTGATACATTTTACCCACTCACACTAATTGCTCAATTTATTAATCCTAAGCAAGCTTAATTAAAATAATGGGAAAATAAATAACCAACTAAAGCACAACTTAGGCTGGTGAAAAGATGATGGGTCATGAAAAATGAATCTATATTAGGTACCCATGTAAAAAAAGTCCTCCTCCACCCCTAAAGAAAAGAAGACCATGCAAAACAAAAGATAAGCCCCACCTATCTATCTATCTATCTATCTATCTATCTATCTATCTATCTATCTATCTATCTATCTATCTATCTATCTATCTATCTATCTATCTATCTATATATATATATATATATATATATATATATATATATATATATATATATATATATATATAGATAGATAGATAGATAGATAGATAGATAGATAGATAGATAGATAGATATATATATATATATATATATATATATATATATAGATATATATATATAGATATATATATAGATATATATAGATATATATATATATATCTATATATATATATATA